>CM053764.1:112257437-112276871 GCA_028658305.1 Pachyuromys duprasi | reverse complement strand
ACCAACAATACAATTGACTATGAGCAAAAAAGTATTCAAGAGCCAGTAGAGAACATTGGTGTACAGCATTATGGTCTGAAGAACATGTGGCTTTCTCCATCAGAGGATGCAGACTCCATGTCTTTTGGTCCCAGTTGATGCTGTTTAGGGACACGTGGGCAGAGTGTATAGAAGGAGGTTTTTCCTCCCTTCTCTAAGCTCCCAGAATAACGACTCATGACAATCAAAATGATTTTACAAATACCTAGGCCATATAGCGAGGCTCTTCTCTGACTAGCTCATAGTTTAAAATAACCCATATAATACTAATACTACATTCTGCCATGTGCCTGGTTACCTGAGCTCACGTACCACGCATCCGTCCTCTTAGCATCTTGCTGGCTGAATCTCCTGCACCTGGCTCTCTCCCAGAGTCCTCTCTGCCTTCTGTGTCCCACCTCCTATCTTCTCCCTAAGCTATAGGCTGTCAGATTTATTATTGACAGGCGCTACATCCATACATTGCATAAGATATTCCTTCTGCAAGAGGAGGGCTGGACAGGGTGGCTCTTGTGCTGATGTCACAGTTTCTCCACTCTTTTCCTCAGAGACATCGCCAAGAATGCGCTGCTCCGATGGCGGGTGTTCATTTACTGGACGTTCCTCGGCGTATTTGACGCTTTGGTATTTTTCTTTGGTGCTTATTTCATGTTTGAAAACACAACCGTGACCAGCAACGGACAGGTCAGTACTGAGTGTGATCTTGTGGCTTCACTACTTAGTAATAAACCCCACTGTGTACAGTCATTGTGTAAAGCAGCCGTGTGAGAAGAGCTTGGCCTGTGGTTAGGTGGGCACCGATGGGTGTGCATCTATGAGCAGCCTAGATGAAGGGACCTGTCACACTCACCAGATGTAGGGGAAGGTCAGTCCTGAGGTTTTCCTGACAGTTCACAATGTGCACCCGTCATGAGCTGAACCCAGTGGCTCCGTGGCTTCCTCCAGCCACTGTACTTTCGTATGGGAGTTAAGTGGTGTGTGTGTCTCTCCTCAGTGCGTGCACATGGCCCCTTTACAGTGAGTAGCTCTGAAGTTCTCTAATGGAGAGCATCTTGTTGTTTGCCTACTTTCTGGGGTTTGTTTTATTCGTCTCTTGCTTTTTTCTTTTTGCCACTTGCTTCCCTTCCCACCTCAGATAATGACCACCAACACAAGCATGGTAAGACACTGTGGGTTTGTCCTCTCTGTGTTTTTGGAGTGCATTACAAATAAAATATTTCTTGAAAATATTTTCAAATGTGACTTCTCCCGTGTGCTTTGTTGGTAGAAAAGCTGTTAGCCATTCCTGCCCTGTGCTGGCGTCAGAGCCTCCTGACCCTGCAAGGTGTCTTCTCCCTGGGTTTCTGTCAAGGCTTCAGTAGAAGGGGATTATTAAACTGGCCCCATAGGTCTGCATGGCACTGTAAATTAAGGACAGGCCTGGTAGGGAGTGTGCTTTGGTGGCATACCTGTGCCACCTTGGGGAAACAAGAGACATGAAGTAGACCTCAGATCTTTTCCATGTAATGTCACAGTTCCAAGCTTAGTGTTAGCCCAGTTAGGTCACAGGTCCCAAGATGGCTGTTCAAATAGACACTGCAATTGACATCAGAGAAAACTCCTCCCTAGCCATCCCTTCGGGGAGCTTGAAGACAGAAATGCTTCTCATTTCTCGTTTAACCAGCTCCCCTCTTCTCCCATGTTGTCTTCCCCATGCCGACCCCTCAGGCTGTCAGGCTGAAATGCCCAAGTGTGGCCTGTGGCCTGGCAGTTTGTGTGTTTGTTTCTGTGTCCTCATAACTAAAGGCCATGATCTCTTGCATCATAATACAAATCAGTGTTTTACTAAATTTGACCCTGAAGATTTGCTAAAAATTATTTCACAGTTTTAAAGATTTTAAGCTGTTTTGTAGCTTACTGTGATCTTTTGTCATCAATCAGTGCCTGTAAGCCACCAGACCGTAAAGGTGGTAACAGGGTCATTTGTGTCTAAGGTAACTCATATACTATTGCCCATGAGTCAGCCTTTAAGGAGCACCTCATCATCCCACATGTCCTAAGCACTCGGTGTCAGCACTTGTTCACTGTCAAACCACGTCTTGCCACTCAAGTGCCCTTCATCTGGTGGTCTCTGGCATGGGGCAGGGGGTTGAGGAAGGAGCGTACACAGGCTAGGAAGCTGGTGTGAGGCGTGGCCAGAACTCAGATCCTGATCTGTGCCAGCCTTTTGGCATCCACCTCAGCGTTTCAGAGTACAGTGACAGACATTCCCCGGGAGTGTCCTGGAGGTGGAGTGCTAGGAAAGGACTTGGGTGGCTCTTCTGCTTTAGAAAGACAGGAGCAGTGAGCTCACTTCCCAGGCCTTCCTGTGTCTCCCTTCAGTGTCTCCAACCTCTTCTTACACCCTGGGGTTTGGTGTGTCTCCTGCCCTGCTGCCTGGTGTGTGTGGTGGTATCTCTGCTAGCTGTCGTGGGAGCTCAGGATCCCTGTGTTCATGTGCCTGAACTCCTTGTCTTCCACTCCTCACACAGTGCTTTAGGTCCCTTAGGCCTTAGGGCTCTGTCGCTGAGAAGGGCCTTGGTGGTTGCCTTTGCCACACACACAAGCCTGTCAGTAGAGGTTCACATGTATGATTCACGTCTTGACACAAAGGAATTCAGAGCCAGGCATGATGGGGAGTGTGCTCTGGTCTGTCTGTGGAACCCCGAGACCAAAATCTCCTCGACATCCCTGACATGCATTCCAGGGTAGACACTGACACCTCTCTGTGAGGAAGGAATGGAGGAACTGGGGTGACCATGAGGCCAAGGAAAAGATGAGGTTTCCAGTCATGCACAGTACCCTGTGTCCAGGCCTCTAGGGAGCCCTTCTCAGGCTGGGTTAAGCTGGTGTGGGGGTACAAGATATGAAGTTATTAGATCCGCAGGGCTGGAGTGCAGGGGCGACTGGACAAGGCCCTCTCAGGACAGGGTTTGCAGCTTTGTGGTGATGGTTCTTGACATTTCCCCTGGATCCAGGACGCATCTTCCAGATTGTTCTGCGCAGAAGGTCTGAATTTCTGATGCCACTGAGACATTAATCACCACACTCTTGCTGACCTCTGGGCTGTTCCTAGCCTGGTATTTATTTAGAATGTTATGATAGTCAGGAAAATACCTACAGGATAGAAGAGATGGTGCGTGATCACAGCATACAGCTGACAGGCAGGTTGTGGAGTTGGCCCAAAGGAGTGCAAAGGTGTCATGACTAGGATCTTAAGCCAAAGCTATGTCTGTTATGGAATATTACTGCATGTAAGAACTAAGTTGGCGTGGATGTAAAGATTTTGGGGAGCAGCAAAGACCTTATGAGGATGCTTAGCCTCAGGGAAGAGAAAGAATCAAGGACTGGACTGACATCAGACAGACAGGTGGGACCAGCCCAGGACATTGCTACAGGTCTGGGGCTGTCTGAAGTCAGTCAGACCATGGATGGAGGTACATTGTTGAGTTGTATGTCAGTTGGTCGGATGGTGAAGGTGTATCATGAAGGTGCTGATTACTCGGACCATTCATTTACAGGTATTATTGAGAGCCGAGGCTGTCAGTGAGGTGCATTGTTAAGCTATGAGCTAGTCAGACCATCAGTGCTGGTCATTGTGGAGATGTAAGGTCAGTTAGACATCAGTGGAGGTATGCTTTCAGTCCTGAAGAAGTCAGAAGTGGAAGCACCCCTGGGGCATGCAGAAATGTGACTTATCTGGCCAAGGGGCTGGTGTCCTAGAATTACATCCCACACAGCAGGTCCTTAAGGAATCTAAAAGATACTAAGAGACTCTTGGTAGGTGACCAGAATGCTCCCACTGGAAACCAATGAGGAAATGAAGTTCACATAGAAACGGCTCTGTGGCCATCTATCTATCTACCCATCCATCCATCCATCCATCCATCCCAGTGCACTGGCACTCACTAACCAACAGCCATGGGCACAGGGAGGCAGATAACCACGTTTCTTAGGCTCCTAGCCAGTTTGCAATGTCTGACTTGGGATTGTTATATTTCATCTGCCTATAAAAGCAATGGTGATAGGCCGAAGAGATGGCTCAGTGGTTAAGAGCATTGTCTGCTCTTCCAGAAGTCTTGAGTTCAATTCCCAGCAATTACATGGTGGCTCATAACCATCTATACTGAGATCTGATGCCCTCTTCTGACATTCAGGTATGCATGCAGGTAGAGCACTCGTATCTATTAAATAAATATTTTTTAAAGTGGTCGTGGTGATTGTGTGCCCTACAGGGACTCGGGGCCTAGTGTCCCACCATGGCACCCCATGTCTGCCATAACCACTGAGCCCAAGGAAACCTGGCAGTGGTGGAAGGATGCTTTTCTCCCTGTAACAGGTGTGGGATGAACAAGTTGCTAAGTTTACTGTGGCCTGCTATACGGCCCTGCTGGGATCTGCATATCCCATTGCTTACACTTTTACCCCTGTCATCTGTGAGTTCTCCATTCTGTGACAACTGATGGCACAGGAGAGCCGGAGTTGAGGCAGTAGCCTCCGCCCCTCTCACTGCAGGCCCCGACCATTTGGCTAACACCTATGGCTTGTGATTAAACAAACCAACTGCGTGCTCTCCAACAGCCCCTTAGGTTAATACCTTCATTGCTTCCACCAGTCTGCTGCCGCTGACTTGTAAAATTATTCCTGCCCCAGAGGTGAAGCACGTGGGCGATTGCTTGTGCCTCACTTCTGGAGTCGCACACTCTGGAAGTTGGCTTTCTTCCTGTGCGGACCAGTCCCACATACCTTGCAGCATCTCTGCTTGCCCCTGCTAGTTGCAGTAGTAGTCACTCTAGAGTGACCGAGTGGCCCCTGGCTAGAAGCCCTCACACGCAGGTCCAAAGGCTTTTGTCGGTGCTGTTTCTAAGCCCCAAGAGGATGAAGAACAGGACACGGTGGCCTCCTTATACAGCCGGTGTCTCCAAGGCCTGATGCCCAGGGCTCCTACAGGCCGTGAAGTCGCAGAAACCCGCTTTCTGTATGGTTATAGGCATATGTCTTTGATTAAAACTAACCATTGGCAAAAGTACTGGCGCCCTAGCCTTCTGAGTCATGGCAAAATAAAACTTTAAGAAAGTTCTGGAAATGTTCTGAGAGGTATCGTTCACAGAACCCAACTGTCTCCACATCATGTGGCATGCAGGGAACCATTCTTGCAGAAGGCCTGTGTAGGCTGGCTTTGCTGAGAGAGAGGGCTTGCAGCCACTGACCTCACGTGTGTCTGTCTATAGTTGAGCAATGTGTCGGTTTCTAGAATGTGACTCGTGTCTTACCTTCCACTGTCCTGCCTGAGTCCCCACTCGAAGGAGGGCAGCCATACCTACTTGGTCTTCCCTCCTTATTGGGTAGCTGTTAGCAGCCGTGGCTGTGGCCAGGGGCCTGGATGTTGGAGGAGTAGCCTTTGTCTAGTTTGTGCTGCCTGCCTACTCCTCCTTGTCCTGAGGTCTTCACAGAGAAGCCCTCCCCGACACTGTCACCTCTGTGTTCTGGTGTCTCCTCTGGCTGTCTCCTGCAGTGTTCTAACAGCTGTGCCCCTCAGCTGTGGTATCTCTGTCACCAGAGGCAGGGTCCCTGAGTGTGGAATGCGGTAGACCGCTGTTCAATAGAAAGCAGCTTATCTGGGGTCCAAATCTGCACAATGCATATTGACCCCAGCCTTGTGGCCTCTCCCTGCTGACCCTGAAATCTTAGGACTCTTGACAGTCATGTGCTAGTGCTCAGGAGGGCCAGCATCAGGGGCCAGTAGGACACTAATGTGATACATCCCTGAGCCAGATTTGGCCACTTGCTGGCCCTAGGGCCATCTGAACTCTTGCCTTCTCTAGCTCAGAAAACTGTAGTCTCCATATCCTTGAGTTGGGGTGCAGAGGCCGTGGGTCATGCTCTCTAGCATCCGTGTTTGGGATGAGGGAGGAGAGGTGAACGGTAGCAGGCACTCACTTAGACTCTTGTCCTCACAGATGTTTGGGAACTGGACCTTCGGGACCCTGGTGTTCACCGTGATGGTATTCACCGTCACACTGAAGGTGAGTCACTGCTGTGGGCACACGCCAGCTGGGGCCAGCCTGCCTGCAGCTCTCCCTAAGCTCCACGCTGACACTGGCACCCCCGTGCTAGGTGTCCTGAGTTCATATCCAGGTGGCAGTAAATGTGCACTTCCTGGCGCATGAACTTTGCAGTCCCTCAAGAGAGAATGAAGAGCTGAGTGTTTACAGAAGGATGGAAACTGAAATGCTCTATAATACAGAGCCCCAGCCCTAGTATAATTAAAACATCTGTTTGCATAAATTAACGTATTTCAGAGTTTAGTAGTTATATTTGTTTTATGTGTACAGGTGTTTTGTCTGCATATATACCACTTGTACCACGTGGGTGTCTAGTGCCCTTGGATCCCCTGGGACTAAAGTTACAGATGATTATGAACTGCCATAGATGGTAGGAATTGAACTCAGGTCTCTCCTGCCCACACGCACACGCACACACACACGCACACACACACACACACACACCAGAAGCCAGAGGTCCCAGGAGACTCAGGAAAACCTGGCAATCCCAGCTGTCTCCTCCTGAGGAAACGTGGTTTGGCTCGGTGTGGTGTTCTTGTAAGCTTTGGCAGGCACTCTGCCATTGTGTCCCAGTTTCACCTCGTTTCTGATGATTTTCTGGCCCTCCTTTCTGCATGGGTGGATGATGTCACTGTTGACACCGCCTTCTCTCGTAGCTGGCGCTGGACACACACTACTGGACTTGGATAAACCACTTTGTCATCTGGGGGTCACTGCTGTTCTACGTTGTCTTCTCCCTGCTCTGGGGGGGGATTATCTGGTAAGAATCCTGAAACCCACTGTGGCCCCAGCTGCCCCACACCCCATCATTGAGGACTCAAGGTGCAGGCTCTGCACAGCCCACGGCCTCCTGCACTGGAGTGCCAGTGCTGTTTGGAACCTGTGTTCCTAGTACCATGATGCACAGGTGGTTCAGTGACCTGAGTGAACAACTGATGTGGTTCTGGGGGCCGAAAGTTGCAGAACATGACAACAGCAAGTGTGCTCAGCACCTAGTGAATAGCACTTGCCATGTTGTGACATGACTTGGGTGGAGGAATTGGCACCAGCTCCGCTCAGCCTCATCTCCTTCTCTAGTGCTACCTCATGGAGCCAAACTCAGGACCTCAGTTCATCCTCACCAGCTCACAATGTCATTCATAGGGACATGAGATCTACTCTTCCCCGTGTGTTCTTTGTGGACACTTTCAACACACAGCCCTCAGCATGGGGCAGGATCATTTGGCCATTGTGCTATGACATTCCCAAAGGACTTCAGCAGCTCAACCTCATATGAAACCCAATTCCTGAAGGATGCTGTTGTCCCCTTCAGTTGAATTAGCACCATGGTCAAAGGCCCTGTGACCTGGGAACCTGGGCCAGAGAGGAATGGGAGGGGCAGCCCCACAGAAGTAAGGTACATCTACATCACTCTTCGCTTGGATAGGCTCATATTGCCCTGGTCCTGGCCAGGCTATAAGGCCCAAATCAAAGTCTCCTCACTTGGCATCACAGCCCCTGGGGAGGGGCGACCTCAGACAAGACCATCCTAGCCTCCTCCTCTATTGTGACGGCTCCTTGAACCATGCAAAGGCAAAGAACAGCATTGAGTGGCCTCCAGGTGCCACCTCTCAGCCAGAAAGCCAGAACTGAGGTCCTGCCAGGCCCTGAGGGGACGCTTTGGGGAGCAGAGTAGGGGTGGCTGGGACCTTGGACCTGAGAGTCGCATGACTTCTCTACCCTGTCTGCTGAGTTGTATATGTAAGCATGTAAGTAACAGGTACCTTTCCACCAGCTCTGGGTACCCTGTCTCTGAGCGTTACCCTTCCCCATGCGTCATTCTGGTTAACACTCTGTCCACATGCACCTTGTGTTATCCTTGGAGGTGGGGCTTTACTCTATCCCTGTGCTGTTCGTGGTGCCAGGAAGAAGAAGGTAATTTCCAGGTCCCGTGTGGAAACAGGGAGCATGGAGCCAAGGAAGCCATTGTCAGCATACCGGGAACCAACCCCCATTCCTCTGTCTCCTCTGGAGGCATGTGTTCAAAGCATTTGGTGGCCTCTGGGTCTGCTGGCCAGGACCCCACCAACCTCTGTGTGAATACTGTGATATGGGAAATTCACCCAGGTGCTGGGCCTGTGGGATCCCTGTTTCCCTTTGGGGCACAGCCTACAATTCCTTCTTCCCTTTTTTACTCTTAAGACTCCAGGAGGCAGACTTGAGGCAGTGTGGTCAGGGGCTGACAGCTCTGAGGCTGGCGCCTCAGGGAGGGCTTGAGAAGCAGCCTGAATCTGTGGTGTTCCTCCTGGCGAGACAGTGTCTCACTAGTGCCCTCTCTCTCCACTCAGGCCATTCCTCAGCTATCAGCGGATGTACTATGTGTTCATACACATGCTGTCCAGTGGGCCTGCCTGGCTGGGCATCACTCTGCTGGTCACTGTCAGCCTCCTCCCTGATGTTCTCAAGAAGGTCTTATGCAGGCAGCTGTGGCCCACGGCAACGGAGAGGACTCAGGTATGGAGGTTGCCTGGCCAGGCCAGCCACTTTCTTCTGCCTGTCTTGTGATAGGGACATTACTAGGCTATTTCAAAGGGTCTGGGTTTCACAAGACTGACCAGCCGACACCTTCCTCATTAATTCTGCAATGACACACATTTTAAGTGTCTTATTAAGGTAAAATTCAAGATGAACAATGTTTTATTTGCTTTTTATACCTAAACAGTCACCTGAAATAATAAGAGAAAGTTATTTTCTGTAAATCCACAAAAAAAGTAATTAATTGTTACTTTGGCCACTGAATTACTATCTGGGCTGGTGCCAAGCAATCTAGCAGGCACTCAGCATGACCAAGCATGCTCATTTCCTAACTCTGGAAGGGGAAGAAGATTGTGCCACTTTTAAGGGTGTTTGAATTTGAATTTGGCTCAAATATACCTTTATAAGAAGAAATGGGTGGGGCGGGGGGTCTCTGTTTCCCATCTCCCAAACTGGCCAGCAAGCAGAATCCTCAGAGAACCCTGTCATGGGGCAGAGTGTGATCATGTATGTTGTGGCTTGCCTAAGAGTTCACCAAGACACAGATTATCAGCCTCCCCCATGAGAATCTTAATCTCTGAGTGAGGCAGGGCTGTGGTGCTGCATCTTGACAACACAGGGCCCCTGTGCACAGAGAAGGGCATAGCTACACAGCTCCCACAGAGGGAGAGCAGTAAGGAGCCGAGGTGGGGGTATAGGTCCCTCGTTACCTGGCTGTACCTACCACGCATGTGTGGAACTTGAGCCTAGAGCTGGCCATGTTTGGGCTGGGAAGCAGCATCCCCACCTGGGGTCAGTGCGGCTCCACCTCAGCACCCCCACCTTCAACTTGGCTCTCTTCTCGGGACCTTATGCCACCAGCTCTTCCCTGCTTTATGCCTCCTGCCACAGCTGATAAACTGTCGTTAGAACCCCTGACCCTACCTGTGCTCATGGGAGTGGACATGTTCGCCCAGTGTTGCTGTGAGCAGTCCCAAGTTAGCGCCTCGCAACAACATGACACCAGGCGGGGATAGCTGTAAAATGTGGGGACCCCCTCAGGTCACAGCATAAGAGACAACAGGAAAGTAAGTCCACCTGCCACTGATACCCCCCAGCCTCACCTGACCACACACACCACACAGCAGTTGGCCCCAGAGCTGTCAGTGTCAGCTGCTTCGGTTCCATTGGAACGACATTCATTGTCCCTAGCCAGCAGCCCTTCCCGTGGGGAATGAGAAGGCTGTCCAGCCACCATCTTCCATACAAGCCTAAAGCCTTCAGTGGTACAGCTCCAAGGCTGATGTGTCCAGGGTCACAGTAGAGACTTCCTGACACAGAGACATAGTGGATATACATGGTCATAAAGGTTCCCTGTACCCAGGGCTACAGTGGCCATGGTCCGTGTTCTTCAGGATGCCTTATGAGAGATGCCATGTTCATGACAATAGCCCATGTATAAGGACGGAATGAATACGCATCCTCTGTGAGGCACTACCCATTACCACTCCCGGGACATGGGGACACTTGCTCATGACTGCACTGTGCATAGAAACATGCCTCAGGGTGGCTCTCCGGGCCCCTGGCTATAGTGTAGCTGCCGTCACAAAAGCACATCGTACCTGATGCCCAGATGTTGATGGGCTGGCTGTTCAGGTGTTTGACCAGATGCATTTGAGCAAAGAGTTCAGCTCTGCAGCTAGCAAAGCCAGCTCCCTGCAGGACTCCTGAGATTTGCTGTGATGGTAGTTGTGGCTTCCACTGGGAATTTTCTGCAGTGGCCTTGGAAGGTAGATGGGAAAGGCTGAGGGGAGCTATCCCATCCCCTCCATTGGTGGAGAAACTCCCACTGCTGTGGTAAGATCTGAAGCCTGTAAGACACATCTTTACTACAGACTGTCCCCAGTTGTAGCTCAGGAGGCATAGAGCTTGGAGGAGCCAGGTGTGGGCCTGGGTAGGAAGGAGTGGGCCAGTGGGCCCTGGCCTGGCGGCACCCAGCAGCTTGGGCAGTGGTGGTAACTGTGTGCTAGGATGTTTGCCTATAACCAACTTACCTCTTGTCTCTCTCTCCTACCTCCCTTACCATTGCTTTGCCTAAATAACCACTACTTGTTCAAATACTCCGCGTGCGTGGCCTCCGGACTGCGGCCTGCAGGCCAGGAACAAGTGCCTTTCTGTTGAGCAGCCCACCGTCTTTATGCTTTCCCAGACCGCCAGCGGTCTGAGTTTCTGACCAACAGGTGACCATCTCTACCTTGTTGCATGTTGGGGTGATGGCCACAGGACCAGGTGGGAAGAACTTAGTGTTGAGGCCACCCACCACACTCTCTGCCATTGTCATTCATCACAATCACCTGTCAGGTAACACGGGGACAGTACGCCCCCCATGAGGGGAGTGCTAATGATGGGCTTAGTCTTCCTCTAGCAGAGGCTTTGTCAGCTCTCTGTGTCCATCATGGGGTCCAGAGCTCACACCATTTTGCTTGACACAGGTGGCTCAGCCCCAAAGCACCTGACAGTCAGGCTGGTCACACACGTAGTCATACCAGCTTGAGCAGCATGACCTTAGCATGGCCCTATTCTCCACTGCCATGGTGGTAGGGATTGAGACTTCTTCCCACATACTCACCTCTGGAGTCCCACTCTTTAGTGTGGGAACTGAGAAAAGAGAATTCTGTGTAAGACCCCTGAGACATCACGAGGAGGAGTCACACTAACACAGACCTCTACCTACCAGATCCCTGTTCTAACTTTCAAAATAAGGATGTTTTTAGACAACCCCGGGATGTGCTGCTTTTTACAGCCACTGTGGCAGCACGGAGCTCCACCCCAGGACCCTTTTGTTTGTTGGCTGCTGTAGCCAGTCCCTGCTCCTCAGCCGAGAAGTCAGGACACAGCAGCAGCACATAGTGCTGTGGAATCTGGGCTGAATTTTTTGACACCCACATGTGCTCGTCAGTGAGCTTTGGAGGAGTGCCTGCCTCACCGGGGCTTATGCCTAAGAACCACCCAGAGCAAAAGTAGTAGTTACCTCCCCATGTATCTTAAACACCATAGTTAGCAAGATGACACATTTTGAAATAATGGCAACCAAAGTGTTTCTAACTTAGTGTCATGAGAATTCGTTAGAATAAATTACATCATTCCAGCTGCTGTTTTACACTCAAAAACACTGTAGACGGAACTTTTAGGAAGACTAGAATGTCACAAGGACTTTGTAAAACATTACATGCTCCAACTCAGGCTACAAACACTGTTGGCTGTTGACAGAGCTTCCTAAGTACTGAGTCTCTTGAACCTGTGCAGCAGCAGACTCCAGCACGCTGGGGAGATAGCCCTGGGGTCCTGTCTCCTGTGGCCCGGGCCTCAGTCCCAGGCATCACAGCAGACTACACATGCACACAGGCCCTGCCACTGCACTTCAGGCACAGCAGACACACTGCTGCGGCAAAGCTTTGGAGGAACAGACGTTCCACAGGCCTCGGCGGGGCGGACTTGAGACACCTGGGGATCGTTTTTCAACCTGTTCCTAGTACAAGGCAAGCGTGACGGACACTGGGCATGTTATATATATCAACTTGTATATATAACATTGTGGGTGTCTTCGCACCAATCTCTGCGTCCACACACTTGCAGCAGCCTACTTGCCCACCTCTGTGCCTGTGTGGGCAACGGTGCCATCCTTTGGCTACTTCTCACTGGACACTGGCCAGTTCCACCTGCTCTTCTGCCATCCAGCCTTGTATTCCTTCAACTCTGAAAGCTCCCTCATTCCTCAGCACTGAGGAACTTGTGCATGAGGAGTGGAAAAATGCCAGGCCAGGAGCCAATGGCCTTCAGGATGTGGCCTGTGAATGTCCAGTCTGCCAGGCAGGTCGTGCAGACACCACTGCTCAGGTGCCAGTGGCTTTGCAGAGGAAACGACACACAGGTGCCCTGTGGCAGGGCGCGGAACTTTACGATTCTGGACGTACCCTCTATGTCAGGAGCAGGAACTTGTTAGTACTTCCTCCCCTTTCACCTTGCCACTTCTTCCTCGAATGAAGCTGTCCAGGGCCATCTGTCCCCCTAGAAGGGCCTTCGTGCACCCTGTGGACAGGCAGCCCCTGGAGCCAGCGCTGGCTGCCTGGATGGCGTCATGACTGATATGTGCAGAGCCTGCAAGCAGAGCTCATGGCCTCCGCGGTTGAGAGTGTGGGGCTGGATGGCGTAGGTCACTGTAGATGTGCCCTGGGCCTGCAGTAGCCAGGGCACAGTGCTGGCCTCCTTCGCTGGCTTCCATGCGGGCAGCAGCTCAGTGTCTTTCCTCGCCTTGCAGCAGAGCACCCGACTCAAAGCATTGGCCGACACCACTTCGAACAGCAACAGGCCCCTGCTGAAGGACTTCTTCCCGCAGCCAAGACGTGTCTAGCCCAACGCTAGGTAACGGTATGGCTGCCCACTGGGCGCTAAGCCGGTGTGCTGTGACTCTTGGATTGTCTGTTCTTCCTCCAAAGTTTTGCTGTGTTGTCATTTTTTTTTTAAATGAGTGATTTGTAATGAAAACAAACTATACCATTTTTACACATACACACAATACACACAGGTAAGTGGCACACCTGAGATTGAGCAAAGCACAAAGGGGAAATGTTAAACTCATGTGTATACACATACAAGTGACATGGCCAGTGTACTGTGCCCAGTGCTGACTGACAAGCTGGCTCCTGTCCCTGTGATTGACACAGCTTTACGTAAAAGCTACTTGGGATAATCCTGTCTTGAAATTGGGAGTCGAGTCTCACATAGCTGCACAGGACATGACCCCATTTAGTATCCAACTGAAACCATTAGCCGAGCACAGGACTGGGTCTGGACAGCCCTGGGGCTCTGATGCCCCACAGTATCAGTGACGCAGCCTCGTCTAGAGGTGCTCTCCTGGAAGTGCAATAGAGAGGAGCAGGTCTGTACTGTGCAGCCTCTTGACCCTCCCTCCCGGCTGCTGTGCACTCTGTGGGCTTTCACAAGTCTGGTAGCTGTAGGCTGAGGGCATGAAGGCTTGGTGTGCTCAGCATGATACTGCCCCCAGTCCCTGTCAGGCTAGGACCTACTAACCTGCACGGGGAGTCCTGTCTTCTTCCTAGGACCTTTGAGTGATCACTGCACTTGCCAGTGGTGACAGGGAAGAGGCTCAGGTGTTGTGCACTTTGCCCCCTGCCCTCCTGTGTTGTCCCCTATGTTGATCATGTGGGATGGTCCCTCTATTGGCACTAAAACAGGGGGTGTTTGTTCCCAGACCTGAAGGCATGCTTCCCATGGGATGGGCCCACTTAGCTGTCTGCTGGGGTGATATAGTGGTCTGAGGTAGGCTGGTAAAGCTGTGGGGCCCTCAGAGAGGCTTTGTGACTGATAAGGGGCCTTCTGTTTTTCTTGGCAGAGCATACAACTTCGGGACAGCGTTTCAGAGTTCACCCCTCTGGCCTCTTCGAAGAGCTGGGGTGCTCAGGGCACCAGACGCTTGGCTGCCCAACGCAGCTCCCCCACTGGGAGAGTAGTGTGCTCAGGGTGGGAGAGCGAAAAGTATGCTGTGCTCCCTCCCCTCAACACGAGGTGTGGGTGCTGTAGGTCCAGCCTGGAAGCACCCACTTGATGGACAGACAGCCCTTCTGTCCCAGCCTCTGAGAGCTGTGTTCTTGGGTGCCTGCGCCTGTCCCTCCTTGAGGGTGGGATCCCAGGCCACTAACTCAGGCACCGCACACTACAGTCTGGAGCGTGCGAGACAGGCATCATTGTTGCAGGCCTGGTGAGCACACGTCCAGCTGGGCTATGGAAAAGGACACTATGCCCGGCCTCCTCGTAAGCATTGTGGCTGTGAGGCTGGCCTTGCCAGACCCGAGTATCTACCCTTCTGCTGTTGTCATCCTCTGCTGTCACCTAAGGAAACCCTGTCCCTTTGTCCAGAGCCTGGTGCAGAGCACATGGGCTCCTGTTGCCTCCTGATGTCCCTGACCGTGTGTTTCCCGTGTAAACCATCCACACTTCTCGATAGGGAAGCGGCCATTTCAGACACCAAGTGTGTGTGTCTCCTGGATCTGTGGCCTTGCTGTGCTCACCTTCACTGTCCCCTCACAAAGCCATTTCCCTAGACCATGTGTAAGGCTGTTGCTGAGATACTGACCCTGCACATCAGAGCTTTTGAAGGTGTCAGTGTCCCTTTCCTGTGGAAGATGACGTTTGTATCTGTGGATAAGTCACACTGTTGGCCAAGTCTCTCTGGAGTGTAGCGATACCCACCACATCCCAGAATGATGTCAGTTTACCTTATTGGAAAACATTTGTTCCAGAGGTGCTGGAGAAGGTGGAGGTGTGGGGCATCCAGGCAGGTATTTATCTCACCCAGGGGAGCCCCACACCCAGAGCTGTCTGGGCCGTGGTGGACTCATCCATTCTAGTCTGCTGCTCAGCCTGTCTCCCACTGGTGCCACACAAATTCCATCCAGGACTTTACTTGGTGTGGACAGGCCATCAGAAGGCCACTGTACTGTGAACCCCTGCTGCTTCCCACACTGGCGTTTCTGTTTCTAGCAGAGCATTCGACAGCTGTAAGGGGCCTAACTTAGAGAAGATGTAGCAGTGAGATGCAGCCTTGCAGAAGGTGCCAGCCAGAGCTTGGGAGAAAGCCATCACCATCCTGTGGAGCCATGTGTTGGGCCTGGAGCCACGTGGAGGGTCTCGGGCGCCTGAAAGCCTTTATATCCTGGGAAGCACAAATTTGTAACATGATTACACAGGTTTCCCTATGAACTGTGCTTGAACTGGGGGACCAGCCTCGGGTAGGAGCAGTTATTGGACCTGGCAGTGGGGGAGGTTGGGTAACATAAACACCAAAGATGGGGGGGAGGGGGAGGGTGGCCTTGAGCTGCGGACAGATGATGTGCAGCTCTGCTAAGGGCTGTCTGTGCCCCCACACACCCTCATGCCCATTCAACCACCTGCGTTGTCATGCGTCAGCCCAGAATTGGAGCCCCTGTCCACACTAGCCCTTAAATAGTGGTGTGTGCATTTTTACAGCCCTTTTTAAGAACCCAATACGGGTACAAATATAATACCTACGGGAGGGGCAGATTCTCTGTGTTTAGTTAACAAATTCTTTGTAATGTATTTTTTTAGGGATCTTAAAATTGCCTTTGCACTGAAGTATTTTCATAGCTGTTTCTATACCTCTTCCTCATTTGTTGATGTACCCTCTGATTTTTAAGTATGTTTTTAGAGCTTTCACTTTTTAAGTTTAAGAATTTTGGCCACTTTAAATGCTGGTGAGCATTTCGGCTGGAATGTTTCAGTGTCTGACAGTGAGCTTTGATTTTCCTCTGTGCCTCTTTGTTTCGTGGTGTTTCTGGAGACTGACCAGCTGAAGGGAGTGCTGAGGGCAAGACCATTTTCTCTGCTTGTTTTGTCACAGTCCTTTGTGATTTCATGGTTTCTATTTTATTTCTTTTTTTTTCCATCCTTCAGCCTTAAACACAGAATATTCTTCCTGCAGGCTATGCATTCTGCAGCCCTTTCTGGGTGTGGGGACTCTCTTACACTCCCCACCAGAAGCCGAAGTTTACATAGGAACACCCCAGACTTTCTGCACACTCCAATGTCTTTTAAAATTATCCTTAGGAAATTAGCAAATGAAGTTGCCTAAGAATTTGAAATAGACAAGGGCGCAGGTGAAATGGCAAGACAGAGACCAAATGTGAGCAAGTAACTTCAACTCAAATTAAGCATTTTTTTTTTCTTAATTGCATTGCACATGTAAACATCTGTGACTTACTACATTGGCCAGAATTCATGGCTCTGTCCCCTGCAAGCAGTCCGTCTCACATATGTACCAGGAGGCCTGGCTGCACATGTGTTCTCTTACTTTCTGTTCCACATACACACTCATTGCCATGTACAGGCATGTATAGATACGTACACATATGTGTACATACAAACACACATGTGCATTCTCCTTCTAGCCCATGTACCAGCCTCCGTTCTGACAGCCCTGTGCAGAGATACAGAGATGTTGCCCTCTGGGACATTAGGCTCCTTTCTCTCTCTCACACACACACACACACACTAGAAAGGGGTGCTTGGGCTTGGCTCCCATGTGGGTTGTGTGGATGACATTGCAGTGCTGAACTGAGCTCTCCAGTCAGGACCTCCCCTTACTCCCTCAGCAAGCAGGATCCAGGCTAACCAAAGCTGCATGCCATACTGAGCGCAGGTGCCTGCCGCTGGCACATCCTAGCTAAGAAAACATTGTTCCCAAATCCCAGCAATCCATTCCTGAGTGCAAGCAGACCAAAGGCCCCATCCACGAGCTCCTGCATGGGAAGAGGCTCAGAAGGCTGAGGTAGCAAAAGGGAGGATGGCTCAGCCGAGGCTGGAACAGGGTAGTTTTGAGTGTCCTTACTGAGCACACATCCCAGGATCAGCTGCCGAATGTCTTGAGTGCCGTCATGGTTACCCAAGCCTCTGAGCTTCAGCCAGGTGTCTGGTGGTCCGGAGGAAGCTCCAGCCTGGGTCTCTGAACCACTACGTTCAAGGCGTGTCTGCGCTGACTGGTACTGGACTCACCCATCCACATTTATGTCACCTTGGCGTAATTTATTGGCAATGCCACAGAGCAGCAGGCCCTTGCATTCTGCATTTCTTTTGGAAGTTGCCCATGACTGAAAAAACAGGAAAATGTCACCTGGCGAATGCAATCTTTTTGTTTGAAAAGCTAGAAGACAGGTGAATGGAAATGAGAGTGGTTCTAACATTGTTTTAAACAAAGCTTTAATAAAGATATGTATGTTGGAAGTATTACAAAAGTGTGATTCTAATTTTGCAGAAAAATGTCTATCAATTTATATAGCTTTATTTTTACCTTATCAAGAGATACAGAATTTTAATATGCATATATTGTCTGACTTAAAATCATGTGTGTCTACATTACCATTTACAATGGCCATCTACTATGTAATGTATGAATAAGAGAGAATCAAAGATGTATTTAACATGAATGGTTACCTGTAGCTGTCATTGTCATTGTACTGGGATTTATTTTAAATTGTCACGTATAGTAAGTACATTAAACATGTCATTCTCCAACACTAAGGTTTAACTAAGAGTCCAGTGATTTGCTTTGAAAAACTAAATTGTGAATTAAACCGAATCAAACATCTCATGAGGTTTATTTTGCGTGCTGCTGGTTTTGCCTTTGATTTCTGTAGGCAATCCTGATACACTGGTTTTTGCATAGGAGACTTCTGTTTGCACCCAAGAACTGAAAAGAAGCACCTCTGTTTTCTTACAAACCTGGGTGGTATTACGTCAGTTGCACACGCACTTCCTGCTAACAAACCATGGTTAAACCTCAGGCACACATGTCTTTTGTGGGATCACATTGTGTGTGTGTGTGTGTGTTGTAGGGAGCAGACTCTTAGCTTCACCAAGGGAGAGACAGGGTAGTGTCTGTCCCATCTGTGCTCAGTTTGGGGTCCCTCTGAAGCCTGAATGCAAAGCTACTGTGAGAGCCCTGGTCCAAGCCTGAGGTACCTGTTGCATCTACCTAGAACAAGAAGCTTCGCATCAGAGTCCCAGGAGCGAAGCATAAGTCCTTCTCACTAGACCCTCTAATCTTGTGCCTCATCTCTCGGATATCTCCCTTCTCCTTTATCTCTGTCAAACTTGGGGCTCATCAGCCCCAACGTCACCCTCAGGCAGTTTACTAGTCGTGGCAGATTGTGGCTACTATGTGAGGAGCCTCCAGAAGGCAACAGAGTCTAGGCCCTTTACTGTCTGCCTGCTCCTGGCCCTCACACCCTCTGCAACTGGATGTCCCGGATGCTGGCGCATCAGGTGTAGAACATACAGATACTGGGCTCCTTTGCTGCGCACCTGGTCCTAGCTCACACCTGAGCCTTCAGAGGCCCTAGGAACCGGGAGTGACCACGGAATCCAAATCCACTTTATTAACTTAACCAGGTTCTAGTAAGAGTGGTCATCAGGCTTTGGTGCGATGTGCTGATGATCAGTTCCTACTGAATACTTGGCTCCTGGCTGTTCTAATTAGGGTTTTAATGTTCTGAAGAGACACTATGACCAAGGCAACTCTTAATAAAGGCAAATATTTAATTGGGGCTGACTTGCCGTTTCAGAGGTTTAGCCCATTGTCATGGTGGGAAGCATAGCGGCATGCAGGCAGACATGGTGCTGGAGGAGCAGGGTTCTACATCTTGATCCTCAGCAGAAGGGGACAGTGTGCCACCCTGGGAGGAGATTGAGCATAGGAGACCTCGAAGCCCCCCCCAATGACACAATCCTCCAACAAGGCCACACCTTCTGCTAGTGCCATACATTGAAACGTATTAATCGTGGGGGCCGTGCCCACTTAAGCCACACACTGGCCATGCAGATCACAGTCCTGAACTTGTAGGACTTTGTAGCAGCTTGGCCAGACCTATGTGTCTGTGGACCAGAGGGAGGACCTGGAGATGCTTTGCAGAGCTGAGTACCGGAAGCCCACGTGTGCACTCACGTTCCTGCCTGGTAAAGTGAGACTAGCGTACTGATTCCCTGCCTTGGTGGCTGGGTGTACCCAGAAAGTCCCTCTGGGTTCTCCACCTACTAGGAGTCTTGTAACTAAAAAGTTCTTGGTGCTGTCCCAACCTTCCCTTCAGACATGGTCCCTGAGTAGGCATCTCTAGCTTTGACCACCTGTTTCAGGGTAACTGATACAGGCCACCAGATGGTAACTTTGGCTCTTGCCCTCAGTGGGTTAGAAGCTAGAGTGTTGGGACATAGGATTCACAGGTGCCTC
>CM053764.1:112152344-112256937 GCA_028658305.1 Pachyuromys duprasi | reverse complement strand
CTACTGGGGGCTCCAGGGGCTCTTGAAGCTGCCTGGCACAAAAGGCTTACCCAGCTAACAAGCCTGACAGCAGCAGGGCGCTGCTGGGATGTATGACGGGGTGGATGGGCTTTGTCCCTCGCATTGCCTCTCCAGAGACTCATTCTGACGCATTCTGAATGGTGGAATGATTACTCTAAGCCAGCCTGCTGAAGCAGAGCACGGTCTTTCTTTGGATAGTGCTCTGCTCTCTGGTTTGACCCACCTTGTTGCCGGCAGGTCTGGCCAGGGCTATGCTGTTCAAGTTTAGGCAGCTGAGAGACAGTTTTCTGGTTGCCAAGGGGTGCTTGCATGGTGGCAAGGCACATTTCATAGTGTTGTTGTTAGTCCTAGGATGGGCCTGCCACCTGCACGATGCGACCTGTGTGGGGCTGGAGATGGGGTGAGGGAGTGGGCTGCCATGGCTATTGCACTGGCCACTTCTGGGTCTGCACCTGTAAGGATACTTGTTTGTGAGTCCTGCAAAAACTCTATGCATGGGGACTGTTCCTTTTACACTTTTATGGAATTTTATTTCTCCATTAAATGACATTTAATGCAGCTGTGTAGAGAGGATCTTTGATGCTATCATGGGAAACAGGAACTTGGCCTTTTTTATGCAGAGGTTGTTGGATGGCTCAGCGGGTAAGGACACTTGCTATATCAAGCCTAATGACCCAAGTTTGACCCTGGAACCTAGACAGTGGAACGAGAGAACAGATTCCCACAAGTTGTCCTCTGACCTCTGCATGTGTATTTTGGTACTTACACACACACACACACACACACACACACACGGAGAGAGAGAATTTTTTAACAGAGAAAGGGATGGGGGGAAGGAGGGAGAGAGAGAACGTGCTTCATGCAGGTCCAATCTGACCTTTTAGGGTACAGAACCTTCAGGAAGGAAACCCCAGGTCTGCCCCTTAGTAGCTCCTGGCAGTCAGTACAATCTCCTCCTCCCTGGCTAACTGAAGGAAATCACCATTAGAGGGCTAGAGAGGTAGCTCAGTGGTTAAGAGCACTGCTTGCTCTGCCAGAGGACCCAGGTTCAATTCCCAGCACCCATATGGCAGCTCACAACCATCTGTAACTTCACTTGCACAGGATCTTACATGCTTCTCTGGCCTCCCTGTACACCAGGCACTCAAGGTACCCAGCTATACCTGCAGGCAAAACATCCATGCACATGAAGCAATTTAATGGAAAGTCTTTTAAAGAATCTAAATATAAGAAAGGTAAAAAAAAAAAAAAAAAAAAAGCAAAGTGTTCTTTATAGGCCTCTTTCCCCAGCTGTCTCCTCCCCACCCCACCGGCCTCCTTTCCTGCTCATCTGATGGGTTCTCTCTGCTCCCCAAATCCCTTCCCCACTCTACCAGCCTGTACCAGGACTAGCTCCTGCATTCAGGGCAGGGCTGGGCAGTGTCCCCTTCTGAATAGGGCAGAGTGCTAAAACTGGCCCAAGAACACCCACCCCAGAATGTTATGTCCACACAAGAGGAAGATCGCTCAGTGGTCACTCCAATCCCAGATGAGTACGGTCTTGTCTATCCAGCTCAGCTCCGAGCCATTGTCATCCCTCAAGTGCGCCACAATTTCCCATACCTGTTTGGCTCGCTTCCCTCTTCTAGGGGGGTTGTCTGTTCAAAGAGACTCCCCACGTCTACCCTCCCAGCCGAGGCACTTTTACTCCCCGTTTTAAAGTGCTTTTGTGATGACAAATGAATGCCTGCCCTGGAGCCCCGGCAGATGCGGGATGAGAGCTGGGCTCCTTTGGTGTTTTCTGACAGACCTGAGTTCCTGTCTGTGCCACTCAGAAAGCATGTGCTGAGGAGTGGGAAGACTGACCCCTCTTCTTGCCTCGGGGCCAGAGGTGCTTGACTGTGTGTGGGTCTCTCTGGGGGTTCCTGAGTGCCCCTGTGTTTAGGCTCAACCCCTGGCGATCTGCTGTTTGCAGTGGTCTTAGGGCTCTGTGCAGATAACTCACGGAACCTCAGCGATCAACAGCGAGTGAAGCATGCTTTTCCACCCTCATGCCAGGTAAGAACACAGAGGCCAGAAAGGCTTGTGGAACGTGTCCGAAGCCAAAGGGTCCCCTCCTGCGTCAGCCCTTCCACCTGGAAGCATCAGAGAAGGGAGAGCTGGTAAACCCAGCCCGGCCACCTGGGACGTCAGAGTGGACACAACTTCCCTACAGTCTAATTGAGAGGCCTGGTGAGGACCCAGGGCAGATTACGAGGTATGGGGAGCTGGGGCACAGGTGAGCCCCCGTGCAGCTTGGGCTGGATTCGGAAGACCCGAGCACAGAGCGAAGCCGGGCATGCACGCACCTCCCCGCTTCCAGACCCGCCCCTACCCCTCCCTTTTTCCACTCCTGCGACCCCGCCCTTGCCCCACCTCCTCCGTAGGACCCCGCTCTCGCCCCTTCCCCCGAGTCCCCGCCCATACCCCGCCTCCTCCCTGAGATCCCTTTCCCACTGTCCGGCTGCAACGGTCGCTTTAGTCCTCCGCGCCTCCGCCCCTCCCCCACCCTTGCTCCCGCTCCCGCCTTCCCTTCTCCTCCCTCCCCTTCTCAGTGGCCCCAGACCGACCGGCGGGCGGAGTCTGGGAGCGTGGCACCTGCGAGCAAGTGATCTCGCTGGACGCGGAGAAGACAGTCCCCTGCACAGCAGGTGTGCGCGGGGTCGGGGCGACGGGGGACAGAGGAGAGAGGAGGGGTGAGATACCGAGAGAGGAGGAGGAGGTAGGGTTACGGGAATGAGGGTGGGGGTGGCAGAAGAAGGGAGTGGGACCGAGCTCGCTGCCCAGAGCCATTGCTGTCTGGATCGCTTTGCTACAGGACCGGGTCTTCCCAACGTTCCACCTCCTCCCGGCGAGAACTCCAGCTCAGTTCAGGGGGTCTCCCTAAGTGTTTCCACGGTGAAGACTGGGGTTCCTCGCACACTTCCAGTGTCACGTGGAGGGGGGAATCCCCTCACACAGCAGGCAAGGTGTCACCTAAAGGAGGCGGGGCTCTTGCCGCCCCTGGCAAGTCTCAGAACCACCTCCAAGATCTCTCCAGCTCCTTCCAACCTAGTGATTGGACCAGTGTCCAGAACAGGAGCTGTAGACACCGAGGCTTGGACCAGCACCTGGTTCTCCGGCTCATCGGCTCATCGCGGGCAGGCTGCTCTGCCTTTTTACCAAAAGAAGCTTAGGCTGCAGGTTAAAAATAATTCGCTCACTTTCCCTGCTAACTCCAAAGTCTCCCACTAGGAGTTACTTTTTAATCAGGCTCTTGACATGGCTACCCTTGACCCTCTCAGGCCTTGAGACAGGAGATCAAGTGCCACCTGGTTTTTTGGGAAGCCTCCTGGTCATGGTCAGTCCTGACCCGAAACAGCTGCAGAGCCATGTGAGGGTTAAGATGCCAGCTGCCCACAGGATGTCCTGTGAGGCCGTGGGAGGCCCTAGGATGTGTGGCCCTGGCAGCCACCAAAAATAAAGTACCATCCTTCTCCTTGGCTGCTGGGGGAGGGTGTGCATGCTCCTTCTATCTTCCAATAAGCAGGAGACCACTTGGCCAGGTAAGAGTGGGATGCTATCCTGGAGGAGGAGCCGCTGGGCTCTGGGGAGGTCTTCTAACTACTGACTCTGTGTAGCCTCTCTGACCCAAAGCTGGTCTCAAGACCTGAGCTTTCAGAGGAGGTTTTCGAAGCTCTGACACAGTACAGCCTCAGTCTGCAGCAAGAGGTTAACTTTGTTGTTAACCTTTCTGGCCTCCAGAGCCCTGCAGGCTAAGGCAAGGTTCTATTTTAGCTTGTTGCCTTGCCCTGTGTGCAATTGCCTGGGCAGAGGCTGGAGAAATGGTCACTCAGACTCTCAGGTCCAATGTGGTCTAGATGTCTTCCTGTCTTCAGGAAGACAGCAGAAGCCTGCTCCAGCTACCTTACCGAATTCTATAGAAACAGAGACTTGTATGAAAGACTTGCAGAGAGTGAAGAGTGTGAGGGGCCAAGGATGGCCGTGGAAGCCACCTACAGGCCTGTGCACAGTCTCAGTGCTGAGGACCCCCTTATTTCTTCGTGACAATTCAGAGATCTCTGGGCCATCACTTCTCTGCAGAGTTGCCTAAAAGTTCCTACAGAGGAGTGGGGCCTGCGAATCTGAAAGGGGACAGATGTCCCTTTGCCATGCTGTGAAGGCCTTCTGTGGATGTGCCCTACTTGGAGGTCCTAGGTCTGTCTGAGAGCCCCCAGCGCAGATATCTGTCTTATGAAGGCTGTTGTCTTCCTCACCTCTGGACAGAGGTCCCTTCCTTGAAGGTTACTTAATTTCATTTCTGCAAAATGTGACAAACTATGAAACCAAGAGAGGATCCTTGAGTAAGGGGTGAAACAAGAGACCTAGCTGTGCCAACTGAGGCTGCACAGATGCAGCTATCCCCAGTATGAGGGTGACAGTGACAAGGACAATGGGTCCTGTGTGTACAGCTGTTTCTGTGCCACTCCCTGGCTTTACCCTTCCTGGTTCAGGTGAGAGGTGACCAGGACAGCAAGCCTGGTCCTCCCAGTGTGAGACTAGGGATGCCTGAGTCTCTGTCCCTGATGAGCCGGTCTCTGTCTGCTCTTCTGGTACTAACAGGAGCCTTCATCTGCAGGGCCTGGCATGCAGGTACAGAAGTGGCTGCTGCTCTTTCCCCTTGGAAAGAGCCCCAGAATGTGGGTGCATGAAGTTGGGGCTCTTTGGGGGGGCACCACACCTTTGCCACCTGCATAGTGGTGGCTTCAGAATACCTTGATTCACTCTCAGTCTTTGAGAGGACCAGGGCCTGGGTGGGGCTTTGTGGTCATCCCACAGCTTCAGGATGCCACAGGCCTGAGAAGATTTGGTGGTACTCCCTCTGGGCGCTGTCAAATGGAGCTTTCAGAACTTTGGGCTTTGATAGGTCAGTGAACACATCATGACCAGATACTAAGAAAGAGACCCTTGGACACCCAAGAACCTTGTACCAAGTATCAAGGGCACAGACAGTTCCCTAGCTCAATCATGAACAGCAGCCACCACAGTCAGCTCTGAGGAAGCAGCCCCATCCCTTTTTCGGGTTACTTTGGAGCCCTAAAGGGCAGATGCTTAGAGATCTAAGAAAGTGCCAGCCACAGAAAGCCTGCATTTCAGGCATCAAAGTTCTGTCACTCTGACTGACGATGTGCAGGGCATTACCAACATCTCCAAAATGGAATAAAGAGCAAAACCAAAACAAAGCTGCCAGGAAAGTAACAGCAGACACAGGGACAGTGACTATGTCCCTTCGCAGAGTTACTATGTCACAAGACAAGCCAGCTCGGGAGAGGCTCTGCATGCGGGAGACAGAGGTGGAGGTGAGGGGTGGGAGGTGGGAGGCCTCAGTGATCCTGAGCAGCCAGGCTGGAACCAGAAACTCTCACACCTCTGCACTCCCACCTGCAACTCTGCTTCCGCCCTGTGTGGGGAGCAGGCGGAGAGTCACTGGGGCCCAGGCTGCCACCCCGAGCTGAGCTCAAGGGTGCTGCCTCCTTTGCATGCACTGGCACTGAGTCCTGTCTGGTGCTGCGTTCAGTGGCAGCCACCAGAAGATGGGAGCTACCCTGACTAACGCGCCGGTGGGTGTAACAAAGACCGGCCAGTGAATCAGGAAGGGGGCTTTGCCTTGGGGCTTCACTGCACTTAGCCAAGTTCCAGCTACCTTGTGACTTTTTCATAACTGTGGATGGGTTTACCCTTGCCCTTTGTGTGTGCCTGACAACTACTGCGGCCCCAGCGTGCAGACCTGAGACCTGGCTACCCAGGCTGGCCCCTCACAGTGCTCAAAGACCACCCAAAAGCTGGCAGGCGCTCGTCTAGTGCCTGGGATTCTGTCAACCTCGGGACTGTAAAGATGCAGTCCTCGGGACTGCAATACCAGCTGGGAAAGTCTAGTTTCCCGCCTCTCAGGAGACCCACCACTGCCCACCCTTCTGCGGTGCCCAAGCCTCCCTCTCTCCCTGATCATGAGCAATTCAGGCAGTTTTGCCCCTCCCCCCAGGGGTGTTCTTAGACACAGTACACCGGAGCTGCTGGAGAACAGGAGCTTCGAGCGGCAGGCGCGTGGAACTCAGCCACCATTGGGACCTAAGGATGACCTAGAGGGTCAGAGTGACCCCGAGCCTTGCACTGTTCCTCACCATTGCTGAGGAAAGTGCCTGGGAACCTCTCAGTTGGTAGAGCAGGGACCAGAGAAGCACAGGCCCAGGGCAGCGGTGAGGCAGGGGCACCCTGGCACACTTTGGACACCCTAGGTATGAACACAGATAGTATCACCCTGGCTTCTCCCCAGAAAAGTGTGGGACACTGACAACCCCTCTCAAAAACAGATTAAACTTCTCTTCACTAGACTTTAGAAGACTAGAGGGTTCATGTTCTTGTTTTTCAACCAGAGAAATTTCCCCTCCTACTTTTTAAAGACATAATTTGGTTCACAGAACCCATAAGTAAGCCTCTGGTCAAGGGTCAGCGACCCTTGGAATTCTGCCCTTACCCAGTCTCCACATGCAGGTGAGGCAGGTGACTGAGAAGCTATGCTGGGCCTGTGCTGTTCTCACCACCATGGGCAGCATCCACCCCCTGGTCCCCAAGGCCTGTTCCCAGTACATCGCAGGGACAGCTTGAGAATCTTCATAACAAACAGACATTCAGAGGGTGGCAGAGGATACAGTGGGCAGCGTTTATGACCACAGAGGGCAGATAGGCCAGCTGTCCACACCCGGGGCCTCTGGGAGCTGAGGAGGAAGTGGGAGGGAACACAGGCTTGGCTAGACACTTCCTGGGGCTAGAATGCCTGCCATGTTTGGGAACATTGCTACTTACTGGACCATGGGCATTCCCTCACCGGGCAGCCTGCTTCGTATCTAAAGGGGCCACACTGTAAACAGAGGCTCTCAGGCCCTAGTCACCTGGATCACATTTCTAGGGCCAGACATCATGGTATAAATCTTTAGCCACCAGCAGCCAGACCCCAGAAGGGGCAAACAACAGGGCCACAGCAAAGAGAGGCCTCTGGCCCTGGTGTGGGTTTTCTCTGAAGAGAGGCTAGGCCTGCCTGAGCAGGGATTTTGGAGTTGGGATCTTAATCATCCAACCTGCGCAGGACAGTCTCCTTGGGGAAGGAAGTAGCCTGAGGCAGGGGTCCCAGAGCTCAGAGCACCACTGTGGTAGATTTCCTGTGGAGACACTGAGATCACGCACCTGCAAGTGTTCCACTCTCACTTCCTCGGGAATGCCTGCGGGCATTAAGCCACAGAAAGGAGTGCCCTGTGCTAAGTGCTCCAGAGAGCACCCACACACCTGTGCGCAGTCACCTGGGGCAGCTCCTGGGGGCAGGTGAAACTGGAGGGGTGCCTTGGACACAGCGGGCTTTCTCTTTATCCTCAAGATCCCTTCCCAAGAAGCTTCACCAGCAGCGCGTCTGCCAGATTTGCCCTGGAGGAAGAATACAGTGATGTTTGTTCTGGATCTGGAGCCTTTGCTTTGCTTGGAGGATTTAAAAATGTTTTGAGTAATCTGAAGAGCCAGCAGCCTGGCCTTGAAAGCTTGCTCAGCCAGTGGGGCAGACCTGGGAAGCCACAGAACTGGCACGTTTGTGCCCTTGAAACAAGAACCTAAATGTCAAGGAGAAAGAATAGTTTTTCTCCCTTTTCCTTATTACACAGAAGTAAGTAGTGTTTTCCCCTGTACAACCCCTATTTCAGTATTTATAAGCAAAGATTTTTTTTAATGAATATCAAGACAGCCTGATACAAGCTGTTGACATTCGGAGAGTAAGCAAGTCATTGGACCCTCAGTTAAACATTAGTGTTGGAGGATGACATGTTTGATGTACTTACTATACTTGACAGTTTAAAATAAATCCCAGGACTTATGACAATGACAGCTACAGGTAACCATGTTAAATAAATCTTTGATTCTCTCTTATTCATACATTACATAGTAGATGGACATTGTAAGTGGTAACACCTTCTATCTACTTCAGAGTAAATGCTAAAGACTGTAGCTAAGTGTTTTTGTTCTTGTCCAAAGAAACAATCTTTCCATCTTCTGCAACTTGACCTCATTTCCCTTTGACATCACAGCCTCATGTCCGACTGCTGGTGCTTCATCTTGTGCAAGGACTGCGGCAGAAGCAGTCCTCCATCACAGCGGCGCGATGGGGCCTCGAAGGAGGAGGGCGACCACCAAGTGGACGTGCCTGACGGCATCAGGCTGGTTCCAGACACAGCAGAGGCGACGGCCACAGCTCCAGGTAGGTCTGGTGCTCAAGCCTCTCTCTGATCTGTGTTGATGACTCTAAAGTCCTGTGCTCAGCCACTGGGCGCCAGAGTGGGTGGCTACGTCCCTGGCTGCCCTGAGGGTTGCCGAGGGTTAACCTGGAGTGTCATAAAAAGAGGTTGGCTCTGGTTAGAGAATATGAGAAATGTGTCTTTGGGATTTAAATAAAGCATAGTACTCCAGAAGGGGATTATTTGTAGTCTTTGCTTCCTTTTTTTTTTTTTTTTTATGGTACTGTTGCTTTAGTTTGGTATGTTTTATCTTAACATGCAAAGCAGCTCCCTGCTACTGGGAAGGATAGAATAGGAGCCATATAGTGTGAACCCCCAGACTTCTAGGGCATAGGCTTTTCCCAGGGTCAGTCACTGCATTAGACTAGTCATGGCCATGGCCAGCCTGCAAGGTCAGAGGTGTGAAAGGAGGGACAGAGTGAGCCTTGGGTTGGCTTTTAACTGGGCCTCCCTGTCCTGATCCCTAAAGTAAAGCATGCAGCAGGCTGAGCAGGTGTGGACATTCCACCGAGGAGGGAGTGTGAACTTGACTCCAGGGTTGTCTGCTTCTATGGCTGACCAAGCATCAGGCTCGCCAGACCTTCCCGCCATCCTTGAATCTTCTGGCCATGCCCTGGCTAGCATTTGTGGCAGCTGGCTGCCTCACAGGGCCAGTTGAGCAGTGTGCTCTGAGGCGCCTCCCTCTGGGATCCTCACCCAGGGCTGTGTATCTTGTTCAGGGTGTCTGTGGTGGCAATCCCTCTAAGGTTTAGGCCTAGAGTTCTCGTGCCAGCCTCTGAGGAAAGGTGCTTTCCCTGGTGACCATGGCTTGGAGCTCTCTGGGGCTCTCTGGACCCGGTATTGTAAGCCATACTTTCTGTCCTAGCTGAAGGAGGGATGGCATTCCGTGTGGTGACCCTTGCCAGGGTCTGTGGCTTGTGTTGTGGTTTCTGTCCCTCTGTGCCCGTGACTGCCCTGTCCTAAGGGAACCGCTGGAGTACAGGCTTCCAAGGTGGACCCCAAGTGGGAACCAGGGACCCAAGCCTTCTTGTCACGAGCCACATGTTTATGCTTCTCCCAAGGACTGGTCCCAGAATGTGAGAAGAGGTGGTTAGAGAGGGGCTGACCACGGTCACAGGGCTGTGCAGAAGGGAGCCCCACAAGAAATCCTTGAGGGCGCTGTTTGATGGAACCCCTTAGCACTGTTTATAGTAGCTGGACTGTCATGAGTCCTTCAGGGATCAAACCACTTAAGCCTTGTGCCAGTTGGCACCAGCTGGTACTTGCTGGCCTTCGCTAAGCCTCTGTGAGAGCCTCCCAGGTACTGGGTTAAGGCTGTTCTGGGAGCAGCTGGCAGGTCAGTCCCAGGCTGACATCGACCTGACCTCTCTCAACATCTCCTCTTTATCTACATGTCCCTGACTGGAGACTCTAATCATATGTCCTGTTTGTTGATGAGACTTGAACTGTGGCCTAGAAGGCCTAGCTGAGGCTCAGGCTTTCTTGCACTTGGGTGTGGCACGCCCTGAGCTTGCCATTGCGTACAGCAACAGCAGCTGCCCCAAGCTTTGGGGAGCCATGCAGGCCACTAGGCATCACTCCACAGACATCAGCCCTGACTCACATCACCGCTGACTCCTCCCTTCTCTGTATATGTGGCCCTTCCTGACCCAGAGCCAGGCAGTGGTACTCTGTGGTGACTCTCGTGGATGACCTATACATAAGCTTTGACCAGAAGAGCTCGGACTCTCTCCTGCTTCCTCAGTGAAAGGCTGTGATTCAGAACCTGAACCTGAGTTGAACTCAGATACTTGACAGGGTCACTGCTCCTGGGATGTTTGTCCTCTTCCTTCCTGGTTACCGTTCCCAGAATGTTCTAGAAGCCCTTTGAAGTGATGTGACTTGTATGTCAAAACTTGTATTTTTAAATCATTCATCTTTGTAGTGACAAAATATACACAAGTTTCCATCTTAAACGTTTAGTACATAAAGTATGCCCCCATTACACACACACCCCGTCTTCAGCACTCCCGTGTACCCAAACCCCATCCCCAGTCCCACTGCACCTTTCGTGTGGGAAGCGCATGTCCCCACTGAGTGCTTTCACCTCATGGCTGGATCATTTCACTCAGCACGTATCAGAGTTCCTGTCTGTTCCAGGCCGAGGCACAGCCCAGGGTGTTGACAGCCCAGCACGCGGCCTCGCTTGCACATAAGTGAATGTGTGGGCTTTGTCCCCTGAGGAGCTACTCTGATCAGTTCTGAATGTGGCGTGCTTTTCATCGCTGTGTGTCTCCAGAGACAGGTAGCAGGACGACTGGTCAGAGCGCAAGCTGTCTTACTCTGAGCCCCCGGCACGCGGGCTGCCGTTCTGATGGCAGGAGCCTCGTGCACAGGCTGCTGTGCCCAGTCTGCTGTCCACGCCCTGTCAGCACTCTCCTGCCCCCGAGGTCAGTGAAGGTTGGAACTGTGCTGAGTAAACACTGATAAGCCTGTTTCCCCGCCACCATCCGCAGTCTGTGTGATCTGGCAGTCCTTCAGCCTTCATTTCAGCACACCACAACAGTGGGGTTTGCCCAAACTCTGCCATTCACAATCAGCTGTGGGAGGCCTCAAGAGCATCCATGCAGAGGCCCATCTGGCTCATCAGACACCTGCCATTCAAGCCAGCTACCTGTGCAAAGTGACTCTATGGAAGGCCACAGTCTAGTTCAGTTGCCTGTGGACCTCGCTCCTCCGTTGGTCTGTCTTTGCTGTCAGCCCATCCTCACCACAGGGCTATTCTTGCTGCAGAGGCTCTGTGCTGACTCTGCTAAGGCTAGAGTTAGTTCAGCCCAAGGATCCCTGGCCTGAGCCAGTCCCTGAACTCCTTCTTCACTGTGGGGCTGGCCTTTCTGGAGAAAATCTCTTCCTTGCATGCATAGAATGAAGCCGCGCCATTCCCAGGACGGATTGAGGAGGCTCTGCCTCACAGCTCACTGGTCTCTCAGTCTCACCCTCTAAGGCCCAGCTGTGCCTGTCTTCTGGGTCCTCCAAGCTTCCCCAACACTGAGGTTCCTTTCTGGGGCTGTCAGCATGGCTCGCCTGATTGGTAGGCCCTCCCTTACTTGCACGCCCACCCTATCCCAGGACATGGCTCTCTTGGCATCTTGGCAGGTCTCTGTTCTGGCCCAAGTGGTGCTGCTCACCGTCAGGGCCTTGTGTTTACTCCATCGCTTATCCCTCAGCACTTGGAGTGAGGCTAGAAAGATAGTATCCCAGTGTGTTCAAGGTCTCTCACAGATAAACACACAACATATACACACACAACATACACACATGTCTTCATGTATCCAGCATACAGCTCCATGCAGGCAATATCCTGGAGCAGAGACTGAATTCTGCCCTGTATCCACACCTGCCAGAGGCCTGAGGTATACCCATCATGGGAGCCAGGCATAGACCCTCCCTGCCTAACATCTCATCTCTGGCCAGGTCCACACTAAATCAAAGGTGGACCTCTTCAGAGTAGACAGCCCCAGAGCTTGTGGAGGGCCTGGGAGGGAGCCAGTGAGCTTCCAGGTACCAGATACCCTTTGGGGATCTTGACAGGTTTATGCTGTAATACAGATGAGAAGGGCACATGGACACAGCCTGTGCACACATGTAAACACCTGTACATTTGAGCATACACGTGTGGGCATGGGCACATATATGATCACACACATGGCTCAGGCACAGAAACATGAGCATGTGCAGATGGCACAAACATGCAGCAAAGTACACATAAGCATACATACACATGAACACATAGCATGGAATGTAAGCATGTGTGCACATATGAACACATTCACACATGGTTTCGGGCAGGAAAGCATGAACACACACACACACACACACACACACACACAGAGGAGTTTAAAGCTGATCTCTCTAGACTCCTTGTCCTCTGTATGTCCAGCAGAACATCCCTGTCCAGACCCCTCACTCTGTCGTCTTTGTGGTGTTCCCACCACCACACCAGCAGGTATGAACACGGCTGCCTGCTCCTCTCTAGGGAAGGGAGGCTGTACTCTTGCAAGCCGGAGGACCAGCCTTGGCTGAGGCTTTCTTGAATGCCCTGGCACCTGAAGCTTGAGTTTGAGAGGTAGAGGCAAAAGTGCCTATGATGGTGGGCGCTCCTGGTTTGGTACAGGGCAGCATGTGTGGTTTAAAAAAAAAAGTAAAATAGATTCTTAAGTAAAAAGGAGAAAGATTGAATGATGAGTACTATCCTAGATAGGCTGAATCCCCCCAAACGCTTTCCCCAGGGTATGGCCTTCTCTGTCTGACTGCACGTGGCCAAACCTAATGTTTAATGCATTTTTTATAGGCTCACTGGGTGGGGGCAGGAGGCAGAGCAGAATGGAAAGAGCATAGCAAGAAGAGACTTGGTCCTTGCCTTGGAGCATGAAGGATGTTAGCACTCAAGTGCAGTCGCCAAGCTGAAGATGTGTTTGGGAAAGAACACAACCTCAGGAACAGGCAGGTGGAAGGAAACCAGCTTGTTAATTACCTTGCGTCGGTGGGGGTCCTAATGACAGCTTGCCGGCAAATGAAGTGTACTGAAGTGGCTTCCAGCATCCAGTGGCCACAGACATGTTGAACCCCATCTCCTCAGGCTATGTGTGTGTGTGGGGGGGTGAAAAGCCTAGGAAGAGCCCTGACCTATCTACTGCCTAGGGAGATGATCTCTGATAACCTCTAGGGCTGTGGGCTTGCAGCTTCCTGGCTCTTAGGGGTATTTAAATTCCCTGGGAGACTCCTTGCTTCTTCCTTGTGTGCATTTAATGTGAAACTGGGGTGTGGGGCAAAGATTTCAACAGCCCTCCTCTAAAAAGCAGGAATGGTGAGCAAGCTGCGAAATGCTTCACTTGCTTGCCTTTTCTGGGTAGGTAACAGTCTTCAGGGCTTTTGCAAATGGCGCTGGCAGCTTGGTTGCAAGTGATTAACTTCCCATTCTAACCTTTCCAATCCCTTAACATCTTATCGCTTGTGAGTTTTCTGTTATTCAGGAAGCTGGCAAGAGTTCTTGATATTTTTGGAAAGCGTTTTTAGCGAAAACAGGCTTACGGTCATTTGGGGACTGGTTGGTGTGTTATTGGTCAAAACTGAAAGTGTAGTTAGCAGTTCCCTCCTCTGCTGCCAGGTGGAGGAGAGTGAGGTGGGGATCCTGGGGCCATGAGCAGGCTGCAGGGGTACCTCTCCAGGACTTGCTGGGCTCACTCTGGAGAGTCCCCAGGTCCTGCCCCGCCCCCATGTGTCCCCTCTGGCTGCTGGATAAACTAACGAGAACTGGTCAGTATTTATCACTGTTTAATTAAAATGAACAGTATGTATGTTATCTGAGCATGTGATTGTGAGATGCTCCCTGCAGGGACGGTCCTCCAGGTGGACAGTGGGTGCCTGAACCAACTCAAGGACCCTGCTTGGTCCTCACAAATCTACAGTACAGCCTCGGCCCACAGATTTTGCTTGCATTCCATCAGGAACTTTGTAAGGTTCCTGTCAACTATGAGCTGTTTCTGTTGAATCTTCCATCAAAATCTTAAACTTGGGATGCTCTCTATGATTATGATGACGTTTAGAAAAATCTCCTCTGAAGTGTGTGCTTGACCCTAAAGCCCCAGAGGGGACACGGCAGCCACTAAGCTTTATCACACATGCCATTACATGTCAGTCACTGCCTCTTTCGGTTACCTGGAGTGCCGTCTGGGTTGCTGGCTTTGCCTTGAATTAATCTCCCTGTGTAGACACCTTTCCTCTTTCCCCCTTGCCAATGGCACCTGTTGATGAGGGCAGGCTGGAATGTGGCTTGCAGAAGTCCCTGGGTCCTGAAGGTCACTGTCTCCCCGGGCATCTCTGGCCTCTGGTTTTAAGTTGGCATAAAAACTACAGCTCTCATCTTAAACAGGGTAAGAGATGCTTTAATCTGGAGCCTTAGGAGTGACCATGGCCCTGGAACACAGATTTAGGTTGCCTCAAATTCTATACTCCATGTGGAAGTAGTTTTGTAAAGTTTTTATAGTCTTACAGAACAAAGAAAGTCATAAATCAGAGTGATTTTGAAATACATTGGTGGTATTTAAAATACACCCAGAGAAACAAGTACAGTGGAATGAGGGGAACCACTTCATAGGCCCAAGATGCTAACTGATGGCTTCCTCAGTTCATGGACTGAGGGAAGGGAGCGCCCTCCTAAGTTACTAGCTTCTGATAGGCTTTACTTGTTACCACAAGGGGGTAGCTCACATACAGAATGAGCAAGGCAGGGCAGGGCTGTTCCAGAAGCTAACACGAGCCCAGGATAAAGTAATTACCCTCTGAACTACAAACTTCCAATCTCTCCCCGGCACTGAGATTCCAGTGGGCTCATCAGACTCTGCTGATCCAGACTCCCTCCAGGGGCTTATTTTCAGGATTTCTTGTTCACCCCACAGGACTTCCTGTGCCCCCAGTACACTCTGTACCCATGGGAACTGGCTGCCCCGCATCATGTCTGCTGCGGGCTGTCACTGGTGAAAGTGTTATCCCTTGGCGGAAGCCAGCTTTGAGGCAGCCGTGGTCACCCACTCTGGTGCTCTGTTCAGGTATTTTCATCTTCTGTTCATGTCCACATCAGGGAAATAGGAAATTCCATGGCCTACTAGGTGCCACCAGTGGGTTTGTTCACCGGTGACAAGAAGAAGTCAAGGTTAGTGGTGTTCTTTAGAGGGTGCCATGTGTTCTAACAAAGGATCCGGGAGGAGCAGAACATTGAAACTATGTCAGAAGCCATGGTGATGAAGACTGACTACAGTTTTTAAAGTGCAACAAGGACAGGCTTTATAGTAAGTCACTCTCCTGGGCAGCCCAGTGGGTGGTCACCTCAAAGAGCTGACTGTGGGGACAGAGACACCACATCAGGATGTGAACTCAGCTTGGGCAGCACTTAAGAATCAGGAGTATGGGGGTGGAGATAAGGCTCAGTGGTTAAGAGTATCAGCTGGCTGCTTTTTCAGAGGACCCAGGTTCAATTCCTAGTCCCCATACGGCAGCTCATGACCATCTGTAACTCCAGTCCCAGGGGATTCAACACCGTCTTGTGGTTTCTGAGGGCACAGCATGCATGGGGTACACAGACATGCATATAGGCAAACTGCCCCCACACATAAGATACACATAAAAACAAAGAGGAACAAAAGAAGCATAAATGTAATCACAGAGCCCTCTCCACTCTGTGCCCACTTGTGGACCTGATTTAAATCCACTGCTGGTCAGAATGGGGCCTCTATGTCTATAAGAGAAAAGAATAAGTCATCATGAATAAAAATTCCAAGACCACTTTTAGAAATTGAATTAGGAAACAATCCAAAATGCATCATAAGGATTTATGAACCAAGATGTTTACGGTAGCTGTTATTTGTAGTTCTAAAAACTTGGAGGGGGAAGCAAAATTATTGGCGAAAGGGCTTGGTTGAGTTATTTCTCTGTTAAGATTGTATCTTTTGCTGTGCCTAAAACTGCCAGTGGTAAGAGCACGCTGTGGCCAGACTAGCTCACAGCACAGGCGTATGTTGGGACATCTCCCCATGAGTGACCGCCATGTTCTGTCTGAGGAAGCCATCTTACGTGTCCCTTGTTCCCTGAAGTAGAGAAGTAGACTGAAAGTTGCAGTCACAAGGGCAACAGAATTTGTCTTTGATGCCTGCTTCTGAGAGATCTTCTCACATAGGCTGGGCCTGGTGAGGCCGCTGGCAGTTGAGAGGTGTTTCATTATAACTTGGTTCTCGTGGGGAGAGAATCCACGGGAGACTTTGTCTGAAATCCTGCCAGTGGCACTCTTGGAGGATGGGCTGTGTAGACAGGAAGCCGTGCCAGAGCAGTTCATGGTGTCAGATTTTCATGGCCTGCGGTGGACGGAACAAGCAAGTGTAGAGAGTACAGTGGGAGGGGCGGGGGAGAAGATGCTGGGGACACGGCTCTCCCCTCTGGTTTCCACCTCTTCTCAATAATGCCATGGAATTTTCACTCCATCCACGGGTCAATCCATTGATGAAATGAACATCCAAAAGATCCAGCTACACGAACCTTTTGGGGAACCCTTCAGGTATACACCACAAGGACCATACTCTGAGAAGGGCCAGCCTGAAGAGGCCCAGTCTGGCTCTTCATCCCTGCTGAGCCAGGAGTCAAGGCAGGGCTGGACCTATCACTCAGAGCATGGTGTTTTTTCACTGTCTCTTGGCAGCCGACTGCTACAAACAGATATGAGGAACAGCCATGCCTTTTGGGTGTGTTTACAGTCAACAACAGGGTGCCCCAGCTTAGACTTCAGTGATGGGGTATCACCCACAAGGGAGGTAGCCCAGGGCCCTCTGATTTACTCGTTGTCAGGAGGCCCCTTGTACCAGCATTCCCAAACTGTGGGTTCTGCCTCTGGGTTCTCATCCAATCCACCCCTTGTAGTGACAATTTTGGAATTTTGGTTTCTTAAAAAAAATACATGGAAATATTATAAGAATATGTTTTCATTTCAATCCCAGGTGTGAGGACATGGGGCAGCTTCGCAGCCGCTGACTGATTTGCCTTGGATTGTTTTCTAGCAGAGGTGTGATTTTGCCAGTTACAACAGTCTCTGCAATTGTGGGGCTTTGGGAAATTTTAAGGAATTTGTGGAATTCTGGAGACTTTTCAGAGGGTATATAATGGTGTTGTCGACTACCACAACTTGTGACATTAATAATATTTAAGATTGATTCATATAATTATTAAAGCATATGTAAAAGGAATTAATTGTTCTTTTAATATTAATAATGCTGGTTATTAATACAGTGGCTGTTATTCCTTCACCTGCTATTTTATAAATAAAGGACACAAAAACTTGTTAGATTTGTAGTAAGCTTTAAAACACTAGGACTGGACAGATCTCAACCCTCTAAGCGCTCTTGTCTGCTTCTCATCCAAAATCCCCATTAGTACTTGCACAGGTTCCACGTGGCTGTTTCTCTCTTTCAGGCCAGTCCTCAGAGCTGCTCTTGGCCACGTGTTCTGGTTATGCTAACCCATGACAACCTGCTCCTTTCTTCCTCCTTCCTCCCCCTCCTCATAGTTCTTTTGCAACCCCAGAGCCCAGGAACTTTAGTTCTGCCTACCTTTCCCAGCCCAGCCCAGGCTGTAGGCAACTTGATTAGCCAATCAGGGAGAACTTGGGAGGCAATGGTCACACAATGTCATTTTGGATCTCTGAGAATTTGCTTGTAGGACAGTAAGGATCTTGGGGTGAGAGGGGGATGGGGACAAGCAATTAAGTAGCTCAGATCAACCCCAACAGGTATGTAAATGCTAGGACTCCAAGAGGTGGGGTAGGGTCCTTGGTTGGTTGTTGGTTGCTGTTGGTTGTGGTTTGTTGAATAGTTGTAGGCAAAGAAGAAACAAGAAGAGGAAGAAATTAGATATTTTGATGGTGAAGATCAAACTTGACACCCCTAGTCAGCAGGAAGTAGTCTAATGATAACGTCCTCCCCTTTCTAACCCCCCCCCCCGACTTTATTCAGGGATCACCTTCCTTTGCTCTCTATCCTTTTATTTCTCTCATATCTAGTGTTAGAGGGTTGGTTAAAAGGGAAGAAGAAATGGGGTGGAGAAGAGTGGAAGAAAGGGGAACCCACAAAGGTGCAAACACCGGCCACAACCCTCTCCCCTCCCCATCTGGCAGCCCCTCTACCTGCCCCTCCCCACTTGTGTCCTTCTCTGTATGACCTCCCACTTGCCCCCTCACCTTGCATGTGTCCTCTCTCCCTTCCCCCTCCCCCATTCTATAAGAGATGCTTGGCTTGCAGGAACAAGCCCTGAAAGGCACCTACACATCTACCCTGGCATTGCTGTCTCTACCTCATGTTACATCCTTTGATTTTCCCCATTTCCACAGAGCAAACTGGATTAACTAAATTCATGTGAGATACGGAAAGTCATACAACATAACTGTTAGCCTTCATGCATTTTCTCAGTTATGCGTCCACAGGGAGGTAGTCTGGTAAGGTTTTTACCACTTCTAGGATATTGAAATATGACTTGCTTGTAAAAATGTTAGAAGTCAGTATCTCCTTTAAAAAAATACTTAGAAATGTTTGTGCTGGAACGCATACAAGCCATGCAACCTCGGCTGTTATCAGCCATGTTTCTGCCTGTTTAGCTGAAGTCGTTTTGGTGCCTACGGAGGCTCTTTTTCATCAAGCTCTTGGCAACAGTATTCATTCATTTTATCGGCACCATCTGGAGCTCTGAGATGCAATTTTTTATTTATCAATCAAGTAGACCATGAAATGTATTTGAGGTGCAATGTTAAGTTCCCCCAGGTTTTGAAGGGCCTGATTCTCTACAAAATTTCACTCTGCTTCAGCCTGAATGCATGAATCATGCATATTTTGTAGGTATTTTTCCTTTTTTACTATAATAAGAAGACACTGAGTAGCTCCACGCTTCTGAGGAACGCAGTGTGTGCCAGCATTTGTGGTAGCCTTGTCTGGGCGAGCATCTCTGTGAGTTCTTGCCTTGCATTTGGTGCATTTGGTGGAGGGGTGGTCTTTGGATGTAAGCAGTGTGGGAGGCAGCCTTGCCTTCTAGATGGGACTCTATGTTCACAGTTAGCAAAGGAGTCCCCAAATCTTCTTGCCATCAGACCTGATTGAGGGCAGCTCGTACTTGTGCAAAGTGGCCTTCTCTGAGTTGGAAGTGAGAAGCCAGGGGCTGGTCAAGTCCCTTTCTTGCGCACTGAGCCTGGCAGGGAAGCTATATAACCATGGGCAGTGTGAATGCAGCCTCACGTGACACTGTACACAGACTTAACTGAGTGTACAAGTCACCAAGTGTGAACTTTGCAGATGACAATGCCATGGTGCATGTCTGCTAGAATGTTCCAGGGGATCAGTTCTTCCAACTGTTTGAGCATCTACTATAAAACTCTAGGTTGCCTGCTCCACACCAAGAGCCACAGCTAGTTCTACTCAGCCCTGAGCTCAAAGCTAACAAGCCTATTCTGCCAAACGACACAGCATCAAACTGTGCTGTAAATTCCTATCTCAGTGGAGCTTCCAGACCTCCCAGTGGATGATGGTTAATGCAGAAACTCACAACTGCGGAGACCATCACTGGAGTGCTCGACCTGACCCTCCCCTGGGACCTCCCTCAGTGACCATCATGACGGATGGAAAGACTGTAACAGCCAGAGCTTAGGAGGATCAGAGCAACCCAGTATCTTCTGGACACAACAGGCCCACTGCATGCATGAGCTCACAGCATCTGTGACTGCCCGCACATGATCAGGCCAGCGGGGAGTTGGGGGGGGGTGTCCACGAGCTCTCGCCCCAGCTGAGGAGCCATGGACCATTGATGGCTTCTAGGGGAGGGTCAGGCAGTTCTCTTTTCTTTACACTTTAGTTTATGTGTATGGATGTTTTATTCGCACTCATGAATGCGCACTGTTTACCTGTGTGGTGGCCATGGTGGCCAAAAGAGAGCATCAGATCTCCTGGAACGGGAGTTATGGGTGGTCGTGAGATGCCTGTGGGTGCCAGAAATCAAACTCAGATCTCCGAAAGAGCAGCCCTCAACGGCTGAGCCATCTAATTAGTCCCAAGAAAGTCGATTTTCTTTAAAGGTGTGGCCCTTGGTAGGTTCTCCACATTCTACTCCTGAGTGGCATACAGGAGTTTACGGCCAGCACAGATTGGATTCAGTGGAACATCAGGAAAAAGAAAAAAAAGGGTACAAAGTTGGCGGAGGGCTGAGTAGGTGGGGGTGGATCTGGGAAGAGTTAGGAGTAGGAGGTGAATATGACTAGAATACATTGTATGAAGTTCTCAAAGAATTAATCAAAATAGTATTATTTTAAAAGCCTAGCGTCTCAGACACTTCCAAACACTAGCCGGCAGTGGAAACACACACGTGTGTCTGTTCAGTAAATCTTCCTCCAAGCAGCTTTCCCCACCATAGTCATGGAGAGGGGTGACCCCCTCTAAGCTGGTGGCTCTTCCAGCTGAGGATGGCCTGTGTGTCCCTGGAGCCAGGAGGAATGTGCTTGTCTGTACTGGTATTATCCTCTGGGTATGGGGCTAGCATGTGCCCAGAGGGCTTGGCCTGACTGTGCTACTCTGGGCTTCCTGCAGAAGAATAAGGGCAGAACCCTCTATACTGTACTACTCGGGGTCTCCTACAGAATAGAGCAAGGGCAGAACCCTCCCCACTGTGCTGCTCGGGGTCTCCTACAGAACAGAGCAAGGACAGAAACCTCTGCACTGAGGTGAGGTCAAGCTGGCTCTTTCCAGATCTGAATGAAAACAAAGACCGTGATCCATGCCGTATCACTTCTGTAAACAGCTTCCCAAGCTGAAGTGTTCCTTTCTGGGTTCATGGTGTCCTCACGGTATGCCTGTTCCTTAAATTTCTGCGCCATCACGGTGCAGTTTCTTCATCATGGTGGCAAGAGGCTGACTCTACAACTGCAGGACACTGACAGCACTGAGCTCTGGTATCACTGCCGCCCAGAGACCAGGAAGTAGGCCTCAGGGCTGTGATGGATCTCTCTACTTTCTCTTCAACCGTTTTGCAACCACTCTGGAAGAAAGAAGACAGAGGCTGTGCAGCTCACTTCCTTGTGAAAGCTGGGACGTGTGCAGCGGTCTCGCACTGCACAGCAAACAACAGAAGCAGCAGACAGAGTGTGTGCCTCAGCGAGCCACACTCACCCAATGCCTCTGCTGGACACCTGCTGAGGTCCCTCCCTCTTCTGCGCCAGTGGAGAACGTGCTGTGGCCTGGAGGCCGACCTGGCACCTGGCACCTGGACATCACTGCTCCGTGGCAGCTGCTCGCTTTCCTCAGTTTGTGCATGCTTCCTTCCCTCGGCAACATTCACTCTTCCCATAGCCTTGACACTTGATGGGACAAACTGAGTAAAAACCCAATGCTGGAAAACATGCCCAGAATCATGTCAGAGAAGCAGGGGTGAGACCCCTCCACTGCACCCCCACTCACCCTGGAAACTGAGCAGCTGGCTGTAACAGACTTGGACATGAAGGTCCTACTAAGAAGCCAGCTTAGAGAACGTGGTGCCCCAGTCTGGGTGTGTGGAAGACAGTGGGTGGTTTCGTTCAAAATTATGCTATGCCCGTACTGCCCAGAAGTCCTTGGCACCTACCCAGAAGAGCTGAGAACTCACAGCCACAGGAAACCTGCATGTGGGTGTCCTTCCCAAGCACTGGAAATATGGAGGTTCTCAGTCGTGCCCACGTGAAGTGACAGCGAACACACAAGCTAGCCATTCAGACAATGTCATCCAGGGAGAGGAAGGAGATGGGAAACAACCCTAAACATACCCTGCTGAGCAAAAGAAGCCAGATGAAGATTCTGCTGAGGGATGCACTATGTGACAGTGTGGAGAAGAAGGCCATGGAGACAGCAGGAATGTCAGCATTGACTCGGAAAGGTGGGGAAAAGTGCAGAAGATTTGGTTTGGGTATTTTTTGAGAGAGGTCGGAGGCTGGCCTTGAACTCATAAGTTCAGCTCTACTTCCAAACTTCAGCACAATGTCCAGACTATAGGATTTTTAAGGCAGTGAAGCCAGTGCCCCTGTGACGATGGATGAACAATGGTATGTACACATCAAGGTCTATAGAATTCTATGTCACATACACTAACTAAAGCATCACAGGACGTCCAAGGAGTCCTGGAAGAAATGAGGTCTATGGCCAGAGAATCTGCTGCACTGCAAATGTACCACGGCCCTCCCCAAAGGGCAGGACTTTCAGGACCAACACTGGAAACGGAACCAAGAGAAGAGGGCAGACGAAGCCGTTTATGAGCCTTGGCTGGGGGAGTTCTGTCCCTTGAGAGTACAGGTTCACCTGCTGACTCTGCCACTCATACACTAACCGTGATCTTCTAAGTGACAAGTGGCAGGGGAGGCGCCTCTTTCTCACCAACATAGGAGGCCCCAGGAAAGCAGGGTCGAAGGGTGATAGCTGGCGAGGTTTGGAGTCATCGTGGGAATTCACTTCAGCTCAGTACAGGGCTGATGTCACCTTCAGAAATCGGGGAGATCCCTCGTTGTACATCATAGTCTCCTCCTGACAGCTGGCTGGGCCTGGAAACGTTAGCCCAGCACCGAGGAGCCTGCCTGGCAACCCCTCTTGTCTAACACTCCCTCCAGTGAAAGGATCCAGGCTCCCCAGAGAACTGTCTGGATCTAGGATGAGGGCAGGAAACACAGACAATGACGCAGCATCTCATGGTGCCAGAGAATCAGGAAGTACTAAAAAATATCCCAAACCCACAATGACGGGGCAGCTCAGAGGGGTGCAGGTGCCTAGCAAAGAGCCCGGTTAGCCAACACCGGAACAATGAGCACCAGAATAGGTCGGATGAATCTTGATGCAAAATACAAAATACCCATGAGGACACACCGACATCAGTGACAGAATAAACCAGTTATGCTGGGGAAGCGCCCTCTGCGGAAGTACAACTGAAGAAGCTCCGAGCTCATCTAGCAGGACCTGGCCCCCTCTTCCTCAGGGTGGGTCACTGAAAAAAGGGGCTGAAGGGCACAGTATGCAGAGGAGGAAAGCCACTCTCTCAGGGGCGGGGGGACCTGTCACACACCCCTGAAGATCCACCTTGTTATCCCATTCATGCCCAGCACTGGGGAAGATGTGTAGGCCCTCATAGTGGAAGGCAGGACAGCATGGGAAGGCTCTTGCCGGCCGTGGTTCTGCTTTCACCCGCCTCGCTGCATCAACCATTGCTCCACAGTTCTGAGGGCCTGACTTCCTCCAGTGAGGAAGAGGCTTCTTGATGTTTTCCATCGTAAAACTGTTAGTTATTTAGGGAAAGGTAGATACTTCGTGTAAGTCTTGATGTGTTTTATATGGCAAGTAACTCAAAACCAGTTTATCTTGACAGTAAAAGCACTATAACTGTTCTTTCTTACCCATGTATCTGTCGGGGACAGGAGGTGTCTTTTGCAACGCCGTCCCCAATTCTGATTGTGTGAAAAAGCTCTGTGTTTGAGCTAAGCTGAATGTGGGATCCTGCTGGAATTCCACCAGGCGAACCAGATGGCCTTCCGGTGGCACTGCCCATAGCCAGCTCGGGCAAAGGGAGCCCTGGCTGCCTTGCTCTGTTTGCTGTCAGTTGGCTATGTAGGTCAGCTCCCCATGGATCTCAGGACTGCATCGGAATAGACGACTTTGACTTCAAACTTGAAACCTTATGTGCCGATCACTTACCCGAAGCCTACTCTTAAGAATTCACACGCTGCATGTGTGCACTGCAGTGACACTTCCGTGTGCGTTATTGTAAATGTCAAAGCGGCCACAGGATGGCATCGTCTACCCTGCGCCAGTGCTGTATGGGGCAGATGCCAGCAGTGGGTTTGTGGGCATGGCCACACTTGCCCTCCTATGAACGTGCTCTGTCTGTTACTTGACTGTTATGTGACCCAAAAGCTCCGGAGCGTTACACCTGAGAGGTGGACCCTCTTGTTTGGAGAGGGTTGTAAGCTTTCCACCTCCCTCCTGGACATTAGTCCACACAGGATGTCCAGGAGGCCTCCGGGATGTATTTGCTGTAGAAATGGCATCCATCCATAGCCTTCCGGTGTGGTGCCACACAGGACAACTGTTTTGCTCCCCTATCACACCAGCTTTCAAGAGGCTGATGCAGGAGGACTGCCATGAGTCTGAGGCCAGTCTGGGCTACATAGTGAGACTCTTTCTCAAAAACAGAGTAAATAACAGGCAGAAAATGACCTTTGCAGCTGTAGCTGCAGGGTGGCTTGAGAATGTGGGCTCCTGTCCCAGCCCTCCCGGCTGCCCCCTCCCCCAGGAAATGCTTCTGCACTGTGATGTGTCCCTGATGCAGGTGAGCTGGGGTCTGATCAGCCCCATTAGGAATCCCGTGGCCTGTGCCCCGGACAGCGCTGGCTCCTCCCTAGTGCCTCCTCTCACAATCATTTGGCCACAGTCGATCCTTCTGCCTGTGTGAGCTCCACTCCCCATCTTGTGAATCCAGAAAGCAGGTCCAATCCAGTGTCTGTCCAGGTGGGGAAGCTGCTGGCCAGCCCCAAGGAGGCCTCTGAAGCAGAGTGCCGAGAAATGCCCTCACCTGTGCACCAGGAGAAGGGAGCTGTGTGCACGACGGGCAGCCTGTGTAACCCCCTCCGGTGCGTTCAGTCCCTGAGATACTCAGGACCGCACACCTGCCGCTGCAGCTCACCTGCCAGGCAGCTCTGTGGGCGGAATTCCCTGTCCACAGACAAGGAGGGCAACTGTGCATGGAGAGGCTTTGGGGCCGCCCTCCCTAGAGACAGGCACGCTGGTGGGAGGGTCAGCAGCAACCATGTGGCTATGAGGGCCGGAGGAAATGCTGCGGAGCCTGGGGAAGGGGCTGCGGTGAGCCTGGGGTCTGGGTGTGTCACTGAGCTGCCCTGCCTCCTCCCGCCAGCACTCCAAGCCACTGGCCCAAGACAGAACACCTGCTGTAGAAAGCTGTGCTCAGGATTAAACTTCCTACTGTCAGACCTCTCCAGGCCGGCAGCTTCATCCTCCATGACAGGGCTTCCTTCCTGAGAGCTGAGTCACCACCCATGCAGAGGTATGTCACAGTCCTGGCCAGTGAAGAGCTCATGAGGTGATGGTAGCCACAGCCCAGAGAGAAGCCTGGTGACCAGAACACAGGATAATAGAGAAACTCCACCTGCATGTCCACAAAACCAGGGGCACTGACAAGTCCTGTACCGGACCAGATGCAGCGCTCCTCACAGCCAGTAGGTGGCAGTGTTCCTTGCCTTCTGAAATGAAACCCACTGTTACAGAACTTGCCAACAATCTAGAATCACTTGGGAAGAGAGTCTCAAGGTGGGAATGTCTAGATTACATTTGCTGTGGGCAAGTCTATGGGAGGTTGCCTTGATCATGCTAAATTATGAAGAAGAGCAAATCCAACAGTGGGAGACATTCCCTGCGTCTGGATCCTGAATTGTGCATATGGACAGAGAAAGCAAGTGGCTGGAACACTGTGCATGTTTATTTCCCTCTGCTTCTGGTTGTGGGTACATCTAACCGCATCAGGTACCTGCCTTGACTTCCCCTCAATGATGGGCTATGTAACCCAGAATTAAGCCAAATAAACCTCCTTTCCCTTGAAGCTGCTTTTGTTCGGCATCTGGAAAAGAAACCAGGACACCTGTATTCAAGGTGTATACTAAATTACACACCTGAGCAGATGTTACGTCACCCTGTGTTCCAAAGAAGCAAGACACGGAGCAGTTTCCCATCACTTTAAGTGCTGAACATGCTCCTGAGAAAGGAGCAGAAGCCTTCGTCCCGTGGTGAGCACAGGCATCCAGGTGTGCACCTCAGTCACTGGACACCGTGACAGTGTGGATGAAGCTGAGACCTTGGCTTCCCGCTCAGCACAGCATGATGTCTTGTGCTCCTTAAAGCTCTGTGGATGCCCTCTGCTCAACTGGGGGCATGCGGTGGAGCTTGAGTGGCCCCTTGGCTTTTGCTCACCAGGTATCCTCTGCTATAAGCTGCGTTATCCCACAGTGCTCACTAGGGGGCAGAGTAGCCGCGGCCAGCCACGGCTTCAGCATCAAGCTGGAAAGCCCGTTCTCAGGGAACATTCTTCCTGAGACTGTCTGTGTAGATCTCTGAAGGTGCCGTCATCTGTGTACAGGCGCCAAGCGCAGGCTTCTCAGACAAGGACTCTGTGGAGAAAAATGAAAGATGAGGCATATTTTCACACTGAGTCTGTGTATGCTTGCACGCCATCCCCAGAGCTGATGGTACCTGTGCAGTCAGCCTTCAGCCCATAGAGCCAGGGCTGGAAGGACCCACCTGCCAGCTGAACAGAGTGGGCAGGGGCACTGAGGTAGGCTGCAGTCTGAGGTGCTCGCTGCTCAGTGCCCAGGTCTGTCCTACCTGCGTTTCTAGTCTCTTCCCTGGAAAGGAAAGGAAAAGGCCCCAAAGAAGCCTGCAATGGCCTCAGAGCTGTGCTGATACTTTAAGAGTGGGCTTTCCCATTATAGTGACCGTGTGTGCATCCTTCCTCTGGGGAGAATGGGCTGGTGTTCTGCTCCGGACCCTTATCTCTGTCCATCTGTGTTTGTGGAAGTCCTAGAGTTTTTGATGGCTGTACTCATTGTCCCTTCCCTCTCCACACTTTGATGTGAATGGCTGGAATCCATGTGGGTGACACCTTGCTCTGACTAAATCCAAGACCCTCCTGCACGTGTCCCAAGACCGTCCACTATGTGTGTCTAAGATTCTGTTTCTTCACTTCAGGATGTAATGACAGGACTCTATTCTGGAGTGATCCATGCCGGACCCACAGGGGTGTAATTACAGTGCAGCCTTGGTAGTCAGCACTCTGCGTTAGCTTGTCTCAAGCCCTGAGCTGATATACGTGCTTTATCTCAGGGAATAAACACCACGAACATGTCCTGGCAACAGACGCTGGCACAACAGGTCCTGTTTCATGCTGAGGCCCCAGAGGCAGCCAGAGAGAGATCTGTGCCTGCTCTCCAGGCCCTCGAGACTCCTCTGAGAGGAAAACGGACCTGAGGTTACCTGGAGGTCATGGTTTCCTCTGAAACAGAGGAACCGGCAGCACAATGAACTTTGTTATCTTGGGAATTCTTTTGAATGAGCTCTCCAAGGACCTGGAAGCCGGGTATATTGGCAGTTCGCTAAGAAAAGCTACAGAGGAGGCATAAATATGGCTTCCCAGATGGTGGAGAGGCCTGCTTGTCCCTCTGTCATTTCATGTGATGCCCCAGAATTCAGCAATGGGGAACAGAAGGCATGCCGGGACCTTATGTCCCAGAAGCCTAGTCTATTTGTGCAGCTGTGATAAAATGCCACAAGCTGGACCGTTTATAAAGAACAGAAGTCTACGTCACAGTTCTAGAGGCCAGGCAGTCTGAGGTCAAGGTGCCAGCACTAAGTGGGAACCTCGTTGAGTCGCAGCCCCACTTCCCAACCTCACTCCCAGCTTAAGGCAGAAAGAAAACCAGGAGAAACAGCAAGGGAAGAAACTTCATCTCACGAGCGGAGCAGTGCCTGTGCTGCTACCTAGAATAGCACATGTCTCAGGAAAACCCCAGGGTCTGGGACAACTAAACCAGTTCTCAGAAAGGACTTGATCTGGATTCTGATTTTGCTGCAAGGCCAAGGCAGAGTGGGTCTTCTGAGGACCTCCGCAGGATCAAATGGAGGACTTGGAATCTCAGAATAGATCCTAAGGCCTGCCCTTTGGCCCAGGTACACCCGCTCCGTGGAAGGAGGATAGCTCTCACAGGCAGCATTGGAAAAGCTGGATGTCTGGATGTGGCTGGGCAAGAAGCGATGTTTTAGTTTAAATGGATTCCATAGTTGAACACAAGATGCAAAGCCATAAAACCTTTAGGAAAAGGAGTAAGCAGTATTTACAGCCTGGAATTGAGCCAGTTCTTCCCGGTAATGCCAAAAGCACCCATTAAAGAAAACCTCCATACATTTGACTTTATCAAATCTGAAAACTTGTGCTCTGGGGCAGCCATGTTAGAATCAAAAGACAAGCTGCAAACTGGGAGGAAAGATGCACAAACCACATGTCTAGTGAGGAACGAGGCAGCCGCAAATTCAGCCACAGAAATAGACAGCCCATGGGTGGCATCAGCCAGAGGGCTCGCTGCTCCAATGACGAGGGTACACAGATCACCAGCCCTCGCCCAGCGGAATAGCTAAGACCGGAAAGAGTGGCCATCCAAATGCCGGGGAGACTGGGAGCCAGGCTCACGTGCATGCTGGTGCGTATGTCCATATTAGAAAACAGTCTGGCGACTTTGAAGAGGAAACATGAGGGTCTCCTGGAACCTGCAGAGGTCACACTCTTGGGGATTCATTGTGAGAGGTGGATGGGCATACTTCATACCCAGAAGCAGATGTTTGTATTAGCTTTAGCTATAAAACTAAAACCTGTGAAGAAACCAGATACGCCTATGTGGACAACTGGTTAGAGCATGTAGCATGTGTACATGGGATGGGGAATATGACTCAGCCACAAGAAGGAAGGAGCTGGGGTGCTCTCCCCCACTGAGGGGCCTCTGTAGAAGTCCTTTAGTAAAGAGCCAGCCCCAAGGAGCCTGTGCCGTAGGGTCCCACTCACACAGTATTCTTCCAGCTGTACAATACGACAGCACAGGCAGAGCTGGGATCCCTGGGCTGAGGGCATGGGGAGGCTGGGAGTGTCTAGGCAGCTCAAGGTGCCGTGGCTGTTCTGTGTCCACCATCCACTGTTTGTACTCCAGGGATTTGTTGTGACATCAAGCTGAGGGTTGGGAAGCTATTACGGAGACTTTCCTTCTCTTTCTACTCACCTCCTGCCCCAATGGCATATCAATCTGCCATATCCAAAAACACCCAAGGCTCTACCCTCTGCCAGCAACCCCACCCTGAACTGCTACCTGGGAGCACTTGTCCTGCACAGACTCACTGGGATCGGAAGAGACGAGTGACTTTCCTTTCAGATAGCCACGCCCTCCACTGGCTTGTAAACACTGATTCCTGCTGTATAGGTTTCCGGCTTGAGTAGGTGTCACGCTGGCTAACTCAAGTCTAGTGACCTTGATATTGACCTTTGAAAATATATCTTCCAAGTTAAGGCTTGACTAAATAAAATTCTAAGATTAAAGTGAAAGTTTAAACATTCAAGCAGAGTGTAGGAAAGCAAAGGAAAGGACAGAGATTGGAGAGTTTGAGGCCTTGGCTTCTGGGTGGCCGGATGCAGTGCCCTGGCTGGACTCATGCTGGGCAGGTGCCAGGTGGCTGGACACAGTGGCCTAGTGGAACTGTCCCATGTCACCGTTTCTGGAGACCTCAGTGTGATCCTAAGCATATTCTGTCTCCTTGGCTTCTGACCACTTCTACTTATAGAGGGAGAGGAAGTTTCACACTTGAAGAAACACTCACCCACCAGACCTCCTTTGCCTTGTCTAAAGGAGCAGCCTGAATAAGTTCTCTCTCCCCTCATTCTTGCCTTTTGTGGCGCATTGTGTGTTTTGTTTGTTTGTTTTAGGGGACATATTTGGTGAAGTTGAAAACAAGCAATAAAATAAAATGCAAGTGTTCTACTACGTCCGAGCGGAGTTTGCTGCCCGGAAGCTGTGTTTCCCAGAGTTAACTGAGCAGTGTGATGACAGGGTGTGGCCATCCCACTGTGCCACTGTGACTGCTGTGTTGAACTAAGGCCGATGGCTTTGGGAACAGGACCCCAAGGGTGCCTGCATTTGTTTTCATCTTTTCTCCTACAAACTCCACCAGCTGATCCCGGCAGAGTGCCCCTATGAGGAGCATAGAGCCTCGGGAGGTCAGTCTCAGAGGGCTTTGCTTCCCCCTCCCCAGAGAAGCATGCTCACTGTAGGAGGTAAACCACCATCTTGCCTCTTCTAACCCCAGCCTTGTTTTGGACTCAGCACGATTTTTATGAATTTGAAAGGATGTTTCCAGGATGATTTTCTATTGGTGTCTGGCAGAGGTCAATGGTGTGACCCTCAAATTCCAGAAAGGTAGCGCTTTGGGCGTCCACAGCCTCCAGGCTCTGTCATATAGGTACTGGGGTCACCCTCACTTAAGGAGCTCACCATGGGGAGGACAGATCCTTGCTGGCCATGGTCACCATGAGCCCTGAGTGAATACTGGGATAGGCTCTCCCCTCTCACAGAGTCAAAACTACAGACCTGCCCTGTACTGTGAACCCATAAAGAATGGGGGAAAGCCACAGAAAGAAGTTCCTGAATGTCCTTAGAAACAAAGGTCAGTGGCTGGAAACAGGGAAGATGGGGCAGCAGCTGTCCCCACCTCTGTATGACACATGTGCCACTCAGGGCCTTTCCCCCCATCTCCGCATCACAGCCCGGTCACTCAGGGCCTTCCTGTCAGAAGAGCCACACCCGGCATCCTGCCTGCAACATTCCCTGGAGGACTGGGACAACAGGCAGAAAGGCGAGAGGAACGGGCCCTGCAGCCTGAATCCCACCCCACTCTCTAGGTCCTGAGTATGTGTACAAGTCCGCAGGCTTTCTGTGCGTCACTTCCCCATCAGCCCCAGGTCTGCCTTGAGACCTCTCCAGCCTAGAGTGCGAGCACCTGCATTTCTGCCTTGAGCCGAGCTGGTCTCCATTCTGTTGTCGAGTGTGTTGAATTTTGGTGCATCTGCCCCAGCACCAGGTAGAATGGACATGTAGTGCTGGGCTCCTGTCCACCTAGAAACTCCTGGCTCGTGGAGACAGCAGCAGGTTCTGCTCCTGCTCTGCCCACTGCATGCAGCCTCCCTTCTTTGGGATCGAAAATGCCGCAAAGCTGCTGTTCTCCTCAGGCCTCTTCTGTCCCCTCTGGACCCTGCAGTTCGTCGCCTGGTGCTACAAAATACAGGCGCTTCTGCTTGCTGTTTTGCACAAGGAGAGGAGCTACCCTGAATGTCCACAGCTGGCTCATTGCACCTCCACGGGAGCCTGTCCAGAGAGCTGGCCATCTGGGTCACTGTAAGAACCGCTTCCCTGGGTTGCCCCAGAGCCATGGAGACGCAGCCTCGTCAGGGTAAGTCAGCTGTGGTGGCATGCAGAACCTACGCTGTGCGGCCTGGGTGGCCAGCTTGTCTGGCCTGGGAAAGAACGTCATGGCTTGATGATACACCCCCATCCCTCAAGGTAGCCCAGGGGACTCAGAGAATGTGGGTAGTTGAAGGTGGGATGGGAAGAGAAAGAGTGAGTGTCTGGGGGATGAGAAGGTGGCCTTGCTCCTGGGTGGACATTGTCCATTCATGCAGTACTGTCTGCACATGCCAGATCTTACTGTCCATGCTCACACGGGCTGGAAAAAATGGATCTGCAGAGAAGTGACTCTCAAGCTTCAGTCATGAGAGTCCGGAGCTCAGTCATGGGCTCCCACTGGGCAGGAGCTGAGGCCCCAGCCTCCCCACCCCCCACCCAGAGCCTGGCCAGGTGATCAGAACAAGACACGAAGTCCACAGATGGGTTTGGGGTGTTTCTGAGGCCTGTTTCACACTGACGCTGTATCTCAGTCCTGGGAGGATGGGGCTGTCTGGACACTTGGACTTTCATGGTCTGGAGCTGAGTCTCCCAAAGGCTTCGTGGTGAAGGCGTTGGCGTTCAGGTGTGTCTGTGGGGAGGGAACTGGACCATGAAGATTCTGACCTCATCTTGCATTAGTCCTTGGATGGCCTCCTGTTCTGATAGGCTCAGGAGGTGGGATCTGGCTGGAGGGAGGGAGTCCTGGGCTGTATCCCCTCGCCCCCTTCCTCTGCTCCCTGGCTACTGTGAGGTGACGTTTGGCAAGTTACATAATGGGTCTAGGTGACTAAGGCTTGAACTCCCTGAAACTGTGAGGCCAAACGAACCTCCCCCACCCCACCCTCCAAATTGCTTTCCCGGAGTGTTTTGTCACAGAAATAGAAAACTAGCATGTGGTTCAGATTTATTTAATCCCAAATAGAGTCCAATGAGGTAGTCATTTTGTGACCCCTCTTTACCCAGGGTGGGCAGCTGAGGCAGAGAGTTCCCTTAAGGCTTGTCTTCCTAATGGGAGGCTGAGCTGGGACGACAGGCTCAGCCACCACTAAGGGAGTTTCTAGAGCAGTGGTTCTCGATCTGTGGGTCACCACCCCCAGGGGGCTGTATAGTAGATGGCCTGCACGTCAGATATCTACATTACGATTCATAACAGCAGCAAATCACAGTCATAGAGTAGCAAAGGAAATAACGTTATGTTTGGGGTCACCACAACATGAGGAACTGTATTATAGGGCTGCATCATTGGGAAGGTTGAGAAGAGGTCTAGAGGGTGCCGCTCTTCCTCAGAGCTGTGAGCATCATGCTTGGAGGTCAGGGGGCAACTTTAATGAGTCAAGCTTCTCCTTCCGCCATGTGGGTCCCATCCTGGGGACCGAACTTGGAATGTCAGGCTTGACAGAAAAAGCCCTTACCTAAACACTACTCCTTAAAGATGTCAGCTGTTAGTCTGCTAGCGCCCCCCGCACCCCCCCCCATACTTAGAACATCCATGGCCAACCCCACATAGCACTGTGGGGCCTCCGCTCCCTGCGGCCAAAAGAAGGCGGTATCTAGAGCTGTGACTCTGAAGGGCCGTGAGCAGCTCCTGACAGGGTGGTGGCTCTGGCGGGTGTAGAGGTGTGGCCTGAGAAACACCTACCTGCTTCTGTTTAGCTGCGGTTGCTCTCTCGTCTACTGAGCTGTGGCTTCCAGAGACAGGCAGCCACCCGAGGGACACCGGACCCAGCTGGGCCTGGCTTCTGTGGTTCCAGTGCTCTGTGCACCCTGTGGAGTCCTGGCAAGCTGCAGCTGCATCTAACACTGCACCCTCTTCTCCTCAGACCAAGGATACAATTCAGTTAAGATGGGGGTGCAGCCTGCAATGTTGCCTTTGTCTGCTGCAGTGTGGGGGAATGACACCACTCCTGCGACACTTCAGGAGTGGTGGCTGGCTTGTGCTCACGCCTGAGTGGCTCTTACTGTGTGGGCCTGCTGGTGCTCTGCCCCTTGGGAAGTGAGGGAAGTGACTGAGAAATAAATCTCCCCATGCCCCTGCTGGACTGCATTCTCAGCCGCCCGTGCCTGAGGCAACTCTGCAAGCCTGCCCCGAAAGGAAAGCAAATGCTAACTGTCGCCTCATGCCTCAACCAGACGTGCCCTAGAGAGTTCTAATCACAGAGATGGAAGTGCCCTGGACCTCAGCTTGCAGCTCCAGACAGGAAGCTAAAGAACAATGAGTGTTTCAAGATCTGGCTTGGTCTTTGTGCTACAGGGGAGTTGAAGCCAGGCGCCGGTACTTCGGATCCCAGCGGAGCAGAGCAACCTGGTCCTGGCTTCGTCTACTTGTTTTCCGACTGGACAGATGTGGCAGGGTCACTTCACGGTCTTGCCCTTGTCATTTTTGTCCATGGGGTAGAATATGCTGTGTGGCTTATGTATCACTCACCTTTCAATCAGGGATGGCGGCCTGCCTGCAGCTGTGGTTTCCTCACCGAACACAGCAATTGCCTGAAGTTCTGTGGAATCTGTCATACACATTCACATAGGAGAGTACTCAGAGAAATTCAAGGAGTGGTTTAGTCTTTTGATCACTGAGGGTTCTTCTCTTATAGAGAGCCTTGTTTGACTTACTTGGCACAATTTTGTCATTAACTTCCCATGATCATAAAGGATAAATATAAGCAAAATGACTCTGTTAGGCTTTCTTCAAATTCCTTCCCATTTGTCATCCGTGGCTTCTAAATCCCTCCATTGTGAATGTCTGTGAGCCGTGGCTACTATCTTCCCGGAACTTCACCTACTTAGTATTTTTCTCTTCATGTGTTATCACTTACCAGCCAGTGCAGACCTGTACCCACATGGCCTCCGCCCAGGCCTGTGTCAGCCATCATTTTTCAAGTGAGATTCCAGATGCCTGGGTAGGACTCCTGTGCCCCATGTGCCTGTTTTCCTGAGCTTACACACCGTCTGGCCCAGGAAGGCAGGAAACTGAGGCAGGGACGCTGCACAGCACCTGGAAGCAGAATTCCCTCACCTGTGGGGCTTCAGTCTTTTTCTTTTGGCCTTCAAGGGGGTTGGTGAGGACTGCCACACCCTGAGGGCCATCTGCTTTCCTCTAAGACCAGAGATGGCAAATGTTCTCAGCCACATCTACCAGATGTGCAGAGCCCTAGCCAGCACCTCAGCAGCGCCCCTCCCCCAGCCCGCCCAGGCCAGCCTCATACTGCTCACATCACAATTTGTGCCTTCCTGAACTCCTGGTCTGATTTTCACAGATCTGTTGCACCCCACATGTCATCACCCCTGGGAAGAAGGCAGGTGACAGCACTCACACTGTGACCCTTCTGCGGGAGCATTCCTCCTTCGGCTCTCTGGTCCCAAGACAGCCTAGAGGTCTACTGAAACCTCCTTTCTGCAAGGTCTTGACTGACCCCATGGGGGCTGTGGACAGCAAGCCCGCTCTGCAACACATCTCTGGATGGAAGCTTCAGCTCTCTCCGAGACACTTAGCATCAGTGGACAGGTTCACTGTGTCAGGCTGGGCTTATGGTTCACGTTAGTGCAAAGATCTTTATGACATCAGTCCAGGTGAGCAGGCAGAGCCTCTGCCTCATGGTTCTCTGTTGGGAATGTTACTCGTGTTTTTCTCTCTCCAGCATGGACAGTGCTGGAATCACCTTCCTCACGTCTACTCCTTCCACCTGGCTTCTCCCGTCCCTGTGCCTAGGAAGTCAGTGCGTCAGTGAAATATATACACTACCATCTGGATCCCTCATCAGACTTTCTTGGATGCAGTGTGACATCAGCAGGTCCTTTGTCTTAACAGCACACTCTCCCAGCACCAGCTCATGTGCTTGAGGGCTTTCTTTCTCCTGGGCTGTCCCTTCTTGAGAACAGAGTGTCCCTTGTTCCTGCAGTGAGGTGAGCAAGCCATCCTGGCTGGAGGGCGGGGGTGTTGTTTTCCAAGGCGTGCGCCCAGAACAACAAAATATGAGGAAGCTGCCCATTGTTCCACAGCTCCTCTGCTGTTTCAAGTCTCCAGCATTTGCTGGCTTATCTTCTTGGTTCTGTTTTCCCATCATTAGGTGGATATTCCATCCCCTTCTTGGACAAAGGCAAAATATCTTTTGGCAGGTTCTGCTAACCATTCCTCACAGCCGGTAGCTACTCACTCGTGCAATGTGCCACAATTAGGCAACGTGCTTGTGCCACTTGTCAGAGCAAGGTGCTATGGCCCAGCCCTCCTGCTCCCTGCTGAGCTCTAGGATATTAGCCGAGAGACAGAGGCTCCTGTTCTTTGTCTGGGATGAGTGCACTCTAGATGACTGGTTTTGTTTGGGAAGTCCTTCAAATGCCTTGGCTCTCTTGTGGGGATAAGGGAAGCTGGGGCTAAGAGCCCTGAGCCTTCCTCACCCTGCCAAGGGCCTCTTACTACTGTGTGCTACCTCCCTTTCTCCACTGGTCCATTCTGGCTGCTTTGTTGAGCTTTGGATAAGGGTGGTCCATGTCTCCTTTCAGGGGACAGGGTGGTTGCTTCTACAGAAAGACAGTCTTTAGGCTGGGCATGGTAACATATGCCTGTAATCCCAGCACTTGGGAGGCAGAAGCAAGTGGATCTCTGTGAGTTCGAGGCCAGCCTGGTCTACAAAGCAAGTCTAGGATGGTCAAGGCTACACAGAGAAAGCCTATCTCGAAAAACCAAAAAAAAAAAAAAAGATAGTCTTCAGTGTCTACCTTCAAAGTATTGTCAGTTCCTGCTGCTATCCTAACAGAGCATCATGACAGTGGCCACAACAATGCAAGCTTGCTACCTGGCTGTCCAGGGGCCTCTGGAAGCCCCAAGCTCAAGAGGTGGTCAGGGTCAGCCCCTCGTGGGATGCCTCAGGTGGAGCCCAGCCCTACACTGTCCAGCTTTTGACTTGGACCCCACTGTTGGCCTCCACCTTGTGTCCTATCCCCTGCCTCAGAGCCACCTCCCTTCCTCTGGTAGACAGAGACGACGTTGGTCTCTACAGAATCTGTAGCAATCTCCCACCAACAAAGCCCTAACTAGGTCCCATCTGTGGCAAGTCTCAGGGTCTAAATGGGCATCTTCAGTCCTTTATCAATAGTCCTACGGGTCCTCCATCAACTGAAGGCCATGCCAGAGCTGTTACTGGCCAGCCTGTTGTTCACCACTACAGGAGACCCTATGGACTACAAGACTTGGGCTGCAAGATGGAGATGGTGTGTGGACTTCAAACTTTCAAGGAAGCTAAAGTCTTCTTCACTCCCTACTCTTCCCTACCTCGGAGGGTCAGGACCAGAGTCCCTGCCTGCTTGTCCCTGGCCATGACATCATGAGACACCTGCAGAGAACTCCCAAGGAACTTCCCAAAGGCAGATGAAGCCTGTTAGCCAGCTCACATAAAGGAGAGCCTGAAGGAACAGACCCAGAATAACGTAGGCACTCCATCAGGACTCTTGCTGAAATGACCCTGATATGCATGGCACCAGCTCTAAAGCACACGGCAGCCAGGCATCCTCTGTGCCTGGGTCTCCCCGGGACAAATCCTCTGGCTGGGACCAGGCTGGCATGACGAGCCACTTGGGGCTGGGCTGGGTCCCCTACACTCTTGAACATGAGGGACAACACTCCTTCTCAGAGCACACAGGGCCTAGGGCACTACTGAGTGTGACTGAGGCTGGTCCCAGCTTCTCCTGCTGTTCCGGCTTATACAAGGGCTCCCACTCTTTGGTAGATTCACAGGCTGGGGCTGAGCTAGAGGCCTCCCTTTCCTGAGGCAACACCCCCTATCTCAGTCTTGCATGCTGTGGCTGGCTGTGTCTCTAGTTCTCTAGCTCTGGATGCTGAGTGCTGTGACACACTCTTGTCCCAATCCAGCTGAGGTCACAGATGACCTGACCTTGTGACAGTCCTCAAGAACAATAACTATTGCGTTGCAGTCTTGCTTCATGGAATTCGTGCCAGGACTAGAGCAAGGACACTTGCCTTCCCTTCAGGATTCAAGAGAGGAACTTTGCCCAACCCCACCTCACTGCTTAGGGAATTGGCTGTTTCCTGAACTCCAAAATGGATCCTTAAAATGCAGGCACTTCTAGTCTAGGCAAGCAGAGCTGGCAAGGAGAGCCCGTGGACCTTCGGTACCGCTGCCGCTGCCCCATGCCCCTCTGCTGCCCAGACACTGAGCCTCTGATCTTCATCACCAGTTGCATTGGGGATTTATGTAATAGAGGCTTTTTTTTCCTGGTCCCATAGTTTTCCTGGTATTTGAGGTCCTTGAAATGACTTTAATTTAGTTCATAAAGCTCAAGCCTGTTTATTTAAAAATACCTCAGACCCCCAACGCCTGCAACCTGCCCCAGCACAGCTCAGAAGCCAGAGAGACAGGGTGGTACAGACCCATGTTGCCATATTCTCAGCTCTTCTCTGGAGCAACATACACACACACCATATCACACCATACCACACATCACACACACGTGTACCCACAAGAATGCACAGATGCACAAATTCACCCATTATCCTTGCACAGGCACACAAACACACATATGCACAAGTATACGGATTTGTCATCTAGCATCTGTCTCCCTGGAGGTCCACATATTCTGCCCTGGGCAGGCACCTACAGGGTCCCTAAATCAGTCACCCTCCATAAGGGGCTTGGATGGGTGACTGCATTGCAGTTCCCAGACCTGCCTTCCAGCCTGCCCAGTGTTTATAAGCCTGACACATGACCAGACGCCCTGCCCAGAGCTGGCCACTCTTTCCTGATGGGCTTGTGGGCTGCTGCATGAGCACATGAGGGGAGACTAGCCTTCTTCACTGGGGTCCTGTATTCTAATGACACTCACGAGTTCTCCAGAGTGGGTGGAGGGTGTCTCTGCCATGTTACTACAGAGGACCGAGTCCCCGTGCCGCTTGCCACCCTCAACACAGAGCCACTTTATGAACCCAGAGCTTGGACCTGTGTCATCACATTGGCTTTCAAATGAGATCCCAGAGGGTAGGGAGAATCCAGCTGTGCCACTTAACCTCTGGGCTGGACCACCCTGTGCACAGGCCACTTTCACTCTCCCTCCTAAGAGCCACCGGAGTGCTTGCGGGATATTTGGTATTGAAGTCCTGGAGTACATGAGGTTGGAACAGGGCATGGGGACCGAGGGGCTCTGGGGTCTCTTTGGTAGTCTAACACTGGCATGAGTAGAGGCTGAGGTCCTCCACACAGCTCTGGGCTGCTCCCTCCGTCGTAACTGAAATAAGTGGTGAAGACATTTCCATCTCTATGAGGTGGCCAGCAAGTCCCCACTACCAGGAAAAGTGGCTCCTGGCGCCTGTGGCAACCCCAAGTGCCAGCATGCTGCCCTGTGTTCTCTTTGGGAAGAACTGTGCTCCTGGAAACAGTGTTGAGCCCTACCACAAAGCTGCCTGCCACCTGACCTAGAAATAAGATACTGTCAATGCAAGACCTGGTCCTGCAAGGAAGGGAGGGGCCGATTCAGTGACCGATAGCCCCACGGGCAGGAGACACCCAGGGAGAAGATGGCAAGGTGACCTGGATGACACATCTCAGCCTCAGGGAAGCTGAGAGTGGGAAAGGACCTCCAAATGGGCTCTAGGGCACGGTACACCTCTTTCCTTGTCATCCAGTGAGTCTCCCCAGGAAGACATAGGGACCACTGTGGCTGTAGCTTGGGCTAAAGCCTCGGGGCTGGTGGCCAAACGGGTATCCAGCGGGCCCTGGTGAGGGCAGCTGCCTGCTCAGCCACACAAGTCCTCTGCTTGCTCATCTCATCTTTGCATGGCCACTCTGCTAGGATGCTGCCAGGGTGGCCTGACACTGTCATGGGACTGAGGGTGGTTCCCCCTACATCCAGCTGGTGTGAGCATCTGCTTTCCTCATCGAGGCGAAAGGCCTTTCCGAGAGCCAAGCTTAGATCTTTTCTCAGCAGTGCTGGGGCTGTGAGGGTTGGGAGCAGTGTAAGCCTACCAGTGCTCCCCATGCAGAGACCCCTGTTGTGAGCACACTATGAAAGAAACATCAAAGTGCACAGTTGTATCTTTCTACAGTGGTAGAGTATACTGAACAGCAATAAACTGACAAGCTAGCTCAGTTTGGCAGACTGCAATTTGGCAAGTAGTCCCAGTTCCCTTGATAGCTGGCTAAGGCGATGTAGGCTCTTTCATTCTGCTCTTAACTACTGACACAGGGATCGCCATTACACAGTAATTGTATATGTTACAGAATGGCTGTGAAAAGGTTCTAAAGGCTGCGGAAGCATTCTAAGACCTTAACCAGGCTTTCCCGGAGGCAGCAGCACTGCAGGTGGTGAGGCATGGCAGTGAGGAGCCAGTGAGCTGGAGGAGCCTCACAGGGACGCTCAGGTTTGCTGGCTAGACGTGGTCCAGAGTTGAGTCCAGCAAGGTGCAGGGCCTTGGAGACCACAGAGGCAAGACACAGGCCTGTGCCTGGCTTGGCGGTCAGACAGAGCAGTAAGGACCCAGCTGGGCTAGAGCCCTGGGGACAGGGGAAGTTTTCTGCCTGTGGGTAGCACCCCCTGATGCACATACCCTGTCAGACAGCAGACACATTGGCCGGGCCACCTCCATCACAGTTCTACACATCACCCTTTCTGAGGCCCAGGTAAAGCTGTAGAATACCTCCCCAGTGTGCTAAGTGGGTTCCCAGCCTGGTTTTCTGATGACTCCAGTATCTGTGAGCTCACAGGGACTCAGTCTACTTTGGTAAGTTGACAGGGGGGACCTTTTCACTCTTAGGAGCAAGCAGTGCACCAGCCTGTCTCGTAGCTGGTGGCGGCAGCTGTCACCCTGCCTCTGTGTTTTCACTCAGAATGCAGCCAAATGGAGGTACTCAGGGCAAGGAACAGTCTGAACGCATTGTTCATTCAGGATGGAGTGGCTCGAAGCACAGCAGCCTGATTTCAACACCTGCTGTGGGATACTGCGGTTCCCCGTGACTGTCTGCTGTCTGCTGTCTGCTTGTCAACGAGCAACCGAGCACGCCACCACCTGTGCCCCGGCAAACCAGATGTGGCCATCCATCTTCAGTTATTAAAAGAACCAAACTAATTGTGAAAGCAGGAAAAAAATTTATTCTATATGGCCACATTCAGAAGTTTCAGCAACCACCCCACCCAGGGCCATCTGCCCAGGGCAGCCACTCTGTATATATCACCTTTGAAGAAGTGGTTCTTATGCATGGCTACCCAGCACTAACTAAATGTATTCTAACCTTGCTTCCTACTTGCATTCAGTGTACTGTATGTGTTTTAGATACTGACATATTCCACCTCAAGGCTGAGGTGCTAAATAGAAATTTAAAAAATTGTAACTGGCTTGACAGATATTCTAAAGAGACATATATGTCTATCAATCCATCAGGCTATTGAAACAATGGCTAATGAAACAATCTATCAGGTAAATGAAACAAAGAAATGGAACTTTGCACAGGACTCTCATGCTAGGAGAACAAAAAGCACCAGCCAAAGGGAGTCTCCCCAAAGAGGCTCAGAGTTTGTCGGTCACCTTTTCAAGATGTGCCTAAAGCCCAGACAACAACGGGCCAGTGGCGGGCTGGAGACCACACCTGGGCCAGACTACTTAATCACACATATCTGTTGCTTTCTAATCAGACCTCACCCTCATTTCAGGATCCCAAAGATGCACTTGGTGGTGGTGTGTCGTTGGATCTCTTTATCCCTTTTCTCACTGCAGCCACAGTGAATGAATCTGGTTTTCCTGCTCTTCACTATTGATTTGGCTCTTTTAAATGGCTTATTGAGGACAGATGGCCAACCCTGCCTCATTGGGGCACAGGCAGTGACCCTTGTGTTTGGTAACACAACTGCATACATAGAAGTATGCACATATTCCAGAAACTTTAAAAATAGCCACCACTTGGGCAGGATGGCACATTCCTTTAATCCCAGCCCTCAGGGAGGTAGAGGCAGGTGGATCTCTCTGAGTTTGAGGCCAGTCTAGTCTACAAAGCCAGTCCAGGACAGCCAAGGCTATACAGAGAAACCCTGTTTTGGAAAACAAAACATACATACATACATACATACATACATACATACATACATACATACATACATACGCACAGCTTTTGTCTGTAACTAGTGGGCATACATATACTTGCATATGTGTTCACATGTGTGGAGACCTGAGGACTGTGTCAGTCTGGCTGACCAAAAAGCTCCAGGGACCTGCCTGTCTCCACTCAAGCTGGTGATGAGTCTGTGATGTTCCTGGCTCCATTTGGGGAGTCTGTCCTCCTTACAGGGTGGAGAAACACTTGTGTGCCCTGGCCCTCCCACAGCTCCACCTCAGAAGGGGTGTCTCCTTCAGACCTGCCCTACCCAGCTCTGCTCTCCTCCTCCTTTCTCTTCCAGAATGGTTGCTAGGGAAAGGCTGGTATCCAGGTGTAGCCTTACAGCATGGCCTCCCTCCTGGAGCCTAGTCTGGGGTTGAGCTGCTCCCCTGGGCCCTTTGTCCCACAAGCCAGGCAGTGAAAAGGAAGAAAGCCAGCCCCTGGGTCCCTGATTCTTCCTGGAGCTGCTGGGGGCGGGGCTTATTCTGTGACCTGGGCAACTACAAGAACTGCCAGAGATCACTTCCACCCAGATTCCTTGGCAAGGTCCTAGAGACAAGTACTTGGCTCTAGGTCAGAATCTGAATCCTGCCCCAATGGGGGACACTACTGTGTGTCCTTTCAGGGAGGTTTCAGAGCAAAGGCCAGGGCCTGAATCTGGAGAGATGGCTCTCAGATTAAAAGCACTGGCTGCTCTTCCAAACGACCTGGGTTTCATCTCCAGAACCCACATGGCAGCATTCAACCCTGTTTAATCTAGTCCCGGGGGACTCAACACCCTCTTCTGGCCTCTGTGGGCTTCAGGCACACAGGTGGTGAACAGACGTACTTGCTGACCAAACTCCCATATGCATAATAAGAATAAACACTGCTTTAAAAACAGCCAGGTTCTTGCATCCCACAAGCTGGGCTCAGCCACCTACCTCAAAATGCCCATTAAAGGGATGAATAATGGCGGCCACATGGCTAAGGGGTTGCAGATGAGGGGTCCAATGGCCCTCTATCTGTCTTTGGGGTACTGACCTGAGCTTTAGGTTTTAAACAGCAAGGGCTGGATGGGGACAAGAGGTATGCAAGATTAAGTAGTCCTGGTCTTGTAGTCTAGCAAGGGCTTGGGTTCACAAGGTGATCTTTAGAAGTCCTTCAAGTTTAAGGGGACAGGGTGGTTCCCTCAAGATGATGGCTGCTGCCCCTGGCATGGCCTCACCCACACTGGGTGCTCGGTCAGTCCTGTAAGCTGCTGCTATTCTGGGAGCTCAGGTTACATTAGTTACTTTTCTGTAGCTGTAACAAAATACCCAACAAAACCAACTTAATGAGAAAAGGGTTTACTTTGACTCACAGTTGGAGGGTTCCTGACAGTGACAGGAGCTGGAGGCAGCAGGTCACTCTGCACCTGTCAGAAAGCAGGGAGAGATGGGTACTGCTGCTGATCTCTATTCAGTCCAGGACCCCTGCTCATGGAATGGGGCTGCCCACAGTTAAAGGGGTGCTCTTCTTACCTTAATTAGCCCAATCTTTAAACTCCCTCAGAGAATGCCCAGAGGAGGCTTGTCACCCAGATAACTCTAGAACCTGCCAAGTTCACAATCCACATTAACCACCACACAAGGGAGAGGAGAGGCAAAGGCCTTAATGTGGAAGACCCCTCTCTGCACCTTCTGCAAAGGAGGCCCAAGAGATGAAGCAGAGACATCGACATCAGACCTGGACCCCATTTCTGCATAGCTTCCGTGGCTCCAAGGAAGCAGCTGTCACTTTTCCTTCCACACTCCTGTCCCATCTGTTCATGAGCACAGGTTTCTTAGTGTGCAACAGGGAGAGAGATGGCCATGCTGCCTCTCAGTCACCGGAAGAATGGACAGTCCTTACCATGTGCGTCTCTGAGAAGGTGCTTGGGACATGGAGGTGTTCCACAAGCATCAACAGGATGGTTAGAACAGATTAGGCAAGCATTGACGCCCTTGCCTTTGCTTCTGGCTTTGAAGATGGAATGTTAGCAGTGTTTCTGAGTGTGGACAACATGGGCCCATATGGGAGTGCACACAAGGAACCAGATCCAGGTGACACCCTACAGGCCCTGAGACGTCAGGTCTCTCCCCCAAGGAAGCCTAGCTGCTCAGAAGCATGCTCAGAAAGACATAGGCCTGTCTCTGCAGGACAGAAGGAAGACGAGGAAAGAAACCTGTGAGGAGGCAGGGCCTGCCTTGCAGCGCCTGTCCTGCTCACTCACTGCGCTTCTCCCAGGCTACAGGCACTGGCTTGGTGGGGGGGAAGGGTGACAGTGAAGGTTCTGGAGCTGAGGGGCTCAAGTCTGACTCCCTATCACCAGCACAGAGTGGCCATTTGAAGATGCATATCCAAGTGTTCACTGTCCTGGCTCTTGGGACCATGGACACACCCTGGGTTGCTTCAGCCCTGGATAGCCTGGGGTTTGGTTGTCCATGTAGAGAGTTGCTGCGTGCGCTCTAAACCTCTGAAATCCTCTCTTCCTCTGCTTCATGAGATTACTTAAAACCAAAGACACTGCTGGCATTGGGGGGAGGGGGAGTGTTGATTTTCAGAAAAACAATAATTTCTTACTGTCGCATCATTATATATGTGTGTGTGGTTATTACATATTGATCTGGGAGCTCTATTTAATGTGGCGATTATTTTACAGATCTTTACCTCCCAGGCCCTGAGTTCTGAGGACTAGTACTGGGACCTATCTCAGTGCTGAAGGTCACCCACCACACATGAGCGCAACATGTGCACTGTTGAAACGGCGCCCTGGTGCATACATGTGGATTTTTCAGTTCTGGTGCACACTCGGACGTTGGAAGGGGTAGTCTTAGGGCACACACAGGAGTCACTGGAAACTGTTAAGGCTGCTGACAAGAATGTGTTGGCCACTGTGGTGCTGATGCAGTATTCTTGGGAGACTGGTCTTGGTGCACATGTGTGTTACTGCATGCATAACACGTTGGTGCACACATGTTGCTGATCCACCATAGTGCTGGCACATATACATGTTGGCGCACATTTGTACTGTTGCACTCCACGGTGTTGATATCACCGTGGGTGTATATTGGGTACAGTGGCCCTGGTGTACAAAGTGTTATTGAAATCCAGTGCCGGGCTCTCAAGCTGAACTACAGCATGTGTCAGCTCTCAGCATTGCACTTCCCCAGCCCTGTACGGAACGGTCATCTCTTCTAAAATACTTTCTTTTAAGGAAGCATGCCACCTGACGAAAAGCCGGCCGGCAGCTGGAGAGGCTGGTCCACCACCCCGTGCACTGCAGCAGTATCCCGGGCATCAGCAGCCCGGAATCTGTGTGGAGCTGCTGGTGTCAGATGCACAGTGTGGCCCTCTGCCAAACATGGCGAGGTTAGAGAGCCCTGGGCCTGCAGCTCAGCTTCCTTCCCGCAGACCTGTGTCTTAGGGCTGGCAACGCCCTTGCAGCTACCACCCACCGACTCCCTCTCACCTGGCATGAGGCCTCGTGGGGAGCGCGCTCTAGGCTGCTGTGGCCTCTGCGCCTGCCCTGCAGCGGCGGGAGGTAAAGGGGGCTGGGGGCAGGAAGTGAGGGGAGCACCGGGCTAAGGCTCCGTGTTCTTTGGGTGGCGTGGGTTTGCGTCCCTGCAGCAGCTATTTCCAATCCCAGAGGACACCAGCCCCAGGGCGGGGGAAGGACGGGGCGGGGGATGGGCGAGGGCGGACCGGTGCGATGCCCCTTTGACGCGAACTAGCCTCCCAGGTGCTCAGGTGGTGCACACATGCAGGACTCCCAGGTGCGGGGTGGTGACACGCCCGGCAGACTCAGTGCTTCCGCTTCCGCCTAGCGCCCCCCGCGCCCCATCGGCGCAAAGCGCGCCCCCCTCCCTGTGGCCCGGAGACCAATCCTGAGGAGCCAAGGAAAGCGCCACAGCCCCCTCCCCGCTCCAGCCGCGCCCCCTCCCCATCGCTCGGCCCCACCCGACGGCACCTCTGGTGCAGCGGAGGACGGAGGACTGTCTTCTAGGGATCGGTTTTGTTGAATCGGACGATGAGGTTTTGGCTGAGAAATGAAGAGATGGCCCTAGAAGAAATGGTGCAGAGATTAAACGCGGTTTCCAAGAACACTGGTAGGAGGAGCCGCTGGCCTTGATTATATATTCTTGAGCTTGACATCATTTGTCAAATTGTAAAGAATTGCATCTAATGGCTGTATACCCACCTTCATTGACTTTCTCCTAGCATCGGTGACAGGGAAGACAGATGCGGTGGGCATTTTCTGGTGCCTGATAGGTTTGTGTGGATTGACAGTGTGCTTTTATTCTGGTTGACACAGTTTAGAGAATTACAGATCAGTGGCACTGGCTTTCTAGGAGATGGGGGTTTGTATGCGGAGCCATTTGCCTGTGGGGGATTCTGCAAGTTGGCTTGGGAACATCATCTCCTTTGCTGCAGTAGCCATGGACTTATGAGTCCTGAAAGGCCCATGGTCCAAGCCCTTCAGACACTGGGATGGGATAGGAGGCAACAGATGTTCATTTACGGGGAAAATCCTCATCATGCGCTGTCCAACCTTAAGGCAAAATTTGAGAATAATACAGGTTTGAAAAAGGGAGAGTAGTGTCATTAGACATTCATTTTCAGGATTCATTGATTTCTTAAAATGAACCATCAGGGAAACTGCGGGCTCCGGTAGCTTTCCGGCCCTCAGAGCTGACAGGGCATGCTGTTGCTCTGTGAGCCTCCATGTATTGTGCTGAGGGCTCCTTCCATGCTGCAGAACCAGGTCCCACCGACTAGTTCTCTCTGACATGGACAGGAAATAGTGCTCTGTCACTAAAAGTAAGTTGCTGTTTTTGCCATGTGGTGTGTGATGTGTGTCCTTATCTAGTTTTCTAAATAACACTTCCCGAAGAATTCACATGTCATTCGTTGTCTGGGCCGGGTGTGGCACCCCCCTTGGTGTATAAAATGACTACATCAGCGTAAACATCCAATGGGGTGGTCTCCTGGCACTTGTGGAAATGGTCACTTTATAATGCTGGTTTTGCAACAGAAACTGCTGTTCATTATAAATGGAGGGGCATTTATGCCATCTGTCCCCTTCCTCCTAGAGCTGCAGCCTATTTTTCTGGGTGTTGCTTGAGTGCTGAGCCCTATGGAGCTGCATGGCTGCCCAGGGGTCCCGAGGAAGGGGTGGGACTCGCTGCTCTGCCCACCTGGACTTGGCTGGTGTGGGGGATCACAGAGTGGGAACTGCTCAGGCAGTGACGTCATCCCTGGGTTTTAGAGGCTGAGGCTTCCTCACAGGCTCTGAAGGACAAGGAGCCGAACCTGGGCTGGGTACTAACTGAGTGTGCTTGTCCAAGTGTCCTAGGATGCTTGGCCCTGGAGGCCACTACTGTCTCATGAGAAGCCACAGTGCCCAGCCTGTGCCCTCTGGTGCTTCTGCAGTCTTCGAGCTGCAGATTTCACTCAGACACCAAGATGTGGTCAGCAGGACCCTCTGTTGTGAGCATCCATTATTCAATGGTAGGGAGGAAGAAGATATCACCCACTCCTACACCCTTCCTGCCTCTGGTGCACATCGGCCTCTTCTTGGCATAACCCAGGGCTTATCCCTGACATAGCACTGGGGAGGTGGGCTGTGAAGGGTAGAGGCTACATACCATGCAATGGGGATAGGAGTTGTGCATGCAAACTGCAGGTGCCGGCTTCCATCCCTGTAGGGAAATGATGGAAATGTGTCATAATCATCACTCAGTTTACATTCTGAGCTCTGCCTGGAGTCCCATCTCGCAGAACGTGGCTCAAGGTCATAGGGTTGTTCATGCTCCAGGGTCATGTTAAGGTCATGTCCAGGAATGGGTAAGAGTTCTGGAAGTTTGATCTAGAAACTGATGCTGCTGCTCAGAATGAAGGGCATGGGGTTACAGTCGAGGGCTTGGGCACAGTGACTCTGCTTGGGGCTGCATGTCGCCTGACCTTCTGCGGCTTTACCTGAGCTCCCAGGCAGGAATGAAGCCTGTGCTGGTCAGGCTGCTTGTTCTCTCTTCGGATTTGGATGTTGTGCCCCATGACTCAGAACTTTCTTACCTAGGCTGTTCAGTACTCGGCATGATGCATGCTATCCAGGTTCTGTACTGTTTGACCTTGAACACTTTGCTTTCATGTGTACTCCCGAACCTGACCTTTGTACGCATGCTGGACACTTTCCAACAGCAGAAGCCTTGTGGGTACTTGGGCTCCTTTCCAGCATTTTGGTTTTCTGTTTAGATTTGCAGTACTTGGTAAAAACAAGGAACTTGTAGGGGAGAAATGGCGGGGTCTTAGTTGAATGTTCCTTGGTGTTTGAGCTAGAGAGGTTCCTGAGTCTCTTGAAGGACTGGTAAAACACAAATGCAAGCCACCCCAGAGCTTTTGGCTAAGGAAGGCAGTGCAGCAGCGTCTGAGAATTTTCACTTTAAAATTACCAGATTATGAAGATGGTGCTGGCCTGGGAACCACACTTGGAAAACTAATGTAGCAGATGAGTCTTTAACTCCAGCCCCCACCTTCTTCATCCATAGTGAGTGGAGGTACTTTTGTTGGTGGATGGATAGATTGGTGGGTACAGTGTAGACGGACAAATGTGTGAGCTAGTGGACTGATAGATAACAGAATGAGTGGGTAGATGGAAGTGTAGATACATATGTGGATGACAGTGGGTGGAGGAATGGATGGATGTGTGAAGGGATGGTGGGATGTAGAGAAGGATATAGACGGAGGGATGGATAGATAGGTGGGTGCTATGTAGACGGACAGATGTGTGAATGGGTGAAATGATAAGTAAAGAAGAGAATAGGTGCATAGGTGGATGTGTGGATGGGTGGTAGGTGGAGGAATGGATAGATGTGTGAATGGATATTTGTGTAGAAGGATAGCTGGATGGATGGATGGATAGATGGACAGACAAATGAATGGATGGATGGTACCAGGCTAGATGAGATTGCATGCAAAACAGCACAATGTAAGTTATGTTATGTTTTAATATGATCAAAGTTTCAATGCAGAAACCAAGAATTGTAGCTATTTTACTTAGCTTTATTTAATTAGCAAGTCACTGGCTTGCCTCAGAACATGGATGATGAAGGGATGTTGGTGAGCCTGTCTGACTCCACCCTCTGTGATGCAAACATCTGATCTTCCTCCTACCCTTGCTGTCACCTACACCAAGCTCACCACAGTCTAGGGGTTAAACTTTAGCTTTCAACTGCTAATTCATCCATTTGCAAGTGTTTGACTCAGTGTTGGTAACAGAATGTTATCTGAGTGGTGGTGTGTGTGTGTGTGTGTGTGTGTGTGTGTCTGTCTGTCTGTCTGTCTGTCTGTCTTACTTGCTTCTCTGGAGAAACCCACATCCATTGTTTTCTGACTAGCTGCTGGGGAAGTGAGACTTAATAGCTCACTGAAGTGGGAGCTGAGCATTCTTTGTGTGACTGACCCGCTACTTGAAGCTTCCTGGCAGATATTGGATAGAAGTAAGGGTAGGTTAAGGATCAGGCTGACATGTTCAGATATGTTCGGAGTGGGCTCAGATATGTGCAGAGTGGCCTGTGGTGAGGATGGTAGGACGCATGCCCAGGCAACGTGTGGTACCTGCTTCTGTGAGAGTCTCCATACAGGGCTATTTACCTCCCTGTGCTTTTGCCAGGGGAACCTTGCAGCTACATGGCTGTCAGTTGTGATTGTTTTGATGGAGCCCCTTGGCCTGCTTCTGCCTCCATGTCCCAGGTCCACACCAGGACAGCTAGGCTCCAGCAGTGTTGATGTCTTGCTCTACCCCTGTCACTTCGCCCTCGTTCTAGTCTGTGGTGATTCTGCCTCCCAGGATGTCTTTTCTCATCCTTTTTAAGAACTCTGTTTCTTGTGCTAGCACTCCAGTGCTGACCCCCTCCTTCCTGTGGCTCGTCTTGTACTGGCTGTCCTGTGTGTGCCCACGCGGTATCCCTTACCACTCTCCCAGGCCATGTGACCAGTGCCTGCACTTTTCACTTGGCACTGCCAGAGCTGAAGCCAATATGGCTGGCCGTTGCCTGAGTCCTCCTCAGAGGAGGCTTAGCCAACCTTCTCAGTAATCTGCCATGCCTGTTGCTCTGTGTCCTACCTCCTATAGGCCTGCACCCACCAAAGCTACAGCTCGTGCAGGGGTCTCTGGAAGAGGACTCTCTCACAGCCACATCCCTGCCAGCACGCTGCCTTCTCACTTAGTAAAAGGGCCACATTACAGGGCTGGGCACAGAGAGGCACAGTTTTGCTGGTGACATATCACCTCTGCAGCATCGCCATGACAGCTCTAGCAGCCATCGGCCATGTCAGAGCAGTGTGACAGACTTCCGCTGAGCTCCATTCTGCTCCCAAGGGATCCCAGATGTTTGCAGTCCAGGGAAGGGAAGAGCAGCTCCACACTGGTGCATAGGCGTGGTGTGTGAGTTATGCGCTCGGCTCTTCAGGGAGCCGACGTGTCAGACTGTGCACATTGAGCACACAAGCAAGCAAAATGTACCGTCACCTTGGGTTGTCTTAGAGCCCAAAAGCTCCTGAAAGAGTCATGTCTTCCCAAATACATCAGTTTGAGAGCCAAAACAGGACTCTAGACCTGGATTCCTAATACTTCCGAGGTTTAAACTGTACTGCTGGGTGGGGGACTGAGCAAGCACTCAACTAAGATACCAGGAAACTATTGTGTGAACTGTTCTTAGGAGATGCAAATAAACACATACTACCCCCAGATAGGGCACCAACAACAGATCATTGTGCAATTCCATCAAAATCCAACTGGAAGAACCAATGTGTTAATCATATATATTAAACAGCATGACGGGTTATTTATAGGAGTGTGTGTGACCCCAAAGCAGCCATGTCATTGGAAAGTGTCATTCCAGGATGACTAGCTTCCCTCGAAGTTGCCTAGATGTTAACCTTCCTTCTGTAAACCTTTCAGCTTCCAACCACAAGGCTGGGCACATACAGTTAGGGCAGATACAGGTAGCTGAGAGGTGCAAGAGATGAGGTGCAATGACCCTCTCCATACTTCCCCTGCCCACCGTGAGGGGCCTGGCTCTGAGTGGTTTTTGTGGACAGCCACGGCTGTGGATGGAGATGGTTAATTTGCTTGGAAGACAGAGCTCTGTAACACGGGGCTGTTTCTATCTTTGCCCAGCTTGCTTCTGACAGTGGAAGAGCCTGGGCAGAATGTCTGGAAAACAAGGGCATTTTGTCGCCTTTGCCTGCTGTGTGTGTACATGTGTGTATGTGTATATGGGTGTTCGTGTGTGCAGGTACATGTGTGTGTGTGTGTGTGTAGTCTCCCTAGGGGATAACTCAAGGCCACACTAGCTGCAGGTCATGGCATGTAGTTTTGGGGAGGTGCCTCGGTGGATAAGAGGCTTTGCTGTGTGAGCCTGGGGCCTGAGTGCAAATCCTTGGCACCTACATAAAAGCCAGATGTGCAGTTCATGCCTGGAACCCCAGTACTGCAGTGTGGGGCCCTACAGCTCCCAGGAGCTCCCTGGCCATCAGCCTTGCTGAAATGTGGAGCCTCAGGCACAGGGAGAGACCCTGTCAAAAAGCAGTGTGATGGAGAAGGTAGAGGAAGACACCCTCCTGTGGCCTCAGCACGTGTGCATATGGGCATGTACACACATACACACACGTACAAAAAAAGAAAATACATTAAGTGGACTAGAAAAGAGGAAAAACTTACACTAAATGCAGCTGCTATTATCTAAGGAAACAGCACACAAATTCAAAGTATGAGAGCAGCATTTTAGGACAGAGAACAAAGACTGAAATATCTTTTAAAATTATTATTAATTTATTTTACAATGGATGTTTTTGCCTGTGTGTATGTGTGCATCCACATGTCTGGTGCCCAAGGAGGCCGGAAGAAGTCCAGGACCTTCTGGGTCTGGGAGTCACAGACTGCTATGAGCTGTCAGGTGTGCTTGGAATCGAACCCAGGTGCACTGCAAGAGCACCAAGTGCTCATAACCACCGAGACATCTCTCCAGCCCGAAACTGGAATATCTTAAATGTAATGTCTGGTAATGGAGAATGTGAGAAGTAAATATGAAACTAATTAATGAGATGCTTAAGCTACCCCTTATTCACAAAGAATATGTGTGAAGACTCCCCCCCCCTTATTCACAAGGAGGTATGTGTGAAGACCCACCCCCCCCCCAGTGACCGGCTATTACCATGGCTCATACCAAGACCTGTATGTACTGTTTTTCCAACCCATAGCCTGGTTTGGAGGAGTCATGGAGCAGAGCTCTTAGGTACCCAGTGTTGGACACATGAGATCAGATGGATTTGTGTTTTGCTGGCTTGGGCTCTTTGCTAGGCAGATTATTGTGCTGTTGGTGACTGACTCAGTACTGGTCAACTGGGCATCTGTATAGGAAGGATTCCTTCTCATTAAAAATGGATTTTAAATGCTCTTTGACTGTTGTTGTCAAAGGAATACCTACCTGAAGTTGGACTATGCACATTGAGCTTCGGGGTCTTCTGGGAATGAAGGGAAAGCATCTTCCGGTCCCCATGGATCCAAGTTTTACACAGAGAAGCAACCAGGGTGGGAACTGGGGAGTGGATGTTGATTGAGGGAAGTGTTAGGCATGAGATGTAACCTAGAGACGAAGCCAGCTACATGGGAGGCCTTCTGAGCAAACAGAACCATTGCAAGGGATGTAGGCATAGTAGGCGTTGACAGCTCTAGGGTCCCTGAGCCCCCTCTCTGGGGGTACCCAGGGATGATTTGCAGTGTGTCACGGGTACTTCAAAGGGGAAGCTAAAAGATGCTCTGGGCACTGCGGGATCTGTGTTGGGGTTTGTGGAAACCCTGCCCACTCACGCCTGTGATGGCAACTTGCTCTTTCTTTTCTTTGAGCAGAGCAGCCAAATGCCAGCCCTGCTGCACCCTGTGGCTGCTGGCCATCTGGGCTGCCATGCCCACTGTGGAAGATGGTGTTCCGGCTGATATCGCCAGAGCCACCCTATGGTAGGAGAGCTTCCAGGGCCTCTGGCACAGAAGGCTTGGGCTGGAGTTCAGCACACCGCCCTCTAAAGACACTATAAAGCAAGGGCTTCTGTTCGCCTCAAAGGATCCTCTGTCCTCACCCAAACCCCGAGAGATTAACAAATGTTAGAATGAAACCAAATATCTGGGAGGGGCCATTCAAGAGAATTGGAAGGAGTCAGTTAGGAAACACAAACCCACCAATTGGTTTTTTTTTTTTTTTTTGTAAGTCACGGAGATTTGGTGGCTGTTGTGTATCTAAATTGGCTTTTCAGCAAATACCCTGGGTTTTCCTTTACTCCCTTAATAATGCTGTTAAAGAAACAAGGCCAGTCCCCAAAACATCAAATCTGGGTTCTCAACCTCAGGGGCAGGCCACATAGTGTACTGCTTAAGCCGCTGAAGGAAAGAACCAGTGTTCACTTTCGATAATGGTGTTGTTGACAGGATATTAGACTAGGCGGGAACCAGAGGCCTACACAGGATTTCATCCTGCGAGGATGCTTTGAAGGTTGGTTTGTTTGTTTTGCAGTGCTAGGCATTGAAGCTGACCTTACACAAAATGGGCAAGCACTGAACCTTTAGCTGCATGCCCCCAGGGTGTGTGTGTGTGTGTGGTATGTCTGTGCATGTGCGCATGTGTGTGTGTGGGTGACATGTGGAGGTCGGAGGGCAGCCTCAGGGGTTGTTTCTCAGGAGCTGTTTACATTGTTTTTTGATACAGGGTTCTCTCAACTGGACCTGGGGCTTACTGATTAGGTTATGCTGGCTGGGAAGTGGGCCCTAGGGTCCACCTGTCTCCTCCACCTCCCATCTTCCTTAGAGCTATGATTGCAAGCCTGACTGGCCCCTGTCCAGTGTCAGGACCAGGAGGCTGCATCATGTAGAAGATGTGAGGAGGTTGTAGATGAGGACCATGGCCCAGCCAGGTTCAGTTCTGTTCTCTTCTTTCTGTTCCTTCCTTCTTTATTTCTTTTCTTCTTTCCTTCTTTCCTTCCTTCCTTCCTTCCTTCCTTTCTTTCTCTCTTTCTTTCTGTTCTTTCTATCCTTCCTTCCTTCTTGTTCTTTCTCTTTTTCCTTCCTTCCTTTGAGACAGAGTTTCTCTGTGTAACCTGCCTGTCCTAGAATTCCTGCTGTAGACCAGGCTTTCCTCAAACTCTTGAGCTCTGCAGTGTGCTGGGCTTAAAGGTGTGTGCCACCATGCCCAGCTCAAGACAGGTTCTTGAAAAGTGTTTTAATGGCATTTTAAACACACATGAGAAGACAGACTTGAGCCAGCCACACCTATGGGGCATAGCGCTGAATGGGAAACTGCAGGTGATCAGGCTCTGTCTTACTCAGCTGCTAGGCCCATGGCCACAGGTCCACAGTGTGCGCCGTGTGGTACTCAAACACTTGCCTAGGGGAAGCAAGGGTGGAGAGAGGCATCAGGGCTTGTCCTGGGCCTGTGATCACGTCTAACTGCTGGTGGTGGTTTCTGAGGGACCAGCTATTTAAGGCCATCATCAGAAGAGACTTGGGCCCTTTAGGTGCCATAGCCAATGTGTCTTCCTCCTGACTGTGGTGATTCTGGGTGAGAACCAGTATCTACATGAGGCACAGGCCCAGCGAGGCTGGATGAGCCCTTCCTCCTAGCTGGGTAGTGTTTTTCTTCTTTCTGCATGTCTGTGATGTGGGGCCCACATCCTCGTGTTTCTCTGTGGCCCTGTCTGTTGGGACAGTTCGGGGCTTTGTGCCTAGGTAGAAGGAGGGAAGGGCTGCAGGCTGGCCATGCCCACCTGTCATACTCAGAAGTGTGTATCTAACAGGAGACCTCCGGACAGAAGTAGCATGCTGTGGGCCACTGACAGTGAGCACCTCAGCTACCTTCTTCCAGGTGGAAGCACCTCCCCTTTATCCCCTGAAGCCTGGTGGGAAGACAGGTGATAAGCAGGTTCGAGTGCACCCAATCCCGAACATACTCACAGAAAACAGAGGTTCAAATAAGCACTGTTCCGTCCCAAATGAGGCACATGTGGGCTTTCAAGGGCCAGGTCTTTGAGGAGCCCACGTGACCCCCAACCCCTGCCACTGTCTCCCTGGACTGGCGGTAAACACACTTAGTCATTTGGCATGCTTGTGTTATCGTGTTATGGTGCCCAAATGAAGTGCCTGGAGTATGAGGCATGAGGAGCCCTAGGATGCGCAGGGCACATGGAGCCACTGGAAACCCTGGTACTGTCCCTCACTTTCCCTCCGAAGCATCTGTGGGCACCAGGGTAGAGGTCAGCAGCCGAGGGCTTGGGAGGCCCAGCGTGTCTCATGGAAAGTGTCTTTGCCAAAGCCGGGCGCCTCACTGTTTCCTCTGCGGAGGACCGGACAACAGACTGGGAAACTTCCCGATTTATTTCAGAAAGCCAGCAGCCAGTCCCTCCCTTCCTTCTGGTTTGTAGTTGTTTGTTTGAACTTGAGACTTCCTGAAGCCTGGAAGGTGTTTCTGGCCTGAGCAGCTCCCTGGCATTTGCAGCTCCGTCCACACAGCCCCCGTCTAAGGAAGGAAGTGACCAGCACTCGCGCACAGATGGGCGGGCTCGGCCATCCCCACTTGGTCTCCAGCAGCGAGCATCGCTGCATTCTGCCCCACCGGCTGAGAGGAGAGCAGCAGGTGCAGAGCCTCTGACCTTCGACTGAGGGGGAGGCCACTTGACCCATCCTCTCTCCTGACTTGGTAAAACTCAAGGTCACTGGGGACGGCAGCACCTGTTTCTCGTGACAGCTCAGCACACAGGTGTGTCCCGCAGGTGGCTGACGCCCCCACGGCTTCCTACTGCCCTAGTGAAGACCTCTAGGCCTCGGGAACCTCAGTCCTCTTCAGGCTAACTGGTCCTGAAGACTCACTGAGCCAGTGCCTCCCAGAGGTCCAACCCCCAGGAGGGCAACTCAATGGCAGAAAAGGCTCCGTCCCGGGGGGCCATGCGGCGGTTCTGGTCACTACCAAGGAAGCGTCGGGGAGCACCAGGGCGCCATAAGCCAGGTGAGTGAGAAGGAATAGCATCTCCTTGGGGACTTAGGACAAGTGTCCCCTCTATGCACGCACATTCTCGTGAGGATTCAACCTTTCAAATATTAGTGAGCGGTGTTTGCAAGACCCTAAAGGTCATCTGGTGACCTGGTGGGCATTCCGGCTCAAGCAATGATGGTCTGGGTGTGGGGTCTAGCTTCATCAGCATCATTTCCTTTGTTTCCTGGTCTGAGGACCTCGCTCGGGAGTTGTGGTGGTGGGAGTCCTGGGCAGACGGTGAAGACATTCCCACGATGCCCTGTCAGAAGGGCCAGAGGGGCATGTTCCCAGGAGGAGCAGGATATTTGTCACTCCAGGTCCCTACCAGTCCAGTCTTCACAGTAGCCATAGCCCACCCTGGAGGCTCACACTTGCTCAGCCCGTTTAAATCCTCAGTCGTGGACTAATGTTTTACAAATTAGCATCCAGAGAAGTAGGGACATTCCATTTGCTAGAGCTAGAGTGCCTTGAGGCTGATTTCTGGTCCTGGCAGAAAACACAAGACTCTCTGCCTCCAGAGGCCTGGGAACAGGGAAGTTGCCAAAGAATTTGGGGCAGCAGTGACCTCTGACCTCAGGCTCCTGTAGCACCCTTAGGGTGTCAGGGTTTAATTCCCTAGGTATAGGCCCACTGTGGACATAAAGGACCAGCGCCTCCTAATGTTCACCTTAGATTTGTGCAAGCTGAGGGAAGGGTAAACAGTCCACCAGGAGCTGGCCTGTTAGCAGCTCGGGCTGTAGAAGGCGGGGCAGCCCTTTGGGGATCCATAATCTAAAGCTCATCCCCACCCCCACCCCAGGATGTAGCTCCTGAGGGTGCTGATGATTCAGCATGGACAGCAGGGCAGAAGAGGGCCATGCCCTCCTGTGCGGGTATGGAAAGTATCCCTAACATGGTAGGTCATCCTCCGCTGGACTGGGGCATGACAGAGGCTGAATTAATCCTGCACCTGCCAGGTACATGCCAGGCCGATCAGTGCCTCCTTGCCAGCCCTCCCTCCCTAAACATGGATATGGGGAGATTCTCCAAGATGGAGGACTCAAAGTACTCCCTCACAAAATGGGGTATTCTGGGCCAGGTCTGCTATTACTCAGATGTCACTGCCCCTGGACCACCAGTTCTATCTGTCTGGTTTGGCTGCTGAGGGTGTTGACATCCATTTATTTGAGTGCCCTCCTGGCTCTGTCTCCCCATCTCTGTCTCAGTGGAGTCTGTCTGCTGAGCTCGATCCTGGTGCAAGTGCATCTCAGGCAGGATCAGTCAGGCAGATACATCTCAGGCAGGTGCATCTCAGGCAGGTGCAGTTCAGTGCAGCAAAATAGTTCTGGCAGGTGTGGATGGAAGCAGGTATCCAGCTCACGTCTGAGGCTGTTCAAATAGCCAATAGCTTGCTTGTTCCTGCTGAGCACAGGAGCAGGCAGTAAGCCCACGTAGCATGGCTTTTTGAACATGGAGTCTTTCTAGGGGCTTTTGGAGATCCACTCAGGTACCATCGGAGGTGATGATGTGCCTAGGGTTGTTGACAGAGTTGGAGGTTTGAGAAAAGACAGGTGACAGGGACACCGTGCATTGAACCGAGGGTAAAGAAGGAATCTGAGAGGTAGGTTGCATGAACTGACAAAAAAGTTGGGCAGAGCTAGTGTTCTCGTCACACAAGTCCACGGGGGAAGTGTTCACTGGTGATTAGGCAGAGCATTTCACTTCATGTGGCAACCCTGGACCATGGCAGCACCTTGATGAGATTCTAAGCCCGAAGAGCAGGGCCCACAGGAGAGGGCAGAGACACGTGCTCGCCTCTGAAGCACGTGGACGCCCAGAGGCCGCATGTGCCAAGGGAGTGGCTGCCAGCCACTCCCACTAAAGGGCTGTGGGGTCCTCTTCAGTCGGCACGTCCTGGTGAACAATGGAACAGTTCCGAGGCCGTAAGCACCATACAATGGAGAGGGCACAGCAGCAGCACTCGGGCCTGGCCCCGCATCACAGTGTCGGTTCACTCACCCTTTGAGACTGAGTCAATGCCTTGATCCGGGTGTGACTGCCCTTCACAAGCTCAGTAAATCAGAATGAGGCCCCAGGACACACTCCGTCCCCTCAGGCTCCTGTGCGGGGCTGCAGCTGAGGTGAGGATGCTCCATTCAGGGCACACCACCCAGAGTGTGTCGCCTCGGCAGTTAAATGTTGCCTATCACCTGTGTGGTGATCAGGGCACAGAGGACACTTGGGTTCTGCCACACCTCATGGCCTGGTGGTGCGGCCTCCAGCAGACCCTATCTCCCCTCCCTTGCACACCTGTCCATTCAAGCTGTGCTGGTCTCTACTCCGTCGTATGTAACCCCCCTCCCATACTGTCACTGAGCACTGACAAAAATCAGCTTCACACACACCTCTTCCCCGTGGCAAAAGACAGTGTGGGGAGAAGCATGGCTGAAGTTTATAACTTTCCGAAAAGAGAAGTGAAGTGTCATCAGTTTACCTAGGAGGCCTCCAGTCTTCACTGACATGCAGCCGAGGCTCATGGGTAAGGGCACCCCCTCTGCCCTGCTGTGTTTAGGACCATGTCTCATGCCAAGAAAAGCTGTCTTATTAAGACTCCAGACAGTCTCTCTGTGAACACGGGTGTTCATAGACACACAGTGCAAACAGAGCCAGAACTAACAGAAACTCGCAGATAAAAGGCCGTGAAGACAGTTTGGCTGCACAAGCGTGGAGACCAGAATCGGAATTCCCAGAACCCACTTGAAAGCCACGCAGGCATGGTGGGGTCCCAGCAGCAGGCCTGCTTGCCAGGCTGGGTGGCATTGGTGAGCCTTGAGGGCACAACCGGCAGACACAGGGGCTGTGTCTCACAGTGTAGCCAGAGACCCTAGCTCACTAAATGAAGTGGAGAACAACTGGCCTCCAAGTGCATCTGCAAACACATGAGAACACGTGTACTTGTCACGCTTGCACACCATACATGAGAACATGTGTACTCGTCACACATGCAAAAATACCAAAGAGGTGTTTGGGGTGCATGGGCTCTGCTGATCACTCTTGTACTTACTTTGGAGATTCTAGGTAGCTAAGATGAAGGGGAAGTAGACATAGGTTAGGTGTAGAGGAAGCTGCTCTGTGAAGAACTCAGGTTCCCGCAGATGTGTGAGAACTCTCAGTAAACACCATGTGTGGAAGTGTTTTCTTCCCTTAGGGAAAGTTCTCCCGGGCTGGTGTTCCACAGCAGACGGGTGGATGTACTAAAACCCATGTGTTCCGTGGGGTTCCTTTCATGAGCTGTGGTTCCAGCACTGCTGACCGGGAGAGCCCCACTGCAGGCCAGAACCACAAGTGTGCCCCCTGGTGACTGAAGACAGGTGACCTTCCTCTGCCAGATGTCTGGGCCGTGAACTGAGCTTTCTCCTGGCTCAGCCAGAAGTCACCATGTCTGTGGAAGCTAGACTTGTTATTCCAAGTGTGAAGTGCAGTGTGAGGCTGAACCACTGGGGTGAAGGTCCAGCCCGTGGACGTGTGTAGCCACACTCCTGGTTTCCAGGCCTCAGAAGTTACAGCCAGCGGAAGGGTGTGGCCATCCTCCTCCCCACCCCCCCACACACACATATACACACACACTGTAGAGCAAGCTTGCAGGGAGTTTGCTAAGCTGGGAGGAGCCTCCCGTTTGATTTATAGGGCTTTTGTTCTTGAGGGAAACACTGGTGAGAGATGTTTCCTCACTGCGCTCCTAGAGCTTGTTTGTAATAAGGCCTTTCCTGGTCTAAGGAAATCTGGGGACTGTTACCACGTTCAAAGTTTCAGGCAGCTTGGTTGAAGGGGGTGATTGTGTAAGTAGATACACAATCTGTCAGCTCTCCCAGGGTTGGGGCGGGTCTCCTGACCGCCCATGCCTTCCTCCAAGCCGCCGGCCACCACTTTGCCTAGACTGAGGACTGTGCCAGGCTTGGAGAGGTCCGGAAACCCCATTCCACCCGTGCTGGGTCCCTGCAGGCTCTTTTTGGGGTCGCTGGGTTCTAGGTCTCCGTAGGGTCCCTATGTGTTATCTTTGGGGTGCCTGTTCATAGCTCACGCCTACCCAGGCCCTGCTACCCGTGCTGTGCTTTTGCCGACCTTGGGGAAACGGTGTCCCTGGGTGAAGCGGGCTCCGGTCACTTGAGTTGACGTCTCTAAGTAGTGGGACCTGCGTACTGTGTACTGCTGGTTGGCGTCAGGCATTCATCCTTGCCTCCCAGAATCACTGACCAGAGAGGTCAGTTTCACAACTGCCCCGTGTTCCACCGAAGCTTTGCTACCTGTGTCTCTACCCCATCAGAATAGATTGGCTGTGTGAGCATGTGCCCTGACCACCAGTGCTGTCTGTGTGCTGGACGGGTGGGGGCTGTTCTTTGTATATGAAGCCTCTGATATTGAATGAAATGCTGGAGAAAAGAAGGGGCCATATAGACACCCCCCACCTCTGCCTGTTCCTTTTCTATAGGGGATAAGGCTCTCCCTGCAGCTGTGGCCTCTCTTCAGATGGCAAGGGACCCCTTTAACCTCTGCTGGTGTACTTTGTTGACTCCTCTTGCCTCCCTGCCCTGAGAATGGTAACTCTCTTCGTCCATCATTGTAAATGGAGGTTGAGCCCCTGTGCCTCAAGCTGGCAAGAACGGCTTGATTGTTCCTTTTCCCAAAGCTGCTTGCCCGCTGCCTCAGCTTGGCGTCCCTGTGTAAATACGCAGGGTGGAGCGAGGAGGGGACGTCAGTCTTGCGAGAGCAATTACCTTATAGCGCTCCATCCTGGTTAATGGGAAAATGAAAGTAAGAGCCTGGACGCTCTTGGCGCAGTGGGTGAGTACAGTCAGGTGCCCCAGGAGCCTGGGGAGCACAGTGCCCATGCAGGCTGGCCATGGCACACAGACGTCCTGTCTGGATTTCTGTGGCAGAAATGAAGCTCTACTACATCTATTCTGAGTGGTGCTCCTGGCTGCGCTCTCGGGCTGAGGGTGAGTCCCGGGTCCTCCGAGGGAGTGGGCACACTGCAGCTTGGGTGCTCTGTGGCTGGTATTCTGCTGATGAGGGAAGTGGTCTCCCCAGTTCCCGTGTCCCCTTTGGATCTGAAGTCACTAGGGTAGGATCTGGGGTGTGTGAGTTTTCACCTAATTGTCACTCAGTTATTCTGTGCCATTGGCTACCAAGAGGAAACGACACTGCTCAGGCTGACAAGTGTAGGAATCCCTGCTTGCCGCCAAGCCGCTTTCGTGATCCACTCTCTGGGGAACTACAATACCATGAAGTTTCTGTCACAGAGCCTGGAAGGGTCGTCCCTTAGCCCTGAGCTCAACGTCTAGCAGACAGGGTGCCCGTGACGTTTTTTGTTCACTTGATCTCATCTTGTCTGTGTGACTGGGCTCTGTGAAGGTTGGAGGGTGGGCCACGCTGGAGACTGAGTCACATTCTTCCTGGGCTGGCACTTGGCAGAGCTCACAGGAGATGCTCGGGAAGGGCATATTGCTCTTGAGTGCAAGTCAAGGCCATAGAGAGCCCTGGCTGGTGCAGGAGAGAGCCCTGGGCACATGGAGGCCACACCTGGCGAAGGGCATGGGAAAGCAGCCAGGACTGCAGGCTCCTCAGAGGGAGGGCTTGGAAGGGTGGCAGGTGGTGATGGGTGGGGCTTCACACTCAGGACCGTAGCTTGAAGGAACATCTGTGTCAGGCAAGTTTGACACTGGGGTTCTGGGGATGAGGGCCGAATGCCAGCCAGCTTGACTGCGAAGTTTCATCTGTTTGTAAACTAGGGACACCCTTTCCTTCTGGAAAGCTGAGGCTTTGAGCTGTGGTCTCCATGGGTAGAACTCCAGATGGTTGTTGGGTGAACAAGCCCTCATTTGGATGCAGAAATCATAGGTGCTTGCCATGGGCCCATGATGTAAGGTTACCCTGGCAAAGAAGACTATAGTTTTCCCATCAGTGGGGTCTGAGAGTCTCTGCATATGATGAGGCACCAGAGGTCCAGAGTGTCAAAAACAGAGGCTGGGCCGTGGACGTGGTGCAGACCCCTCACAGAGCTGTTCTGCTGCTTCGGGGACACTCACAGAGGGACGTGGCTTCACCCAGGGTTCCAGAGCATGGAATTCCATCAGAGCTTCCCAAGAACAGTGTCTAAGCCAGCAGTTCTCGGCCTTCCTAACGCTGCAGCCCTTTAACACAGTTCCTCATGTTGTGCTGAGCCCAACCAGAAAATTATTTTTGTTTCTAGTTCCTAACTGTAATTTTGCTGCTGTTATGAATCGTAATGTAAATATCTGTGCTTTCTGATGGTCCTAGGAGACCCCTGTGAAAGGATCGTTCAACCCCCAAAGGAGTCGCGACCTACAGTTAAGAACCATTGGTCTAAGCTGAGAGGAGGGAGTCGGGGCACGGGCCTGGCTGTCTGCAGCCCCTTAGGTGGCAGCAAGGGCTGTGGGGCATGGCCAAGTTCCTCCTACCTACATGTACCACCAAACTGCCCGGGGACACCAGCACAAGGTGCTTTCTACTTGAATCTATCTTCTCTTTTTTTCCTATAAGGTCTACCCTACCCTGTGGTTCCCTGGGGCTCATGTGGCAAGAAAGACTACAGAAGTGCTGCCTCAGAGCAGGGGATATAGGCTACTTGCTTGCCCTTTTACCAGGCAGCTGGGAGTGAAGCCTGAGTCAGAAGCCTAACAGGAACTGAAATTGTCCTCTTGCAGCATGGCAGAGCCCTCCCACACCGCAGAAACTAGGAGGGGACCTACAGCCTGTAGACATTGCCAGCCCATCTATGGGGCCATCAGTAGTAGCCTGTCCCTGCACAGTGTGTTTGGGGTTCTCTCTCTGATGTAAATGAGGAGAAGTAAGGCCTTTAAAATAGCTTGCTCATCATGGCCTGCTTGGAGGGTGCAAGGTAGGGTGTCGGGTTTCTCATCTCCAGCCCTGGGCTCCTAACCCTACCAGGCCTAGGAAAGAGGCAGGTAGTGTAACGTGTGTGTGTGTGTGTGTGTGTGTGTGTGTGTGTGTGTGTGTATGTGCGCACACGCATAAATGTGTCTGGCCAGCATGAAGAATCCCCACCCCATTCCTACAGAGGCAGTCTCTGAACTGCCTTGGTTGACTCAAGAGAAGGAATGGATTGAATCACAGCCAAAGTGGGACCAGGGTCCCCAAATTACAGGAGCTCTTTGTACACCTGGGTGAGCTTGCAGGACATAGGACATCACCTTAAGAGTTCCAGGTCTGCAGAGCAGCTAAGGCTGTCAGGGCCAGGGAAGGAGCTCCCCCCGCCATCTGGGATGTGGCCATGGCTCTCATTGGGTGGCTGTCCTTGGCTCTGAGGAAGTTCATTGTGACTCAGAGCAAATGTGACAGGGTTCAATAGTAGACATTTGCTGTTTGCCATGTGGGCACAGCAGCTTCTGGGCTCTGTTTACATTCTCTGTCTGCTATGTTTGTTTTTTTCTAATATATGGTGAGAAAATATGGCTAAGATCAGCCTTTGGGGAGCCAACCTGCCACCATAGAAACACACACCCACCACGTGTGAAAGAACAAGAGGGCACGTGATGGGGCAGTCACTCTATGTGGTGGGGCCCTGGGTGGAGCCAGGTATTTTCCCATAGGCTCCTGGAGGTATATGTGACTCTGTGAAGCACCTCTTTGTGAGCATGTGTGACACTCTTTTGTAAAGATTTGTTTATTTTATTATGCATACAGTGTTCTGCCTGCAGGCCAGAACAGGGTACCACATCTCAGTAGAGATGGTTGTGAGCCACCATGTGGTTGCTGGGAATTGAACTCAAGACCTCTGGAAGAAGAAGCAGTGCTCTTAACCTCAGAGCCATCTCTCTAGCCCCTGTGTGACACTCTTAACGCAGAAAGGCAAGGAAGAAACAAGGTGAGGACCAGGTTGTGTTCTCACTCTTGCTCACGCCTGGACTCTGTGGCAGAGTTTTAGGAACTGCGTCTACTCCCCAGACAGCCAGAGCCAGCACACCTACAGCCTCAGCTTGCGATTAAAGAGCAGGATCACGTGTGCTGGTGTCAGGCCTGCTGGGGACAGTTGAGCTGAGCTCTTCTGGGAGAGTTGTCTCTCAGGAAGTCTGATTTTTCAAGGACAGAAAACAAAGAGCCAGGTAATGGGGCCAGCCAGAAGCTCTCCTGGCCTCTGCACCTCACTTGATGTGGAAATGGTGCACCCCTGGATGATGTTGGACAGGAAGTGATAGCTACCCTGTGAACTGCTTCCAGACTGTCTCACAGCTACCTGGAAGGGCTGTGTTCACATGGGAAGAGAATTTGAGAAAAACAAACTGTCTAACGGTGAGCTAGGAAGGAGAAATTTGACCTGGAACTCCTCAGGTCCAAGGAATGTTTTTCTTTGCTGTTCATTCACTCATTCACACATCTATTGGGGACTCGGCCTTACCCTTGTGTGTGCCCAGCCTGTCCTCACTCTGGTAGCGTACGGTCCATGGAGGCAGTTTCTTATTAAATTTCTCCTTCTGTCTCTCCAATTGCATTTAAACCATTTCCTCAAACAGGGTGCCACCTTCTCCTCAGAAGTCATTTGCCCACATTTACTGGGGACCATGACTGCCCAGGAGAATGTTTAGACCTCAGTGGCTCTTGCTTCTGCAAGGCCAGGGCTGATTTTGAGCTGTTCTTGTCTGTAAGATGGCCCCTGGAGGCTATAGCATATGTGCTGAGCCGCTGTCCACGGCTGCTTTCCTCTGACCTTCTAGAACTCTTCAGGGACTCACCCCTTCTCATTGATGAGGGTCTGGAGTCCTTGAACCCCAGAGCAAGTGCCGGAAGCCAATGCATCCTTTGGCAGGCTGAGTGCTGGACCAGTGACATGGGACATGGTTGCCCAGTGGATCACACCCCTCCCCAACCCTAAACGAAACTGTTTTACGGGGAGGGGCACTTGATCTCCCCCAATATTTCACAGCCATCATGTGTTATATTGTGCAGCAAGGTCACTTTTGCTGATAGCCAGGTGATCTCTGAAACCTGAGTGGTCAGTCTCAGCTCTGGCTTTTAAAAGCGCTGTCTGCTGAGGTGTATTCAAGCTCTAACAAAGCAAAGGAAGGTGCTTGCTCTCAACAATTGGTGTGTGCATCTCATAGGCCGTGCACAGAGATTAGACCAAGCGCAAGTTCCTAGCTGCCTGCAGCAGCAACGCTGGCCCTGCTTTCACCAGGCCCCAAGCCAGGCCCCAGGGCTGCAGACAAGAGCTCTCAGTTACCCTGAGGAAGCCCAGGGCCTCTCTGGGAAGATGGTAGACACTATCACCTGCTCTGCCTTTGGGGCCAGGATGAAGGAAGAGGGGTGGGGCCGTCCTAATGTGGGAGACCACCCTGGAGGGTTGTGCTGGTAGAGGGAAGAGGAGGACCTGAGATGGGCTGGGCGGACAAGCATCTGAGTGAGGCAGTCACTCGTTAGTGTAGACACGGAGGCCACAGGCACCAGCCACGGGCGGGGGGGGGGCGGGGGATGTGGCTCTAGATGGGCCCAACATGTGGGGTCTGGGCTCAATTCCAGTTCAGAACCTTGACTTACACAGGCCACATGGGGCTTTACACAGAGATGGGATGGGAGATCTTTCAGGAATCGTAGAAACCTTGGATATAGGGAGGGACAGAGAAGCCATTGCTTAGGACCCACTAGGATTATCTTGTCATGGGTATAAGATGTTTGTGTCTGATGTGTTACATCCTGGCTTCTAGGAAGCTCTGGCACATTGACTGATGCAAAGAAACTTCCCACGAGAGAAACTAGCCGGGAGCCAAAAACCGTGGGTCCCTGAATTGCGGAGAGTTGCGTCTAGCAATGAAGAAAAGATAGGATTGTGATGGGGGTGGGAGATGAGGGAAAGAAGAGGACAGAGGGGAAGAAACTGTCCTGGGAAGGGAAAATAAGACAGAATGCAGTCAGCTCAAGGAGTTAGCATGAGTCTGACGGACACAGAATGAAGTCCAGGAAACCCCTGCTGAATCCTCATTGCAGCCAGTGAGACTCGCTATGGTATCTGAGAAGGAAGCCTGGCTGTAGGTATGACTGACATGAAGGACTACTCAGGGCCTTGCTGGTGGTTCTGAGGACCTAGGGCAGAAGGCCTTAGACTCACCTCTCCACCACTGTTTCTCCACTCCTCCTTGAATAGGGAAAAACTGAGGAGGGCTGGCTTGGGGGCACACTAAGGGCCGATCTGGAGATGCACAGTCTCCTGCTAAGGCCACTGCTGCAATCTCCCCAGGTCACCTCTCATGCCATTTTCCTGTTTTGTCTTCTCCAAACAGCAGCACTGTCCATCTTTCCCAGGAGTGTCACTGGGCCTGGGCGTCAGTGCTGGCCGATGTGTGTGAGTCCTGGTTCACCACCCAGAGTATGATCCTCTTGACCTGGGAGTGGCTGCCGCCTTCTGCAGCATAGACAGGCTCACAGAGGCATGCAGGGAATATAGCTCGTGCCCAGCAGGTGGGGACTTAGGCTATCTGTGCCAGAGCCTATGCTCTGTGAAGAACAAGCATCAAAAACACAACACGGAGGAGTGGCGATGGTGTCCGGCATGAGCTTGGTGCCCACTAGGTACCTTTGCCCCGAGCATCGTGGCTGTTACCTCTCTGTTGGCTTCTGGTCTATCTAGGACTCTGTCACCATCAAGCTCTAGCTTCCCTTCTGCCCTGTCCTTATTTGACCACTGTCTGATGCAAGCTGTGTCTGCCCTGGGTAGCCGTGAACAGTCCTGGCTAGATCCTGCCATGGCCTTCTCAGTTCTGGGCTGTTTACCTGTGGAAGGTGCACTCTGGCTGGTGACCTGTGTGGACAATTTCAATAGAGCAAGAAGTGGGTGAGATTGGGGGACAGGGGAACTGTGGTGTCAGCTAGTCCCGTCCCCCGCCCCAGGAGTGATAAGGCTCCAGCTGTTTTCCCACCACACTGGTACCCTGTCATCGGTAGTGGAAATGGGGATCCAGGGGCAGGCATGACAGGCCCAGCCTCCACGTGACTGTAGCAGCAAGGACCACAGCGGCACCCTCTGGTGCCTTCTTCCACATCTGTGCCGCACAGGCTGCAGGGCACCTCACGTGGCTCCGTAAGAACATCCTCGCTCCCGGCTCTCACCATGGCCTAGTCACCCGCCTCATCTCTTCCGTCTGGTCCCCAAGGTTAATGGGGCATCTCACATGAACGCTGCTCTGTAGTGAAGAGGAGGGTAGCCTTAGGGGGAGACACATTAGCTTAGAGGGGAACTGATAGTAAGCATGCAATTTTAAAAAAATTATTTCTCTTATGTGTATGAGTGCTTTGCCTACATGTATGTCTGCACACCATGAGCATGCCTGGTGTCTGCAGAGGCCAGGACTGGGCACCGGATCCCCTGGGACTAGAGTTACAGATGGTTGTGAGCCGCTGTACTATGTGGGTGCTGGAAATTGAACCCCAGTTCTCTGAAGGAGCAGACAGTGCTCTTAACTGCTGAGCCATCGCTTCAGCCCTAATAAGAATGGGATTTTAAAAAAAAAATGCTGTCCTCCAGCTGGCAGTGAGGGTCGCTGGTGCCAAGGGAGTGGCCACTGCACCCACACCTCACCCTCTGGCCTACTCCTCCGTCCTCCATGTCCCTGCCCCTGTCCTCTCACCTCCCTGCCCTCCTTCCTGTACCCCTCCCCAGTGCCCTACCATCTGCCTCCTTCCTCCCGCTACCTTGTTCGGCATTTTCATCTTCCACCTCTGTGTTCACCAGCCCTCCCATCTCTCACTTCACTTTCCTACTCTGTGCCCTCTGGCACTCTTGCTATCTCTTTCTCTTTCTCTCTCCCACCCTCTTGCCCCTCCCCCACACGCGAGAGCACTGGAACCATGCCAGATAGCACCTGCTCCATGGTTTTCTCACACACAGCACGGTTGTTTTCACTGTGCACGCAGGCCCTGTCCTCCATCTCCTGCTGCCCGCAGCCCCTCACCTCAGCCTTACCCTCATGGATGCAGATCTGAGTGGCCTCAGGCACTCAGGCACTGACTCCAGGCTCCCAGCCACCTGCCCTCCACACAGGGCTGCTCTTCTGTCTGCACAGCTCCACTGGCCTGGAATCCTGGGCCTCACCCTCCCTTCTGCCACCCCCACGAAACTTCCACACAGATCTTCAGGCACACCCTGGCAGCTGGGTGGAGCTGATCAGCTCTCATTGTCTCAGGTATATCCAGGCAGCCAAAGGAAGGTGGCCTTGCTGGGTTCTGACCTGCAGCATGGATCACTCCCACGAGGCTGTGCAGCGGCTAGGCTGTGTCTCACCTCACTCACCCTGCAACAGCAGCCGTGAGTCCTGCAGGACTGAGACCAGCGAACCTATCATGTCCTGAGTGGGGAGACCCAGGCAAAGCAACTTCCTATTTCTCATCAACCTGGAGTCCAGAATTGCCTTCAGGAGTCTCAGGTAGGTCCTGAGACTGAGACCCATCGGTCCTTTAGGGGACTCAGGAGGCTTCTGTGAACCACCCCGAATCCTGGCACCTGTGATTACAGGTGAGATTCAGCTTCCAGACTTGGGATGGGGACAGGTTTAGGGGTACAGACTCTGACAGCACTGTCCAAGGAGTCTTGTCTGAGCAGAGGTATCCCCTGTCCCACCCCTGTTGTTTCTGTGGCCATGAGGCCCGGTGTGCCAGGAGCATCCTGGAAGATAGGCATGGCACACCCTCTGTGTCCCAGCTCCTGAGGCCTTTTATTTGACTTAGGTCCCACCTGTGTTTGCTCTCTGAGATGTGTATCTATACACAGCGGCCAGCCTCACTGGATTGCTTGGACAGATGCAGCTGTCCATCAGAGGTGGCTCTCTGCCCACAGCATTGGCTCTGGGCCAATGACCTCACCCTTGTCCAACAGAGCTACAGCTCCTGAATCCTGGGGGTGAGAGATGGCTTGCCACCCTAAGCCCAACGGACCCTGGGTTGTAGGCCTCTTCCAAGCTCAGAAGCAAGGATCTCCCAAAGCTGCTGGTTTCCTGGGGCTTGTGTATCTGGTGTCCTTGTTGGGTCTTCCTGTCTAGCTAATCGAGACGGGCATGGGTGGGCTTGCAACAGTGGTGCCTCTTCCTCCAGGAAGCTGATTCTGGGCCAGGTGTTGCATTTTTTCCAAGACTCTGGGTGTTTCCAGTCTCAACCTTAGTCCTGGGGCCCTCGCTGCTTCCACCCCTGTCATATGTAAATACCACCTCCACGCTCATTGACACTGCAGTAGTTAACTTTCCATGTTGCTGTGATGAAATATGGGATAAAAACAACTGAAGGGAGGGATGAAGGAAGGAAGGATGGAGGGGAGGGAGGAAGAGAGGAAGGAGGAAGAAAAGGGAGGGAGGGAGGAGGGGAGCGAGGAAGGAAGGAGGAAAAGGAAAAGAAGGGAAGAAGGAAAGGAGGGAAGGAGGAAAGAAAGAAAGGGTTATTTTGACCCCAGGGTAGCCTGTCATGGTGAGAAAGGCCTGGCAGCAGGGTCTTGAGGCAGGGAGTCCCTTACACCTCAGTCGGGGAGCAGAGAGCAATGAACGCTGGTGCTGGGTTCCCTTTTTCCTTCTTATTCATCCTAGGACCCCCGTCACGGTGCAGACCCCTCATTCCGGGTGGCTCTTCTCATGGCAGTTAACTTACCCTAGGAACTCCCACACAGACATGCCCTGAGATTTGTCCCCTTAGGGACCCTAGATCCTGCGCATTGAGAGCAACAACCATTGCAGACGCTGTCAAACACACAAATGAGAAGTGAAGGTCAGCTGAAGGTGAACAGAATTCCTTCCTCTACTGTTAAGCCTATAACTTGAAGGCATGGAGGTTCACTACTGCTGCAGGATGAAAAAAAAAGCTTAAACCCATGAAAAACACTGGAAAAGGCCACACAAAAAATGCAGTAAAACATGAAACCCAGTGCCATGATTATATTCCAAGGTCAGGAGGCTCAGAAGTGGAGACAATAGGGCTGGCTGGGGTGGAAATGGGTCCCAGGCTGGTCTCAGAGGTTGAGCTGGAGCTTATTTGTAAGCCGGAGTTTGGAATCAGACATAAGGGATGCCAAGGAGACAGGTGTACCCCAAGAGGGCCTGAGCCTGTGTGCTCCGGCCTGACCTTGGTGGGATTGATGGTTCTCAGGCTGCACTGCCACGCAGGGGTGAGGCTGGCGCTTCCTTAGATGCATTTAGTGTCTCCCAGCCTCCCTCTGGATGCTCTGTCCTCTGACCTGGTGGAGACTTGGCCCTCCCAGCTCCCCTGGAGGTCAGGTCAACTTGGTGGCTGGAACCCGCGTCATTGGTCACATATGTCCCAGGCCATAGTTCTTTTGGGCCGGACCAGCCCACACCCGTCACTTAAAGCATATGTTTAAAATGTTGATACTTCTGGGCTGAAAGATGTGTCAACAGTTACAGCCAAATACTGTTCTCACAAAAGGCTTGAGTTCAGTTCTCAGCAGCCCACATCGGGTGGCTAACGAACACCCGTGACTCCAGCCGTGAGGACTCAGCCCCTCCAGCCTCCTTAGGCACCTGCACTCAAGTACACATCTCCACACACAGACACACATGCATGCACATAACCGGAAATAAAGTAAACGTTTTAAAAATAGGATATTTCTAAGTTCTCTGTGCCGAATATTGATCTTTGGTTGGTAATGCTGTGCCTCCTCACATAAATAAGCCACCCCTTCATGGGGAAGTCTGGGTCCCGAGACCAGGACCTGGAGTTCTTCTGAATTCAGAACCAACAATCATGGGCCAGGCTTTAACTCAGTGATTCTCAGCCTGTGGGTTGTGACCCCTCAGGAGCAGAATCTCAGATATCCTACATATTGGATATTTACAGTACAATTTATGATGATAACAGAATTACAGCTATGAAGTAGCGACACCATACTTTTATGACTGGGAATCACCATGACATGAGGAGCTGAAATGTGGTCATGGTGAGGACCACTGTGGGTGAATTGTGCATGGGAACCTCAGGAAGGCAGGCTCACCCTCCCTCAGGAGGCTTAGCTGTCCCTCTCTCAGGCTCTTCTGCAGCATCCTCCTGATTCTTCAGTCCCTGCAGGACCTGTGCCTTGATTTGTCAGTTTCCCTGTATGTGTTGTCAGTAGAGAAAGATGTCAAATTATCTCTGCCTGTGTGTGTGTGTGTGTGTGTGTGTATGTGTCTGTGTCTGTCTGTGTGGTGTATGCATGCGTGTGGCTGGAAATGGAACTCAGAGTCCTAGACATGGCAGGCAGGGCTCTTCTCCTCAGCTGCGCCTTAGTCAAGTCACCTTTTGTTAAGGTTTCGTGAAGGCCTTGCCGTCAGCAGAACCCCGCAGCACATGGAGTGGGGTGTGTATCTGTGTATCATGAGCAAATGACTCCCTTGCAGAGGTCTCTGCCCTGATGGTAAAACACTGGGCCTCTGCTGCCCAGTGGACCAGGGTCACAGCATCGGCCTTTGGGTATGGGTGTCCTCCCTGAACCTCTGATGGGGAAATGGACATGAAATGACAGTGTCATGCTACGGTAGTCTTTGGGAAGTGTGACAAACTCCCCCCTGTATGAGCCTGCAGCTCACCGAGTCCTGGCTCAACTGTACACGCTGAGTCCCTGGAGCTCACTCAGCTACTTCCCAGGTTGTGACCCTACCTGGGTGGGCCTCGAGAGCAGCTGTCTCCGAGTGTTAGAAAGCAGTCACAGACCAGGTCAGGCGCTGTCCCACACTCCAGGCTCTCTTCCCATGGACAATCTGCAGAGCTACTCAGACACCCAGACTTAGGTCTGGCCGTGCAGGCTATCCAAGGGATTCTTTTGGCCTTGCTCCTTTCCTGCAGTTCTGGACAAGGCTCTTGGAGCATGCCCCTGAACATGGTACATGCTAAGGAGCCTGGCCTTGGCATTGTAAGATGTCACATTTATGTCATGTTGAAAGTGTGGGCAGGGCTTGTGAGCTGTGGCTTTAGGCTTTAGCTGTGGGGTAGGGGTGTTGTTCAAGTCAGGGGATAGATGGTGGCCTACAGGTCATGCATCGAGTCTTCTGTAGTAAGCTGAAATGGTCAGCACCTGCAAAAAGAGTTCAGTGTAGTGAGTGAGTTTTTCTCCCCAAAAGAGTAAAAGAACTCATGAAGCGAGTGGTCAGGGCCACAAGAACATCTTGAAGCACTGACACAGGACAGCAGCTAGCCACTCTGTCCGCATCACAGCGGGCCTTGGTACCCCCCAACCCCACCCCCCCATTCCCGCTTACATGTCACTCACTTGATGAGCCAATGAGATGAGCCAATCATGAGCCAGATGCCCTGCAGGTCTCTGGTCACTGTGCACACTTAAGTTGTGACAAGCATGGGGCTAGAGATGCACAGAGCCAAAGGGGGAAGGGCAGGCAAGGAGAAGGAACAGGCCAGCTCCACGGGTCTTGCCTTTGTCCCCCACGCACCTCTCTTTGTCACATGGTCCCTTCTCAGCAGATGACAGCCCTAGACTTCCTCCTGTCCCTGGGCTTAGTAACAAATCCCAGTGTAAGCAACTAGATGTGTTCCTCACCTCTAGTTTGCTTTCATTCCATATGTGTCCACTGCAGTGTGGGGACCTGAAGTCGCCCCATGCCTTCACTGCCCTTGAGCTCACAGTAGGGGACCATGGACCTTCAGTGGCCTTGATGGGGGTGGACCTCAGCAGCTTTGAACAAAGAAGGTGCACATGGTGGGGTGTGCCCTTGTCTGCCTTGAGCTTGGGGGAGCTGGAAGTTGGACGAGTGAGTTGCTAATCCACTATGCCAAGAATGACCCCTTGACGTGCACTGGCAGCCCAGCAGTTGTCCTGTGTCTGTGGGCTGATGAAGCAAGGGTTACCCTTGGAGAGTACAGATGCTGATGGGGAGGCTGAGGGAGACGAGGAGACTGACAGAATTCACCGGGCAGGCGACGCTCACCAAGGACAGGGTCAGTGCAACGGGAAGGAAGAGGGTGGATTCCAGACTAGGAACCTGGCACATCTATTTACAGTGTGGAGCCATCCCCCGATGGCATGGCCGCCAGAGTCCAGATGAGGTTGGCCTGGGATATGTTCCATTCTAACGGGGGCAGGAGCACCAGATACTCGTAAAGCAAACCCTATCAGGGTCAGCTCCTGGGGTACACACCACCAGAGTCCCGGTGCAAAGGTGAGAGGACGTGGGTAAAGGGCAAGAAGAATTGGGCATGACACCATTGGGGACCCCAACAGGGGTGAGAGGTCTGAAGAGGCTAGAGCTGCTGAGGTGACTTCAGACCCTGGTGGGGACTTGGGACAGAGAAGCCATTGCATGGCTGCTGCACAGAGCAGCAGGCTCAGGGGCGAGTGTGAGATTCGAGATTAACTGCCTTCACTCATCTCCACCTGGTGGCTGTGGGCACCAGGGCAGGGATGGTGACTGCTGTCCAGGAAGCCTGAAAATGGCACTGGGAAACTGAGGCTGCAGACTGTAAACAATGAACCTGAGCTGCAGCTGGGCCTGGAGCCTGGGAGACCCCATTTCTGATCCCTTCTCTCCACCACCACATTGTTCACCCTCCGGAAAATGGGGGGAGCCTGAGGGTTACAGGCTGGGGGGGGCAGGGCCGGGGCTGATGCCTCCCACCCAACGACCATCTGAATGGACAGGACCTAGCTATGCTTGGAGCTCCTGTGGCTAAGGGCCAGCTCCCCGGGTGATGTGGGTGGACCTGTGAGCCTGGACCTCTAAAGCGTAGGTCCCTGTGCCCTAGGCTGTCCCTGTGGATAGAACCTGACTGAGGTAGGGCCCCTGCAGGGAGGGTCCAGACAAACAACAAGACGCCTGGCTCTGCAGCCAGCAGGACTCAGCTGCTGCCGGGCTCACAACAGTTAATCATCTGCAGCAGGATAAGTGAGCTGATTCTAGCTCCTTAATCAGGACATCGAATCCGAGGCCCTGCAAGGAGCTGGAGCAGCCGCTGCCACCGCCACTGCCCACAGCCCTCCTCACCCAGAGGCCAGTACTGCGCAGCAAAGCCAGGGAGGCATAGTGTGCCCCCTCGGCAGCCCAAGATGGAGCTCTGCTGGCTTCCTTTGTGCGCCCCAGGCCGGCTTGCCAGCGAACAGGTCCTCGGCTCCTGACCAGTGGTGAGGGTGACGGCATGACTTTGAGCCTCATCTCCCTGCTGTCCCAGGACGTCACAGCCCTGTGGCTCCTGCTGAAGACAAGTGCAGGTGCGTCGGGCTCCGCGTCGGGCTCTGCTGGGTCCCTGTTTCCCTAGGAATGAGCTGAGTTCGTCATGGGTGTGTTTGTTGTAAGCGGCAGGGGCTTGGGGTGGGGTGAGCATGTGTGTGACAGCAGAGGTGGGGGGCAAGAGCCAGGTGGGCATTCTGGGGTCTTATTGTTGGCTGAAGACTCTCAAGCTTGTGGTGTGTACAGCAGGGTGCAGGTGGGGGTGGGGCACTGGCTGGCTAGGTTCTAGAGAAAACCCACCCGCTCCCGCAGGATGAGGGCGTGATGCCTTGCCCTTGTGTTCTGGGCAGCACCTCGCAGACCCTGCCTGGGAGTCCTTTAAGGACAGCTCCCAGATGAAGGGTGGCCACACAAATCTGGAGGCTGGAAACCAACGATCTCCTTTGTTCAGGATTCTTCATGGACATTCCGGCTGGGAAGTAAAAACTACCCCCAAAGCCAGTGGCGTTGGTTTCCTCCTAGCAGGAATACCTGGCAAGTGTTACCCCCACCAGGTACCCATTTGATGCCACAGCCTAGGGACAGTAAGGCACAGGACTAGATGGCAGTGGCCTTTGGGCAGTGAGGTGGCTGTTTCCTGTGGACTTCTGTAGTCTCGTTCGGAGCTGGTTGTGTGTCTGTGGGAGGGTGGGTGCTGTGAAATGGAGCCAGCTGTCTGAAGCTGGGCTTTGGCACTAAAAGAACAAGCCCCCCACCCCCAGCGAAGGGAATGCAGTCATCCCAGGGAAAAAAGAGAATGGGGCCTGGCAGAAAGGAAATGGCTTGGAGTTCCTCTGTTATTTCTAAGAGAGGAAGGGCACTCCTTTTGAAGCATTTTTATCATAATTACATTTCCTGGTGGTATTTCTGCCAAGCACTGGCGAATGACCCATAAAGGATTTTTGTGAATTTTAATGAATCAGCCTTCATCTCTGGGACAACAAATAAATACAGAGGATACGATTTTCCAGTGAGGCCACTGGAGACAGAGAACGGACGATAGAGGATTCTGTAGCATGTCAGAGGCGAGGGGCCACGTAGAATCACATTTGATGCCTGCTTGTTTCTTAGCCAGGTCAAGTTCTTATGGCTCCCCTTAAATTCTTGGTGTGTTCATAATGCTGTAGTTTTAAGCTGTCAACCACTCAGAAGCCTTTCTTGGGCATTTGTTAGGGTTTCTGCTTCGGCTTCCAGGAACCGTTTGCCAGATTTCTGAATGAACAGCGGCTAGTCTATGTGATGAATGCCACAGCAGAATTCTGTAGCTGTGGGCGGCTTCCTGAGTGGACACTCCCCTCTGGGCACCCAGAAGCTGTTTTCTGGGACATCTAGTACTCGTTAAGGCCTGTGCACCCAGTAGGGACAGGTGGGCCTGTCCCTGAGCCAGGGTGGGAAACCTTGAGGTTATCACGGCTGGTGGAGAATGGGGACGGCATATTTGAGCACACACACTCAGCCCACACCTGTCTGTGTGACCCCACCAGGCCCACCCCGACCGCTCTGTCACTCCCACGGAGTCTGTCTCTCTCAGTGCCTCTTTCTACCACACTCTGGTGGCAGATTTTGTTCATCATCTCTGAGTCCCCACCAGCCATTACCTGTCCCCTCCGCCATCCCCTACCCCCTCAGCCATCCCTGTGTATGCCCACAGTCTGCTGCAGAGTTGCTGTGATGAGGTCAACCTTCTCCACGTGTTGTTTTTGTCTGAGAAGCATCTCTGGTGAAGGCTGATATAATTGTTTGTTTTTAGATTTGTACAAGCCTTAGTGCTTAATAGGAGGTAAAATTCCCTCTGTGCAGTTTAGGGGAGGAGCACAGATCTATCCCATCCCAGGAGGGTCTTAGCACCAGACCACAGGGAGCACAGTGTCTGTGGGAACAAAACATTGCTCTCTGCCTGGGGAGCAGGGGCTTGTGGCTTGGGATCCTCTGCACTGCCCTCTCTGGGCTGTAACTGAGCAGTTCTGCATATAAGTCACCATTTTTGAATGGGTAGGAAGGGAACAAAGCATCTGCTTGCCTGCTCACCACTCATCCTCAGCCTTGGGCTAGTCTGGGCTAATCCCACCTGAATCAGCACTGAAGATCCACTGTGTGGGTAAAGGACATAATTAGTCCTGGAGGTCCCATGTGGGCTCCTGGCCAGCTGCTCCACCACCTTTCACATGCTGGACCTCACCATGCCAGGTCCAGTCTGGTTGCTTCTTCAGAGATATGTTCTAAATGCCCTTCCTGTCCTGAGCCCAGAGCTGAGCATGGCCAGATAGCCATGACTCCTGGACCGGGATGCTGGGGATCTTAGCATCTGAAAGCAGTTCTTTCTGCTCCACACTCCAAGGACCACGAAGTCCTTGTATGGGTAAGGACAGGATGCAGGGATAGGAAACAGGGGCAGGATGCAGGGAAGCAGGGGCTGGAGCATCCCACTAGAAATCCTGTCATCTTTGGATGGGAACCTTCTTGAAGGCTCTTATGCCTGGGTTGTGGGCTTGGTTCTGAAGCGTTGCCATTCTGGTGGGAGTCATTCAGAAGATGGTCATACCCTCTGATGCCCACTGGCTCTGCACCTCCTGCCAGCAGACCCAGCACTGGTCCCCTTAGGCTCTCTTGTCAGAGATATACAGGAAAGGTCCGAGTTCCCCGAGAACCAGCAAGTACCGTCCTTCTCACACTATCACTGCCTGAGCCACGCTTCATCTCTGGCATCCTGGAAGGAAGCCCAAGGAGAGGCTGGATGAGTGCAGGCATCACCACCTTGTGGTGACCTTGATCACGGGCATAACCTAGGTTAGCCCCTCTTTCCATCCTCCTGTGCATGCACCCAGTCTGTGCCCTGCATCCTCCAGGGAGCCTCTGAGACCTCAACTACAGCTAACACTCTGGTGTTTTTAGCCCTGGCCCTTGTAGGCCCCACTGGGCCAAGGGCAGGGTAGCACTGTGTACCTGGCAATGTCTTCGTAAAGCCAGGGCACTGCTGTCAGCAGCGTTAGCCCTGCCCACAGGCTGTGCTCGCCAGATGGCGGCCTCCAGCCTGCAAAGTGAGAATTCTCATCCCTGTTTTCTATCGAGGTAAAGCAGACTGCCCAGCACTTAGAAGCGGGTAGTGGGCAAGGCTCATGCCTAGAATGCATCCCTGCAGGCTGGTTCAGCACATGCTACTCTGTGTCTGGAGCTTCTGGGTCAACACTGCATAGCGGTGATGATACCAAGGTACCAAGGTCAAACATTAGCAGCAGGCACTTAACTCTGTGTTGGCGGCTGTGCCTTTCTAGGCCATCACAGAGGGTCAGTGGAGAAAAGCAAAGGCTCTTCTGTTGGTGGGAGCACAGAGTAGTGTGAGCCTCACAGAAGACACACTAAAAACGGAAATACTATTTGACCCAGCTGTGCCACTCCAAACTATCCCTGCTCGCTGGATGTCACAGCAGCCAAGGTGGATCGGCATTGGTGACGCATGAGCCGCAGTGAGAAGCAACTTGGCCATAAATGATGTCCGCCGTTTCAGCAGCCTGGAGAAGCTGTATTGCCCTGTGAAAAATGAAGTAAGACAGGCAGAGAACGGGGTTCCTTGCCCCTGCTTGTTGGTTCCCCTCCTTCCTGGGGGCTGCTTCCCACCAGCCCATGAAGTCAGGAGGGGCACGAAACAAGGACCGTGCCTGGAATGGCTGTGTACAGGGAGCACACAGCCTGAGAACCACTGCGGGGGGCTAGTTCAACTTTACTTCCAGAGAACAAAGGCTATGTACCCCTCGGCAAGTAGATGAGGAGCTCGGAGGAAAGGTGTACATAATTGGTTGGAACTAGGCACTTCGAGATGTCTGATTTGCATTATACAGCATGCTCCTATCATTTGAATGGGAACACAGTACCTAATTATCCTACAGGTGCTGGGAGGGGACAGCAAGCAGGGTGCTGTGTCAGAGGCCATTTATCAAATGTGGTTAGGGCCATCCATGTCTAAAGATACTCTCCAGATGAAGTCAGGCAGAGAGCAAGAGGCCCTGCTGGAAAGAGGGAGTAACACTGTAACACCCGAGCTCAGAATGGCTATCTGGTCTAGAACTACAGCCTCAAGCAGTGAGGTTCCTCCAACACTCCTGTGTGGGACCTGATAGGCAGCATGTCTCGGAAGGAGAGTGGGGAGTAGAGTATGGCCTCCTCCGGCAATCCCCCAGTGTGACTGACAGAGCAGAGCCTGGCAGGCAGCAGTCCTGCACAGGAGAGAGACAGGGCTGAGGGCTGCTCTCTGAGGACCCATCATGGACCTGTGTGTCTCAGACCCATGTCAGTGTGGGTGCAGGCAGCTTACCGTCTCCACCATCACAGCTAGACAGTGGCCTCCAGTGAGTCAGGCCTGTTCATACTCTTAAAACTCTGCGAGTGCTGAGTGGGGTGCTGGGGAGCTGAGGAGTGCTGGTTGCTGTTGAGCTGGGCTTGGAGTTCAAAGGATACAAGCTCCCCCTTACACAGAGCGGCCTGGCTGGAGCTGTGCATGTAATGCTGGTCAGTTCCGCAGTGTCGGCTATTTCCTGAGTGAGTCTTCTAACCACACAGATACATGTGCAGCTGAGGTACTAGAGCAAACACGGAGATTATCTCATGGTGTGAGCATACATCATGTTGTACACCTCAGCCACATGTGGTATCTGTCCATGTACCTTAGTGAAGCTGGTGTCAACACCATAGGCCCCCAGAAGAGAGTGACTGAAGGATGCCCGTAGGGTCTGCCCAGAGATGTGAGCCAAGTCCGTGGGTTGTGGGGTAAGAGGCTGCTCGCTCCCAGGCTCCTGTGTCCTTCAGACTCCCCATGCTTCCCAAATCCTACTCAAGCCCACCTCTATCCCCTTGCTGGACAGACTCACCTCTCTCAGCCTGAGGGAGTCAACAGTGGTCTATGGTGGCTGAATCTACGTCCTGGAGCGGGGCTAAGTTTGCAGACTGGTCCTGCCCTGCAGTCTTGAGCTGCTCATGGCCTGTCCTCAGCATTTACTGTTTGGCATCTGAAATGGAGATGAGTCCCCTTTCTGTGGTCATGTATCCATGCTTCACGGGTCAGCAACCATCCACAGTATCTGCACGAAGGGCACCTGACACAGGTGTCCCTCAGCCCCTGTCCTCCAGTGATCTCAGGTCACGCTGGTATGGGGATCAGGGACCCTAAGTTGTCATTTGGTGGGTTCCTCTCCTGATACAGTGATGGCGTGGTCATCAGAGCCCCGGCAGGCTCCCCGGCCTCCAGCTGTCCTGAGATGAAGCAGCTGAGGCATTCCCTCCAGCAGGGTGTGGCTGGCCAAGATGAGCCTTCAGCTGCCCTGAGGGCCGCATGGGCTTTCAAAGGCCAGAGGGAAAAAACCGGGGGCTGCAGGGAAGAGGGGAAGACCGAAGCAGACTGGCATGTCATGGGCTCCACTCTGAAACCCAGGGTGGCCCTTAAATGTAGAGACCCTTGAATTTATGCCATGTGAAATGCTCTATTTGGGGATCTTAGAGCGCTCACTATCATCCACTTGCCTGATCAACTGTTCTTTATTGAGTGAACATCCTGAGCAACTGGGCCCATGCCTTTCCAGAACCCAGGGCCTCAGGGTAAGACCCCGATCTACCAGGGTAGACCATCTCAGGGTATGGGCAGCTGAGGCTGGGGTGGGTGAGGGCCAGGTACCTGCTCCCACCCCAAAGGCCGCAACTATGGGCTGTGACTGGCAGAGCCAGGCAGGTAAGCGAGGCTGTGAAGAAAAGGAGGGGCAGGCCGGAGTGGGGCTCTCCAAGGAACCGTTGTGGTAATGGTGGGTCTCTGACCTGCACCAATGTGGGGGGTGTACCCCAACTTCTCCACCAGGCACCATATCCAGACTCTCAGACGCTTTATGCTCTTAAAACTTACTGAGAATTGCAAAAAGCTTGATTCTAACTATTTATAGTAAGACTTTGCCAGAGATTTAAAAATACTAACTTAAAAAAAAAAAGCAAACCCATTGTATTTCTTAGTGAACAATAACCCCTCTTCCCGGAATGAGCGCCGTGGGAAGAGGCCCTGGTCCCATCTTGTTCTGATAACCCTGACTTATGACCTAGTGAGCTTGGCTGGGCCAAGTTCATTATGATCTCCCAGATCCCTAAAGAGCCCTTGACTGTACTGAACAAAACAAAGACAAATGTCAGTGGTGACGGAACCTTGCTGATTGGTCCCTGCTCCCTAGAATAGTGCACATGGGCTGTCTTCTTCCGGCACTGCAGAGGAGGAGGACTCTTCAAAGCCACCTTGGGCTCCTTGTGCTGAGATGCTGGGAGAGGCTACAGGCCCCCAGCTGGCCAGCCACTGTACAGAAACCTCACCCACTGGTGCTCTGAAGGACCAGGAGCCTCAGGATGCTAGTTACTCAGCAGAGGTCCTCACAGGCCCAAGACCCATTTTGCTCCCTATGAGAACCTTGAGCACTTCTGAAGATGATCCCAGGCATCGTTTCCATGTCTCCGCCTCGCCGTGTTCCACTGATGAGAAAGCCTCTGAGGTCAGGGGGTTGAAGAAAGTAGACGTGGTGTCTTCCAGAGCATGGAGGTGACCTTCTCCTGGAAGGGCACGTGCCAAGCCCAGGACTTGCTACAAGCCTTGGCAAATGTGCCACTCCACTGCACTCCACCCACTCAGTGGCTGCTACACATGACTGTGTGTGGTGCTGGGCCTTGGTGACACCATCCACCATGTCTTCTGGGGTGACCTGAAGTGGTCCTGTGCCACCCTAGGAAGGTTAAAGTTTGACAGGGTTCTGCACGGCGCTCGTGCTGCATAGAAGGCGATGGAGCATTTCAGGAAAAGGCCACTGCTCTCTGCCTGGTGGGATGGAGGGCACCACGGTGTCTTCATAAGCTGAACTTGGGAAGAACATGTTCCATTCTATATCTTCCCACAGGCCATAGGACAAGCATGGACATGAGATCAGGCTGAGAGGGCCAGCTGTGCCAACTGACCTTCTAGTGTCTTCCCTGGCCCTGGGTCTGGCTGTCTTGTACCTGTTGATGGTTAGCTCAGTGTGTACCTCCCCAACTTCAATGGGGCGTTGGTCTCTCCGTGAGGTCAGATTCATGGGCCCCATGCCCAGCAAACAAATTGTCAAGGAAACTGCCATCATTCTGCACTCCACCCCAGCTGGCTGTGTGACTCCCACCTGTTCACAGCAGGGACAGAAGACCTTTGCAGTCTTCTATTCCCCGAGTCAGGATCGTTGGGTCCGGACTGGGTGGCAGTGACTTCTCTCTTCAGACCCACTTAGGAAGGGCCTCCTGGCTGAAAAGTGCCTTGATTTCCCACGGGACACCATTTGTTTTCAAAATCAGACCTCAGCGTGTTGTTCTACCTCCTGTCAGCAGAAGCGGAGGATGCTGTGAAGCCATGGTTGTCAGAAGAAAGATCCCAATGGGGACCTAAGGAGACAACTCTCAGCTACCCCACCTGCTTGGACCATCAGGCTCTATAGAAGCTGTTATCTGATCTACATAAGGCTAAAGTTCAATTAGATAAACATTACCAAACCCTCAAATCCAGCCCTTGAACACCCATACTGAAAGGGCTCAGCAGCCACCGCGCCATGGACAGTGAAGAGATGACGTGAGCCCTGCACACAGTCTTGCCCCAGAACTGGGTGATGGCTGCAAGGGCAGAGGTCAGCACTGGGGACCCATACGCTGTGGGGAGGGTTTGGGAGGTACAGTGGGGTCAGGATTTGTAGGCACCAGCTGGAAAATGACTTCAAGCCAAGCTGTGCATGAGCTTGGGGGCCTGGGACAGGAACCCTGAACCGTGAGTGTCGCTTGGGGTGGGGTTTGGATGCACTGAATGTCCACACTAATGAGCAGATGGAATAGTTGAGAATGGCTGAGGGTGGCCTGTGAAAAGGGCTTTCTAGGTGCACAAAGAGAGAAAAAGAGAGGGAGAGAGAGAGGCTGTCATTTCTCTGAAGGGTAAGGGAGTGTGGGGGAGCCTCTTAGCCTCACCCAGGCATGAAGGAAGAGGCAGTATGACAGGTATCACACTGTCACAGGGCATCTACAAGTGCAGGGTTTGAGGCTTGCTGACAGCTCGGGAGAGCAGCAGTTGGTGTGGGCTCAGACAGATGAGAGTGGCGGCGTCCAATTACAGGACCCGACCCCTCCTCCCCTGATGCCCAGCACCAGGCTTCCTCTAGTCCAAACCCAGGGCCCATCTGTGAATCTTTGGTTACAGAAGGACCTACAGACTGAAGGCGCCAGTCCACCCTTGGGAGACAGAGGCGGTGGCCTTGGCTCATCACCTGCTTCTTTTCCTGGCACTTGAGTGACAGCAAGCCCCCACAGCACCCGTGGAGCAGGCTGTGGCCAGTCGCATGGTCCGCAGGACAAGTCCCTGTCTCAGAACCAACTAGAGGAGTGATCTCATACAACAAAACTTCCTGTATTCAGAGCTGTTGAAACAAAACATTGAGAAACCAGTTAAAATCATCAGAGCCATCATTTCTGGTCCTCACCTGACTCCATTCTTGCATTTCTGCCTAAATCACTCTCCAGTGTTGCCTTCATTAGGGCCTCTGTTGCTGTGGTGAAACATTATGACCATAAGCAAACTCGAGAGGGAAAGGGTTTGCTTCACTTACACATCCACACCGTAGTCCAGCACCAGGGCAGGCAGGGTCCTGGAAGCAGCAGCTACTGCAGAGGCCATGGAGGAGGGCTGCTTCCTCACTTGCAGCTCATGGCGTGCTCAGCCTGCTTTTCTCCAGGACCACCAGCCCAGGGGTGGGAACACCTACAAGCTAGAATCATCTTCCAAAACCGTCCTAGCTTATGCCAAGTTGGCATAAAACTATCCAGGACAAGTGTGTACCACAGGTGACCCTGGGTGGTTCACTTGTGGCTAAGGCGCACACTCCCTCCTGTGGCAACTGCTTTGGTATCTGGAAACCTGGCTTGCCCTGAGCCATAGGCATGAGCAGCACTGTGGGTATCATCCTTCCAGAAATGGTGCAGACCCAGAAAATACCTGGAAGAGACCAGTGCGGGGGGAGGGGGCAGGGAGGCAGTTCCTCTCCTTGGCTGGAAAGCTAAGTGGTCCTGGGCAGCACTGCCCTGGGCATGGACCAGGCCAGAGGCAGGTGTTCATCCAGTGTGTCAGGAATAGCTGAATGTCCACCAGCCACCAGATGTGCGGGTCACCCTGAAGGGAGACACCTTACTTCTCCAGATTTTTTAGAGCCTGCCTCTTAGAGTCAGGTGGTCTGCCAAGATCCTTAGCTCCTGTTGGCCAAGCCAGAACTCAGACCCAGGACGCTTGGCTCCTCTTGGCCAAAGTCAGCAGCCAGCTCTACGTACAGTCTCGGGAAATCAGGGTCCCAGTGTGAGAACAGGCCTGGAATACAACCTCACGATAGGCTTGAGCACGCTTTGCACAACACTCTGTATGAGGACAACATGGAGCCTGCCTTGGGCTGATGGGCTTCTCAGACTCTGCTGGAGTCTCCCTGTCCACTGCCCTGGCTTCCTCAGCCATGACCTGAGGTGGAGCTCCACAGCCCAGTCCCCATGCCACATCCTGCACATCCGGTACTCTGGCCCTCACTTGCCAGGCCCTGAGCCCCCACCCTACCACCCTCACCGGACAATTCCCACTTGTCTTCACAGCGGCAGCTCACAGCTTAGAGACACCGGCTCTGGTCACTAGACAGCTCTGGTAAAGAGCTGATCAAAGACACAAACCTCACGGAACACATTTCCTTTGCAAACTGAAAAGCTGTTCCTCCATCCGTTGACTCAAAGATGAAGGGTTCATGGGAGAACCAGCTGCTCAGGGAGCCACATGTGGATGTCGCCCCTGAACAGGCCATGGGGAGGCACCAAGGGGCTGCTCCCTTCCAAGGACTCCTTGTCTACCACCTCAGCCTCCTACTTTAGGTGGCTCTCCGACCCCAAATCCAAGGCCAGAGAGATCGGGGTGGGAAATATGGCAGAAAGTTCTGTGGGTCAGGCAGAGGTGACATCCTATGAACCTGAGCCTAGAGATGCCACAGTGGGAGCTGGACACTGGAGGGGTGGCAGCAGGGGTCAAGTGCTACCAACTTCGATGTAGCAGGGCAGGCTGCCAGTCGTGTCTGCCGGCTCCGCCCGGTTGTGAGAGCTAAGCAGAGAGCACAGCAAACCTCCTGGGTACAGTGCGCCTTTAAGGAGTGGTTGCGGGCTTGGAAACCCCCGTGCGCAGTGACACCCACACTCCGGGGTGTGAATGCTTGGGCAGGTGTTTGCCTGTGCAACCGTACAGCCCTCAGGAAAGTGAGAGCTTAGCCCCTGACCCTCCACCACAGGGTCATGCCTAGTGCCGGGTGAACTACACGGGAAGTAGCCCGTGTATTGGTGCGAGCTTGGCAGGTTCCCCGCCTCGCATGATGAGCTTCCAAGTGGTTCCCAGACACCAAACGGAAAAGTGTGGGCTGCTGTTGAAGATCCCGGGAGGCAGGGCGGAGCCGAACGCTGGCGCTGTGAGCGTGTGCAGGTCTGTAAGTGTGTTACCACATGGTTGTCAGAAGCCCCGTGGCACGTGAGCATTGAGGACTCCCAGCCCCTGTTGTCATGGCTCCCTGCTGAGCGAGTCTGAGGGAGAAACCTCCTTCCCTGAAGGTGCTTTTCCCACCAACCCTTAACTTCCATCTTTATTGTGGGCCTTGGTTTTAAAGCTTTCGAGAACTTGCTTTCTAAGTTCAGGGGGACAAGGAGGGTTAGTGGCAGTGAATTCAGTTGTTGTGGGTGTGTGTTTGTGTGATGTAAAATGTTTAAAAATAGAAAAATGACTAATCCTAAAAGCCTTAGGATTTAAAGGTGTTAATAAAGCTGCCGATTCTGGCCAGTAGCTCTCTGCAATGTAAGTCTGCCCTCAGTCCCAGCATGTGACTGCAGTGCTGGCCTACCCTACGGTGACCTCCTGTCCAGACCTGCCATCCTGAGGATGCAGCTTGTTTGAAGCCCGTCACTTCAGGCATCAATTTGCAGAATTTAAATTTTATTCTGCGTAGCTACATGACAGCCTTCCGCCTGTCCCATTTCCCTGAATATGACCATGTCTGTGGCTGGAGGCTGTCTGAGGGGCTGATGGGGCTGATCTCCCACCCAGATGACTGGTGATGTAATCCCACCTGACCTTCAACCCTGGACTTTGAAAAGAAGCATTATGTTTGATTGACAGTAAGCAAAAGCCCTTGGGGATGGGCTTTTGTTGGCTATAAATAAAAGGAGATAATTAGCAAATAGCAGACTTTACAGTGTGACCCTAAGGCCTGCTCTGCCAGCAGCCAGTGCAGGGAGCCCTTTTTTCTGCTTTGTCCCCTTGAGGGAGGATAGGGCCTTAGTCAGAGTTGTCAGCCAATCAGGGACCAGTTTTTTCACCCAACTTCACAGCGTGCCGAATAACCCCCACCCCAGGTTTCTGACCATCTTGTCTAAGTTGCCTCTGCTCTTTGTCATGTCATTTCCTCTGGCGTTGGGTAGCAGAGCCAGGGGTCAGAATGCCCCTGGGTAGGTGGAGGCACATGAGATGCTGTTTAAGCATCTCACCACCTGGTTCCCTTGATGGAGCCACTGAAGAGAGAAGAAAGACCTCGAGTTGACTTGTAGGGACTTTTGCTTCAGCCATCTAATGCTGTAGAACTAAACAACCTAGAGACCAAAGAATGGCCCCTCCTGGGCAGACTCAGCTATCCAGATCAGGACCTGGCGGCTGCTTTGTGCGGATAAACCCAGCAGTTGCAGGCCCTTTGAACCTCGGTACAAACTGAGCTGGACTAAGATGGGCAGTCTTCCCTTGTCTCCTGTGGGGTGATGGTCCATTCACCCTTAGAAAGGCCACTCCAGGTTGCACTTCAAGAGCAGGAACACCTGCCTTTTTCCTTACTTCCTGTATCCTGACACAGGATCCCGGGGGGGAGGGCGAGCATGAAGCTGGAGAGGGTTAACTCAGGCTGTCTATTGCCCTTGTGTCCGGGAGCCCCCTCCTAACTGCCTCTCTGACTCTGGCGGGGTCAGGGCTGGGGTTCCTCACTGTGGGGTGTTGTCTGTACCTCCTTGTGCTCACACAGAGGAGCTCTGTGAAAGCTGGCCTGCTCTGGCCTTTGACTACTAGGAGAGGGTGACCTGCTTCCTGCCCAGGGCACCTTCCGGGACTCAGTCTCCTAAGGGTCTGTCTCAACAGTACAATTCCCTGTGCCCTCCTAACCTCCAGCCTGAGAGACTGAGAACGCTTGCCTCTCACGGCACAGACTCGCCCATCTTTCTAAAGTTGCAGAAACATCAAAAAGAATAAAGGATTATAATCCAGAGGAAAAAATCACCAGGCTGTTGAGCTCTGGAGCCTGGGACAGTATAGACCAAGCTCTCCAGCGTTGGCTGGGCGGTGCTTGTGGACACTTGTGTCCTTATGGACTGAGTGGCCATTATGCACCATACACACACATACACCCACCCACCCCCACACTTGCATTAATATTTTATGTTGTGTGCATGTTTGGGTGTGTGCACATCTGTACATGTACCGATGGGAACCAGAGAACCTCAGCTGTGGCTCCTGAGGTGCCATCAACTTGTTTTGTTTGTTGTTTTTAAGACAGTTGTCTCTCATTAGCCTGGAACTTGCCAAGTAGGCTTGGCTGGCCGGTCACTAAGTCCCACGGATCTGCCTGTTTCTCTCTTTCTCTCTCTCAGTGCTAGAAGTTCAAGGGCACAGCAACGCTCTATAAATGGGTTCTGGAGATTAAACTCAGGTCCTCATGTTTTCAGGGAAAGCACTTGACCTCCAGAGCTGTTGTCCCAGCCCAGGCATTTGTTTGTATGAGCTTGAAGGAGAATGAAGCCTGGGGGTCATGGCCTCTGCAGCTATGGGCAGGGGGCAGGGGGCGTGTGGTAGCTCATGAGCTGAGGGCTGAGGCCCTGCTCAGACAGGGAGAGAAAGACTTTGAGAGACCGTTGCTGGAACCATGGCAGTCAGGCAACCTGCAGAATGGGCTCCTCTCAAGGGAGAGCTATGCCTAGGCTGGATGTGCCTTTCCCATCTAAGGAACTCAAGAATAGTCTGAGGCCAGTTCCTGGAGAGAGGTGCACCAGGAGGCCCCTGGGTGACCCCAAGTGGAACTCAATCATATGTCCCCCCGTTCCTGTCTGTGGAAGCAGCTCTATCAGGTGGTCATGGGGTGGAACAGAGCTGTGAAGTGGGCTGAGTTCATAGCCTTTGGAGCCTGCCCATCCAGGAATGTGTAACCCAGAGGGACAATGTCATTTACAGACTTATGGAATCTAGTCTGAGGATTCTTCAGGGATGTCTCCATCAAGAGCCATGATGCTGAGGTTTTCTTTCCTTGGGAATAGTTGTAGCCTACAAGTTTAAAAAGCAAAGGTCATTGATCCTATGGTAGAGGTCCCCAGGGAGCTTTGACCTGCTCAGGGCTGAACTCATCACTTGCTTTGTGGGGACCAACTGTATGGACCGTTATCAGCTGGGAAGAAATTGCCAGCCTGAGGTCACACCCACCAACTTCCTGGTAGCCTCGAAATTTCTCAAAGGTTCAGAAAGACCCTCAACTCCCATTACGTTTCTTCTTAAGTCAGAAGTTGAGAGTATGCCTCCCAGGCCTCCCACCTGCTGCTATAGTTAATGCTGCTGAGAGAAAGACTCGCTGTGTAAAGCCCTGCACACCATCACCTCAGATGGGCAACAGGATGGGACCCCTCACTAGTGCCCCACAGAGAGTGCCATGCATACAAGCCCTAAGTCACTTCCCCAGAATTTAAAACTGTGTCAGCTTTAGTTAGGACCCTCCCTGGGGCCCTGCATTCCCCACATAGGCATCTGTGTATGTGAGCTCCCGTGAGACCAGCTTGTGTCTTCAGAGTGATGAATGGAAGCCTTGCCTTCTCCTCATGTGGCCCTGCTGTGCTCCCCAAAGCTCTGACAGACATGATATCCCTGACACATCTTTGTGCCATGACAGTGTGGGGCCCCTGGGAGCTGGCTATCACAGGCTTCACCAGCAGGCATTTGTAGCACCAAAGAACAGGACTTAAGGTCAACAGGTGGAGGCAAACCTGCTGCCTCCACAGGTGCGCTCAGTAGCAGTATCTCCACAGCCCACTTTCTCAGGCCTCTTGTGACCTGGGTCTTCTCACCTTTGAAGCCACCTGGCAGTGGTCAGTGTGAGTCATGGGTCCTATGGACACTGAATGCCCAGGACTGTCAGCACTGCCCTGCCTTGTGGTAAGGATGGCCGCCTGTGATCTGTTGGGTTGGCTTCCCCCGAGGGTCCCAGTGGTCTTCTCTGTCAATGCCATCTTGAGATTAGCTGGGGTGCTGCCTAAGTGTGCCCATGTAAATGGTAGGTTACAGTGACCATGAGGGCAGAGCCATCAGCACGCAGCCAGGTCTCAGTCCTATTACTGGTGACTACCTCACCAGCATCAGGTGAATGGTAGGGCCACAGGCAGGCGCAGGGCCCTGAAGAGCAGGAGATTTGCACTGGCCGTAGGTCTGTGAGGATGGCAGAGGCCCATGTTAGCCAGCAGCTCACCTGTAGGCAACAGGTGAGAGCCCCGGGGCTCCTGCACCTCTGCCAGGGCAGGGGAGGAGGAGGCGCTTTGTTTACCTGTGAGTCAGTCCCGCACTCCTCCCTTGGCACCTCTCTCTCTCTCTCTCCCTCCCTCCCTCCTCCTTCCCTCCATATTCCCCTTCTTCCCTTCTTTCCTCCTCTGGCTCTTACACGCATTTTTAAAAATTGATGGCACACCACTCAGCACATAGCATTTGTACTATGCGAAACAAAGGCTCTGCTCGTTGGAAACTGAAATGCCCTTTTTCCAGCCACGTGACCACAGCTCCCTAGGTGTCTGTAGCTAGTTCCAGAGGCTCCCAAGGGCTGCTCCCAGGGCCCCCGTGGGTGTGAGGCCAGGTTCCCTCCCAGTGACAGCGTGTCTGCTCTTCCCGCAGATGAAATCATGCACCAGGACATTGTTCCACTCTGCGCCGCTGACATCCAGGAGCAGCTGAAGAAGCGCTTTGCTTACCTGTCTGGTGAGTTTCTGGAAGCCAGGGGTGAGGGGTACAGTCAGGGCCTGGCCAGAATGAGAAAAGGGACAGTCACCAGGACTACCCTCACCCCCACCCCCGCTCTGCATCCATGGCTGCTTCACTGCTGCCTGTAAAGTGTCTGGCCACAGGGAGGAGGTGGCAGGGACAAGCCAGCCCTCTCATTTGTGTTCTGTTGTCTACACTGCGTGTCTCCGAGTAGGTGAGTCATCAAAAGGTTTATTTAGCCCACAGTTTTGAAAGTCCAAAGCTGAGGGGTGCATCTAGGGGTGGTCTTCTTGCTGACAGAGTCCCAAGGTCATGCAAGTTATCTCCTGGTGAGAGGCGGAGTACAGGAGGGTGCTCCAACGTGTTTATGTCTGTGTCCTCAAGACTGTCTTTATAAAGCCACTTAGGACTTAATCACAGGCCACCCGCCTGATGACTAACGCTAATCACATCCCCAAGGCCTCCCTCTGTGCACTACGGTTGGATTAGTTCTGCCTCGAAGAACCTCCCAGATCCTCCTCCAGCACAGCAAGATGTAAGAGACACTCAGATCCCGGCCATGACCATCAGGCTAGCGAGGGGCTGTCAGGATCTAGCCAGGGGTGAGCTGGGTGCTCCTGACTGGGATTCCTGGAACTTGGCCCTTGCACCAATGTGTGCACGCCCGGCCCACTGACTGCAGTGCCTTTTGTGATCAGGGCTGTCTCTCTGGACACCTTCCTTGGCACTGCGATTGCCCCTTCCCAAGCTCTGCCTCGGAAGCAATGGCTTTGAGCCTGAGCAAGCTGAAGACCGAGGGACATGGCTGTCCTACCTTGTGCAGCAGCTGGCACATGCCCAGCCTTGTGACCCCACCCACATGGTGACGCCTCAAGGCCCCTGGGAAGCGTGCCCTCGGCGTGTGGATGTTGCACTCCAGCATAGATGTTTCCATTTATCAGGATCAGTTCAGGATCATCATGTGAACCTTCCTCCAGATCCCAGGTCAGCTCAGGTACCCCCTCTAGTTAGCCGGGAACCCCCATCACTTAGCCACACAAGGAGAATCTCTCTTTATCTGGGACCCCAGCAGCATCTCACCCCTTGAGACCTTCTCCAGTTTTCCTGCCCTTTCCTCACTGGCCAGGCCTGTGGTCCAGACGATGATGAGTCCACTGCTCCCCCTTAAAAAATAGTAGAAGGGATGAGGGCAAGCGTCAGAGAAAGCTTGTGAAAATGCCCCAGTGTCTGCCTCCCCCAAACCCAATTCTTACCTCTCAACTTCTTCCTACCACTACCCCAGTAAGGCTCTGGGCTTGGCTGCCCCCAGCCTTGGGTCACTGGCCTTGACCTTAAATATGAGCTGCCCATATGTCCCTATATGGGGGTCTAGGGTACTCGAGGTTCAGCTCCTGGGAGCCCCATTGCATGCTCATCTCTCCACAGTCTAACGTCAGCCTGGGAGCCCCAGACTACTTGGTCTGGTGAGGATGAGTGTGTTGCGCCCAGGAGTTGACAGCAGCTCCCCCACCCCACTGGTTCCCAGCAGAACCAGGAGGGTCCTGCTGTAACCTGGAAAAGGTCCCAGCTCATGTGAGACCCCCACAGACACCTTAATTTGGCCTCTGAGACTTGGAGGACCTGCTGAGCCAAGCTGGGCAGCTGTGAGCTGATAAACGGCAGTGTTCTTTGTTACCAAGTGTATAAGACTCTGGTGTAAAATATGAGAATCTGTGAACTTGAATGTCTACGTCTGTTCTGCAAACAGGACCATCTGTGTTTCTGTCACTGCTAATGGAGACTCACCTGAGACATTTTCCAGACTTCAGCAGGCGTCTCCATCCTCGTCTTGTTCTCGTGCCCATTGCCCCGAACACCCTGGTGTCCTTCCTAAGGATCCACATTTTTTCTGCACCTAAGCCACAGCCATGGTTTGGATAAGCCCCCGTTCCCCTTGTCTGTCCATTTCCATCCTCTGGAAGACACAGCTTCATACCTATCAACCAACCCGGACCAGTTCCAAGGGTTTTATGAATACGATGGAATAAAAAGACAGAGTCATTTGTCAGCTAGAACTTTAGTGCCTCCCGGTGTAGGATTCCACACTTTACTCTCTCCTCTGCTGTAGACCAAAATTGGGTTGGCGATGGACTCATTCTCAGCCACATAAACCCACGTTCTTCAAGAGAGTTACCAACTAGGCTTTTCACGTGACCCTGTGGTGTGGCCATTCCACAGGACACTCACCGGGCACCACTGAGATGAAAATGCATCACCAGAGACATTCCCCTAGGGCTTGAGAACCCCCGCCCCCCAGTCTCTAACAGCCCAACTGAACGTGCAGAGATGGGATGCTGATTGGGCCTCATGCAACCTGCTCCACCTGGCAGAGTGGCCACCTGGCTGACCAGTAGATTCTGGGGGCCCATGGGCTTTGTGGCCTTTCTCCCCTATCTGCTGGGGCCTCTCTTTCCCAGTGTCCACAGCCTTGTCTCCCCCATGGCACCTTTTTTTTTTTAAGATTTATTATTTTTTTTATACAACATTCTGCCTGCACACCAGATCTTACTATAGATGGTTATGAGCCAACTTGTGGTTGCTGGGAATTGAACTCAGGACCCTTGAAAGAATAGCGAGTGTTCTTAACCTCTGAGCCAGCACTCCAGCCCAAAAGATCTATTTATTTATTTATTTATTTATTATGGATACAGTATTCTGTCTGCTGTAAACTTGCAGACCAGAAGAGGACACCACATCTCATTCTAGATGGTTGTGAGCCACCGTGCGGTTGCTCGGAATTGAACTCAGGACCTCTGGAAGAGCAGATAGTGCTCTTAACCGCTGAGCCATCGCTCCACCCCCCATGGCAGCTTTAACTACAGAATTACAGCTTGTCTGACATCTCTCTGAATATGAGGCTACCCCATGCCCTGTGGAGTGTCCCAGGAACCTGAAACATCCTCTCCACTTCATGGCTGAGGTCAAGGTGGCAGGCTCCTCAAACCCTCAGGGCATCACTGACTTCTGATTCCACAGTCAGCCTGGGGCAGTCTCTGCTCTTGAGAATCATCTTGGATAGAAACAGAAGTGGATAGCTGCCTGGGAGCTGAGCGCCGGGAAAACATCAAATGGCAGTAACCCACACAACTCCTGGAGACTAAGACAAAGTCATGCCCAGCCTCGTGGATAGCTCTTCAGGACGGCACAGCCATGTGGATCTGAGACAGCTGACAGCTGCTTTGGCCTGAATAAGTGTGTCCCCCTACATCCACATGTTGAGGCCCACCCCCTAATGAGGTGGTATCAGGAGACAGGTTCAGTGGCATAAGGGTGCACCAAGTAGGGATACCCTTACCATATACTGAGGCTGCTGGTATCCTGACCCAAGACTTCTGGCCTCCAAAGCTGTGAGAAGAAAACTTCTGTTGTGTATAAGCCATGAGTCAGGGATGTTTTGTTTTAGCACATCAGATAGACAAGACCTCTAATACCTGTAAAACTATTAAATCTGTGTGCAAAATCATTTGTATTCACAAAAGCTTTATATCAACCTAAGATTCCCGTTTTTTTTAAATGAATATCCAACGTTAGAGGGATGCCTTCTGATACTTTCATCCATTTGTGAAATTTCATCTTTGTGATAGTTTTTAATATAGTTGCATGATCTTCCCCCTTCCCATGCTCTGCCTTTCAGATTTTCCATGTTCTCTTTCAAGATCCCAGCCTCTTTTTCTTTAGTTGTTGTTACAAATATATGTATACATTTGGGTGTGTGTGTGTTCCTGTATTTGTAGACGCAACCTTCTCCATCTGTGTAATGTTACATGTGTGCATATGATCTCAAGGCTGATTGCTTAGTGTGTGAAAGTTTGGACTTCTGTCCTGGAGAAGACCATTTCTCCCACTCCCAGCATGCTCTAGCTGCCGGTGGTTCTCCGCCTAGGGTTGGGCTCCATGAGCCTTCCCTTTCGTGTTAGCACATTCATTGGTGTCATGACTGTTCAGGTCTTGTTTACGTAGCCGTGTTGATGAGACTTTGTGGGTACAGTCTTCCTGATATTTCTCAGAGATGCACTATCACAGAGAAATTCCTGTTTTTCTTGCTGTTACAACCTTTCCACATCGTTTCCACAGTGACACAGGAGTTGTGCTGTGGATGTATCAGTTGGGACCACACTCTTGCTGTCTGCATTTTGATTTTCTGTGATGGTCTCTGCTGCAAAGAGAAGTTTCTTTGATGAGGGATAAGAACTGTGCTTTTTGTGGGTATGAGGGTAAATATTTAGAGTGTAATTAAGCATTATGTTTGTTTAGTAAAGTGGCAGTTGTAGGTTCTCCTCCAAGGTCCATGACTTTACTAACACCAGGTCTCTGGCTAGTATTCCAGTGCCAGGCCTGGTTTTCCCCTTGGTAAGTGAGCCTGACTCCCGTTAGAGAGCTGTTGGGTGCCTCCAGGGCGTGTTGCTATTGCATCCAGAAGTTTGTGTAAGGTATCATGTTGGTCTTTGTTGTGGTTCGTAGGCATCGCATCTGGGTAGAACTGCTGGTTGCTACCCTCCCTTGGAAACTTCCTTACACCTCTGGTACCATGAAAGCTAGTCCTTAGGAAGGACACCCAGCTCAGGTCCTCTGGGTCCTGTGTCTGAAGTACTTGGCGTCCCCAGTAATGGAGCTTACGTTCCACCTCTAGGGGGCAGCCAAAGGCAACAGCAGTGGCTTATGTTTTGAGAGTCCCTAAAACAGCCCTAGGGTTGTTTTCATGCCTGGTGTTGCTGTTTTGTTAGATCTGTGGCTCTTGGGAGGGGAAGCATTGTCAACCTGGTGGGAAGATTTCATTTAAACTGTATATGTATATACAGACATATATATTATATTTAATTTTAGGTAGATATAATAATTTCTTTTTCATGGCTTTTCGGGCATCCTTACTGTTATTCTGCCCTCCTCACTCCTCCTCCTCTGTATTTATCTTACCCCTCCATAATTAAAGCCCCCCCATTTTCCCATTTCTCCTTTCAGATCACTGTACCCTGCCGTTACCCTCTCTATCACCCTCCTACCCTCATAGGCCCATTTTACTTTCCTGGTTTCTGCAGTTATTCTAGGTTATTTACTCACATCCAAAGACTTGAAGCTAGGAACCTCAGATAAGAGAACAAACATTTGTCTTTCTGAGCCGTTCTGGATCTTTTCTAGTTCTATCCACGTACCTTCACATCTCATTATTTCGTTTGTCTTTACAGCTGAATTGTATTCCATATTTTAGTAGCACATTTTCATTATTCATTTGTCAGTTGAAGGGTATTTAGCTCGTTTCCATTCCCTTGCTATTGTGACCAGTGTCACAACAAATATGGCTGAGCAGTTAATTATCTGTGGAGTAGGATGTCAAGTCCTTCTGGCATATGCTGAAGAATGGCATAGCTGGGTCAGATGGTGGAAGACTTATTTACGTTTTGGGGTTCTCCACACTGACTTCCAGATGGCAGTTCCACCAGCAATGAATTTGCTGAGAATTGTTTTGGCTATCCAGAGTCTTTTGTGGTTCCATTTCTGTGGCTCAGGTGTTCTGTTTCTGTGAGGAATGAGATGTGGATCTTGATTGGGAGTTACTGAATCTGCCAGTGGCTTTTGATAAGATAGTTGTTTATACACTGTTGATTTTATCAGTTCCTTTATCATGGGATTTCATTTTCTGGCACCTCTTTATTTGGAGATTTAACTTTTCTTGTAGAGGTCTTTTACCCCCTTAGATATTTTGTTTTCTTTGAGGCTGTTGTGAATAGGAGTGTGTCCATGATCTCCTTCTCTGTATTTAGTGTATAGAAATATATTAATTTTGCACGCTAATTCTATATCCTGCTATATTGCTGAATTTGTTTATAATTTCTTGAAGTTTTCTGGTAGAATTTTTGGGATCTCTTATGCATAATATCATGTCATCTGCAAATAGGAATAATTTGATTAATCCTTTTCCTATTTGTATTCCTTTAGTTTCCTTGTCTTGTCTTATTGACCCAGCTAGTGCTTCAAGCACAATATTGAAAGTGACAGGATGTTGCACAGCCCTGTCTCATCCTGGTCTCAGTGTGATTGCTTCTGTTTCTTCATTTGGGGTGCTGTGGAAGTGGGGCCCTCAGGTGTAGTTTTTATTGTCTTGTGGCATGTTTTCTCTAACCCTGCATTCTCTAGGACTCTCATGAGCTGGTCTTCGCTATTTTATGGGTTCTTCTTTTTCCCACCCTTTATCCCTCTGGTTTCACAGCCATCACTGGATAGGAGAGGAAAAAGGAGAGAGAGCTGGAGATCTCTGAATCTGCCTTTTTTTTTCTTGTTTCTTCTTTGAGCACGAGTACTAACAAATCACAACCAACGCCCTGAACGACCAACAACCACTGACCTCACTTCTCAGGGCTCTAGCATTTATGTACCCTCTGAAAAGTTCCCAAAATTCCAAACATCACACAATCACAGAAACCATCTGCAGCCAGAAAAGCCACGCCTCTGCTAGAGCATGAGGCGAAGTATAGTCAGCTGCTTCGGACAGTCCAAAGCAGCCCTGTATCCCCACACCTGGGATTAAAAGGAAACCGTATTCTTATAGTATTTCTGTGCTTTTTAAAAATAAACCATAATTCCAGAATTTTCACCACACTTTTATCATGGGCACACATTGGGTTTTTGTCAAAGGCCTTTTCTGCGTCTGTTGATATGATCATGTGATTTTTGTCTTTAAGCCCATTGGCATGGGCTTTTTTATTGCATTTATTGACTTGCGTATGTTGAACCATCCCTGCATTACAGGGGTAAAGCCACCTTAGTCATGGTGGATAATCTTTTTTTGTTGTTTACCTGTATTCTGTTTACAGGTAATTTTTACTGAGCACTTTTAAATATATGTCCATCAGGGATATCGAGCTGTAGCTTTCTTTTCTGCTGTTGTGTCTTTCCCTGGTTCTGATGTAGCGACACCAGCTTCATAGAAGGAGTCTGGGGGAGCTCCTTCTGTTACCATTTGTAAAAAGTAGTTTGAGAAGGACAGGCTGTTGCTCCGATTTGAATGTCTGATAGAATTCTGCTGTGAATCCATCTGGTCTTGGACAGCTTTTAGTCGGAAGGGTTTTATCATTTCACTCTTCTCACTTGTTTAGATTTAAGCTTTTGACTTGTCAGTTTAGTTTTGATGGTTTGGCTGCCTCTAGAAATTCGTCCATTTCTTTTAGGTGTCCAACCTAATAAAGTACAGGTTTATAATATTCTGAATTTCTTTGTTGTCTGTGGTACTTGACATAGAATTATGGAGTGAGAAGTTTGGTGTCTTTAAACACCCAGCTATGTTGCATGAAATCCTGGGTGTGGGCTATGGGGCTGCTTCGGAATGCCGCCACCGCTGACTGTTATTTGTCTGGTGCTCTAGGAGGGGGCGTGGTTTCTGCCTGCTGCAGATAATTGATGTTTGGGATTCTGGGGACTCTAGAGAGGGTGTAAATTCGAGAAAGCCCCGAGAGGGCCTGTGGTGGTGGCTGCTCCCCCGGTGCTGCCATTGTTACTGGTTCCTGCTGCTGCTTTCGCTGTTGCTGTTGTTGGATTGCTGGTTACTGGTATTCTGAAATGAAGATCGGACTTTTCCCAAGGAACTCGATGTCCCTGATCAGCAGGAAGTTGTCTAAAGAGGTCTACACCCCCTTTCCTCTCTGACCTTTTTTCTCGGCTACCTAGTGTTGGGGGATTTGGAAGGTATTGGGGTGGAGAAGGTGGTAGATACAGGAACCCAAATAAGTAGCCAAAAAGCCTGGTTACAAAGTTACATCATTTTCTTCCTTCTTTTCCCTCCTCCAGTCCTTCCCAGTTACCCTCTTCAAACCTGTCCCATTCCCTCCCACTGTCAAGTTTTATTTGATTGTTTTTGCTACATATGTGTGTATCTACACAACATTTATAAAGAGAGCCAGCTTCGTCCATTTATGTTGTCTGTGTATATGGTTTCAAGGACGGCAGCTCTGCATTGGACAACCAATAGGTGGCTCATTCCTGGGACAGGTAATTCCCCTGGTCCCAGCAGTCATTAGTTAGCTGTGGCTCTTTGCCTAGGGGTGAGACCCTGAGAGGTTTCCCCCTTCCATGTTAAGGTGTCCATTCATAGTGCTGTTGTTCTGGTCTTGTTTGTGCATCCATTTCTAGGAAAAACTGCATCAAAGAAGAATTCCTGGTTTCCTGGCTCATACAATCTTTCTGCCCTCACTGTTATGATGTTCCCTGAGCTGTAGATGCAGGAGGTGTGAAATAAAGTATCCACTGGGGCTGGGGTCTCCAGAATCTCTTGATCTCTGCATGTGTGCAGCTGTGGTTTTCTGTGGTGGTCTCCATTTGCCGTAAAGATAAATTTCTTTGATGAGCGTTAGTTGAAGCACCCAGTGTCCATGAAAAGACTCTTCACTCTGTTGGAGACAGCAGCTCTGCTGAATGTCTGCCCTTTTTCCTCCCCAGGTGGGCGGGGACAGGACGGAAGCCCTGTTATCACCTTCCCTGACTACCCAGCCTTCAGCGAGATCCCGGACAAGGAGTTCCAGAATGTCATGACCTATCTCACCAGCATCCCCAGGTAGGGGCTGCTGAAGCCAGAGCTGGTCCTGTGCTATTTTCTGTTTGCTTGAGACTCCAGGGTCCTGAGACACGGTGGAGCTTCCTCGAGGAAAGGGTACACAGCTCAGAGTCCACTGTTACAGATTCTGGGCCTCTCCTCTTCCCAGAGACTACTTGGCACTGTAGTAATCCCAGCACTTGACCCCAAGGTCAAGTCCATAATGAGCTACTAGTAAGACCTGTTTCAAGAAAACAAAATATAGCCACTTCTCTTTTAAAATGTCAATAGTCATTGTCCATTCTGGGCCCAAAGATCCACACTGAGTCTCTCTCTCCATCCTTGGGAAAGGCTCCATGTGCTCATGTCTCTGGAAGAAGACTCTCTGTGGCTGAAGCTCAATGTATCCCAGAGCCTGACTACCATTCCAATCTGGTCGTCAGTCTGAAGGAGGTCATCAGCCTACAGAAGAGACCTGGCCCCTGAGGCAGCTGCTGGAAACCAAGAAAGCAGAAGTAGCTGCAGCCACTTCTGTGCTCTTGGTGCTTGTATTAGTCAAGATTTCCTCAAGGAACGGAAACCACAGAACTATAGTAGAAGAGGACTTGTTATATTGGTTTGCATGCTATGATCAAGGTAGTCCAACAACAGAGTCCAACAATGGCTGTCTCGTATTGGAGAGGCCCAGAACCTAATAACTGTTTGGTTCTTGAGGCTGAATGCCTCAGCAGTCCCAGTATGGGACGAGGGACTGGAGGGTGCCTAGAGAGCAGCCTGTCTTCAGTCTGTCAGAATGCTGAGGGGGAGGCTGGGGAAATGGCCATGTTTCATCTGAGACTCGATCAGACATCCAAGGAAAGGTGGCAGGTCCAGAATCATGCATTTTTACATTTGGAGCGCCGACCATGGCCTGGCTAGGTGTGGAGAAGGTTGGTGGGTAGGGCTTACCACATCCAGGGCTTTCTGCAGACATGTGTACTCACCTGTGCATACATGCACCCACACTCCTATATTCTCACAGTTACACAGGCATTTATGCACTTATACGTGCTCCTATTCACATATGAACTCATACATGCTCATACATATGCATGGGTTCACACCTGTACTTCCCACATGCACACTCCCACATGCATACACATCCCTGTGTGTTTTCAACATGTTTCTACTTGTATAGTGCATGCAAATGTGCTTATCCATATACACACTATACACAGACTCACATACATGTCTGCATGTATGCATTTATATGTTTACGCATGTACACATTCTACCATGTGGGGAAGCAAAGAACGTCAGATTAGGTTGCCAAGTTTTAAAGTTTTTCAGGCTAGCCAGGCATAATTCCCTCTGTAAACTCAGCTCTCGGGAGGCAGAGGCAAGAAGACCACAGTTTGAGAGCTGCCTGGTTTACACAGGAGACCCCGAAGAGAGGGGAGAGAAGGGAAAGAGGGAATAAGACGACTATGGAAGGGAAGGAGGATATCATGCCACTGTTGCTCCTGGAATCAATATTAATCAGAGAAAAGATCCTTTCCCAGGGCCGCAGTGTGGGGTCTCTTTGCTGTAGCTGTCGTTGGCTCCTTGGAAGTTCTGCAGTCAGGTTTGTAGGGACTTGTGTGCAGCCATTGTCTCTTGGCAGGGATATCCAGGGGCCTGGCTAGAAAGGGGCTGATGGAGGTCCCAGGAGCCTTTGCCTGCTGGGGCATACTGACCACTGACCACAGATAGACTGTCTTGTCAGCAGACCTCAGAGATGCTTGCTGCACAACCTCCAGACAAGCTGGGTTGAGTTGCTAAGACACACTAGTCCAGCATAAATTCAGAGCAAAGTATAGATGGATTTGTTCCTAAGCAGGTCATGAGCATCACCTGGAGACACTCTTCAGTCGAAGGGCTCGGCCACATTCCCAGAGGCACATCGACCCTCCGCCACAGAGCTCCTCCAGGTCACACCGGCTAACGGGGACTCCTCTTAGCTGTGCTTGGTGATGAGGTCCGGTTTCTCCGAAGAGGTGCCTGCATGCCCTCACAAACATGAGTGTACAGACGAAAACACATCACATGTGCACTGAAACATGCAGGCAGATACACACACCAACACACACAGGCTCACAAGTACACAAGTTCACTGAAGTGATTCACAGCTTGAGTGGACCTTGTGAGGAAGGATGCAAGGGACAGAGGCGCCACTGAGGGACCCTCGGTCAGGAGGTGTGGGTACTGTCTTCTACAATGGCTGCTTCGCCCTCCCTTGCTGCCCACTCAGGTAGGCCCCAGAGCAGCCAGACTCGTGGCCTTGAGACAGCCTTACTCCTGCCATTCAGATGTAAGTTTCCATGGAGTGTGAGGTCACGGGTAGAGAGTGTGTGCACCCATGCACGTGCTAAGCCATCACCACACCTGCATTAAGTGCTAAAGCTCTGCTGCTTCTTCCTCATCACGAGCCACAGATAAGTGTTGTTTCACCTCAAGACTGCTCCACCCACATGGCCACTGATTGTATAATAGGCCAAGGGCACCTGCCTGTCAGCAGGGGCCCTTGGGGTGCATGCTGTCATAGTCCGGGCCTGCTGTGGTGGATGGCCATTACCAGATTAGTAGGTTTTTATGTTCTATCCCCTGTTGAGGACAGTTCCTAGATGTCTCCCTTGGGCCTCACACATCCAGATCTGTTCTGCTGTCCTAGCTGGGGTGCCTATTGCTGTTATGAAGCACCAGGACCAAAGCAACCGTCTTATACTTTAACATCACAGTTCACCATCAAAGGAAGTCAGGACAGGGACTCAAGCAGGGCGGGAACCTGAAAGCGTGAGCTGATGCAGAGGCCCCGGAGGGTGCTGCTTACTGGCTTGCTCCTCTTGGCTTGCTCAGCTGCTTTCTTATAGAACCCAGGACACCAGCCCAGGGATGACACCACCCACAATGAGCTGGGCCCTCCCCCATCAATCACTAATTAGGAAAATGCCTTAAAGCTGGATCTTATGGAGGCATTTCCTCAAATGAGACTCCCTCATCCCAAACAACTCTAGTTGATCAAAACAAGCAAATAAATAAACAACAAACAAACAAATACCAACTAGCCAGGACAGCCTCCTTCAGCAGGGGTCACCAGGGTTACCTCAGTGGTCACAGTGTGTGGCTTCCAGGAGCTCAGATCCGGCTGCCAGCTTTGAACCTGGACAAGTGGATGACAGAGGGAAAGGGCTGCTTCACGCTCACATGGTTGACCCCGCCATCCCTTTTCAGAGTCCTCACAGACTGCTCCAGACTTTAGCTTCCTGTGTCAGCATTTTATCATGTCCAGAGCTCTGAGCCCTGGGAGCCTTCCGGAGCTTCCCAGCATCCCCCATTGACGACTCACATGCAGTGACCTTCTCCTGAGGGCCTGCCCCGCGCCTTCCCAGGTCACATGCTCCTAACCGCACCACAGACCACACTTCCTCTCAGTTGCTCACTAGTTATCTGTCTCTAACCGGCAGCCAGTGTGATAGCCACTGGCTGCACGCGACACTTAAATTTAAAATGAAAACAAAGCAGTTGGTTCCGCTCACACGGGGCTAGGAGCTACCATGTTGGGCAGCTGCAGTCTGTGCCACATACAGTGTCAACAGCTCGCACCTCACGTTCAGGGGCAAGGGCAAGCAGCTGTCCTGGTGTTCTGCCCAAGAGGAGAGGCACTGCCATCGCTGTCCAGTACAGAGGCTCCGGGAGGCATGAATCGTGACCATGGGTGGCTTTCCCCAGGCCTTCCTCAGCCGTGTCACACACTGCCCTCAGCTGGCTGTCCAGGAGCTGGCGATGGCTGACATCCAGGGTAGAAGAGTTGCCCAAGTAGGGAGTCTGGGAGCCCTCGAGGAGGGAGGGACTAAGGAGTGCCCTGCAGGCACAATGGAAATAATGAGTGGCTCCTTCACCACACCTGTGTGCCACACGTATACCATACCACATGTGTGTGCCACACATACAAACCAACAATTTCTTTGTGAGCTCTGAGCACAGACCAACGCAGGTCTTGAGTTCAGCAGAACCCACAGGGGCCTTCTGTGGAGAGACCATGGGTTCTGAGAGGTGGAGGGGAAGGGCAGGGCAGAGGCTGCTTAGCCAGGTTGGTTGTGAGCTGGGTGTAGCCAGGCTGGTTCAGATAGCAGGCTCTCTGATCACGCTTCTCTAATGTTCAGGGAGAGGCTGGTTGAGTCCATCAGTGGCCGCAGAACCTTGGTTCCATTAGGCTCCTTGTCCTCCAGAGCCAGGAGTGCTTTGGTAATGTAGTGTCCCTCTGTGCCTCCAGAGAGGCTTGAGGCTAGGCACACCACCTGGAGCCAGGCATTAGTAACAACATGTATTGGTGGGAGGGGCCACCCAGTCCTGTCTCCTCATCCCTGCCCCTTCCCAGAAGGCACCAGGTCCCATGTATTTCAGGAAAGTCAGCTGACTGACTTCAGGCCTCCTAGGCCAATGTTCAAACCCCCTGACCCCACAGGAGCCAGCCAGGCAGCCCAGGGGAGATGGGTGCCCTCGGGAAGATGGCCTTACAGTCCTGGAGCTGCCCTAGTGCCCGGGCTGGGTCCTCACAAACTCTGCTTCTTTATGCTCTCAGTATGCTTAGGCAGCCAGCTGTGGCTCCAAGCTGCCAGCCCCAGGCGCCTGGTAGGAGGGCCAGGGTAGGGAATGATCCAGCTCCAGCACCTCCCGGCTGTGCAGCTCCATACCGACCACATGAGGGCGCCATCAGCTAAACCTGACTGGCCCTGCTTCCACGTGCTTTCTCTGCCTCCCCCTTTCATTCTTATAACTGGTTTGTAAATCTTGTACGCTGTGCTCTGGGATCTGCTTTTAAACCCCAGCGTCGCTCAGACAGGGACACTCAGGTAGGGTGAGACACTTCACCCAGTCTGAGAAATGAAGGGAGCGTGTCCCACTAGCCAGAGATGCTCCATCTGTGATGACCCTCTCCTGATTCCGTGTGCCGGTTCCTTTCATCCAGGCACCACGGGACACACCACACTTGTGTAGCATCTGCTGGGGTTAGGCAAGGGCTCCGACCTCTGGCTGCTGGACCCCGGCCCCAACCCTCACTCTTGCTGTTTGGCGCTTGAATATTTACTGTTATCCTGTGACTGACATTCTGCTTATGTGAGCGATAGATAGGGTTAACTTTTCCCGGGAGATGACACCAATGACAAGCCAAGGAAAGATCCCATCCAAGTCCATCTTTTCAAAGTGATGAGGTGACTGGCCTTGCTTACAGGCTTGTGTGTCACCCCAAAACAGCTGCATCACAGTAAAGGCACCATCTCCCTGAAACGACATGGAGCTTGGACAAGAGTATGTGGAGAGGCAAGTAGGCAGGAGGGAGTGCCTAGAATCTCAGGCGAGAGTCCACAATCCCCTCCTTCATTCCAGCTCTGAGGGGAGAGCAGGCCTGACCCTGTGAAGGTGCCCTGTGGTACTCACAGATGCTCTGATTTAAAGAGGGGGAAAGGCATGCCACACTGAGGGCTGTGTTCAGGCATGACATCAGAGGGTTTGGGGTGTTTGACCTCTGCTGACCCCAAGTGTAGGATGAAGCAGGATCTCCTGGTGAGATCCTGCTGAGCTAGGTCTTGGGGAAACATGAAGCTGTAGGACAGATCCCTGCCCTGTGCCTGTCGTTCTATGGCTGCTGTTCCTGCCCAGTGGCATTGTGGTCAACCTCAGGCCTTTCAAACTAGAGCAACAGTGGCCTTAGAGAAAGTTCTGGCAAATTCCAAACTCCCAAAGCAGCCTTTGTAAGACCTCTAGCCTCCCCCCCTTTTAAATAAAGTGAGCTCATAGACCTCAAATTTAGCTCATGTACCTACCTGAGAACCCCCACTTACATGTTTCAGAGCTCGAGGCCACAGAGGTAGTCTAGCAATGCTGGCACCTGAACACAGGGGGACACCTGAGGTTCCCACTGCCTCCTCTGCCAGTTCTTCACCTTCAGACAGCCGCAGCTGTCTCTCAAGGCCCATGGCATCGCCCTGCAGGAGCCCAAGGAAACCACCACCCTCCTGGGGCCGGTCCCAGTGCCTGGCTTGCTGGGAGAGCAGGCAAGGAGTCACTGTGATGTTGGGACCACCTTCATCTGAGCCTTCTCCTCCTGTAGGTTAGTGTCCCTGGCAGGCAGGGAGGGAGGGACAAGATGCTGGCAGCAGGAGGAGGCTCTGCCTGGACCCTCATAGAAGGACACGTGATAAGGGTGTGGCTGGGGGCCAGCCAGGTGTGCCCTGAGGCTGGAGGCTGCCAGTGATGGTAAGGAAAAGGGGGCTGCTTCATCCCAAGATTTCCTGCAGTGAATATGACCCTGGGAGGCAGCCGTGGTGTCCTAGTAATCTAGTGTGACGGGTCCAACCATCTGTGACAGTGGGCAAAAGAAAAAAAAAAAGGAAACATAACCTTTTCTGTGCTTCATAAGAGAGAGTCTCAGCCTCACAGAGTCCCCATGAGGCCTTGGTAAAGAACTGTGGCAGTGTTAGTCCCACACACGGCCCATAGCCACACAGCAAGGCAGAAGGCCCTCACCCAGAAAGCAGGGCCTGGCCCTAGCTGGCATGAATCATGATGGAGCCCGCTGCCGCTGGAGTTCTCTGTGTCCCAGACCGTGAGCTGCTGGGCAGCGGAGTGAGGACACAGATGCCTTCCCACGCTCAGGGGTCAAGCCATAAACCAGCAGTCCATCCAGAAACACAGCTTGCACACTGGTCCACCCTTCTAGCATGTGTTTTTGAATTTGCATTTTTGGTAGTTTAAAAGAGAATGGCCCCCATAGGCTCATAGGTTTGAATGCTTGGTCACCAAGGAGTAGCACTATTTGAAAGGATTAGGCAGTGTGGCCTTGTTGAATAAAATGTGTCACTTGGGGTGAGCTTTGAGATTTCAAAAGATCAAGCTGGTCCCAGTGTCCCTCTCTCTCTTCCCGATACCTGTGGGTCAGATATAGCCCTCTCAGTATCTCTCCGGCACCATGTCTGCCTGTGTGCCACCATGCTCTCCTCCATGACGACAATTTGAGCCAGCCCCAAGAGTATTGCTTTAAAAGAGTTGCCGTGGTCATGATGTCTCTTCACAGCAAATGAACACTGACTAGACAGAAGTTGGTACCAGGGACTGGAGTATTGTCGTGACAGGCCTGCTTGTTGGCAGAATGTGGACGTGGGGACTCTGGATTAGGACTAGGAAAGCCACTGAACACTTTGAGCAGAAAATGGGCCATGCTAGCAGGAGCATGGAAAACAGTGGTGCAGAGAGCAATGTAGACATTTCAGAGGAGAATATTAGTAAGTGACCCAGAGACCATTTCTTGTGATAGTTAGGTGAAGAATATGGCTGTTTTCTGCCCTTGTCCAAAAATATCTGCCTGAGGCTAAATTGAAGAGTTTCAGATTAATTGCATTGGCAGAGGAGATTTCAAGACAGCCTAGTATTGACTGTGTTGTATGGCTGTTAGTGGTCACTTTTATGCAGATCTATAATAAAGAGGAGCAAGCCAGTAAGCAGCACCCTTCCACGGCTGCTGCCTCAGCTCCTGCCTCCAGGTTCCTGCCTTATTTTTGGGTTCCTGCCCTTAGTTCCTTCAGTGATGAGCAGTGGGATGGAAATGTAAACCAAATAAA
>CM053764.1:112111904-112151844 GCA_028658305.1 Pachyuromys duprasi | reverse complement strand
TGGAGTTGTCATTCCCCGTGTACTGGGCGGTCAGCAGCATACTGGTGTGAGCTTTGCACACCACTGTCAAGACTCAGAATAGCCCGTTAATGCCAATGCAGCATGCAGCTCTGTTGACTGCATAATTTATAGTGCGCTGTAGAATTCTGACTTTCCCTTAAGCACAGAAATGGCTTGCTGAGAATTCACAGATCCGGAGACCAGGCGCTCAGAGCCAGGGCCTCCCCCCAGCCTGTCTAGTTCCTTTCTGCGGAGGATTGGCTGGCAGCAGTGGCTGCTGGCGTCGCACAATTGGCTTGGATGTGAAATTACCCAGCAGAGGGAGACCTCCCACTTCCACCCGGTGACTCAGGCTTCTGCCACCAGGCTGAGCCGAGAGACGCAGGGCGCGCTGCACAACTGCGCGCTGCTGCCCGGCCGTCATCCCAGATGTCGCTGCTGCTGCCTCGGAGGGTACATGCTCATGCCTCACACCCCACAGACAGCAGGGAGCCTTCACAAGCCTGGGAGATTTTCACCCAAAGTTGTGATGTCATCAGGAGCTGCCTTCTAATGTGGATGAACTCGGGGCCTCAGACACAGGGGCTAACTTGATGTGTGGGGTCCTGAAGCTTGTTTTGGTGGCACAAAAAGACATGGCTTGGCTCTTACAGTGCAGGAAGCTGTCAGGCTGCTCCAGGAGGAGGGGCCTCTGCTGATCCATGAATCGATGCTGAGAAATAAACAACATACCGAAAGTATCTGTTCTCCTTTGCCCGGAAGAAAGTCCTGGGAATTACAGGGTGGGGCCGCTCGTACCTTCAGAAGCTGAGACCTGCCTCTGGCATACACTTTGGCGTGCAGTGCAGAAATGGCATGGGATGGTGGGGTCCCTGGTGCCCGTGGAAGCCAGGTTTGCTGCCAGCACATGCTGACTCCGAGTGTTTCTCCCTGTTTCAGTTTGCAAGATGCTGGCATTGGATTCATCTTGGTCATAGACCGAAGGCAGGACAAATGGACCTCCGTGAAGGCATCGGTCCTGCGAATAGCCGTAAGTACCTCGTGGGGCTCAGCACACTCCTTGAGGGTGGCAGCTGGCCACTTTTCTTTCTAGTCTGTGCAAAAGGTGGGGGATTAAGGTGGCTCCCAGGGGACCTAGCCAGGGGTAGGCCCAGCCATGACCAGCCCAGAGGGCCTCCTGATTGAGCTCTGGGCATGTTCATTTTCCCGGGTGGTCACTCTTGGGGCTCTGTTGTCATTGAGTTAATGGGGCATGGAAGTTCTGAGCAGAGAAGGTTCTGAGCATGTTGGTCTTCAGGCTAGACATTGAATGTTGAATGCAATCGCTGTTTCTAAGCAACTCTTTCCTCTCCACATTGGGCTGTTTAACTTGAGTCCTGAGATGTGTTGGTCCTCATTACCAAGCCCTCATAGCATGCAGAGACCCTCAGTTCCAGGGACCTTCTGCAACCCCTGAAATCGAGACTATGAAGTCGCAGGACATGCTGGCTCTTTCGGCCCGCGGTTACTTCACATCAGTGAGATTAAGGCAGCAGAAATCTACATCCACCCACAGGCCTGATATGGGCTGCTTCTTCCAAGACGGGCTCACCCATACCTGCTGCCCCACCTGTCACCCACAGCTCCAGGGAGGACCCAAAGTTTGGTTGTCCATCAGTACCACAGCTCTGGGCTGGAATTGCTTAGCTGCTCCCCAGGTCTCTGGGCAACCGATCCCATGGTGTCAAGTTCTTCCGGCCTCGTGCTCTGAGTCAGGCATTCATAGGTGACCTTGGGCCACCCCTAACCCCCACCTAGGGGCTGCTGTGCTGCAAGCTGAGGGCTGCAAGAAACCCATTCCTCATTAAGAAAACTAAAGGCCCCGCGTCTACTGTGGTTCTCACGGCCTTCAGTCCAGGTGAAAACCTGACCCTCATGGAGCATCATCCTGTAACCACCTTGTGCCATTCTGTGGGGTGCCTAGGAGTGAGGGAGCTCCCATTTCCCTTCCCACAGGCAGGCATTCTTTTATCACTGAGTGGGAGTCTCAGGTCATTGCACAATTACTGTCCTGGCCCCAGGTTGTAGAAGGCCCCTGGTGTTCCACTGTGGACATCAACTGTGGACAGTCGTGTGTCCATAACGTTTTTGGTCAGATGGATGTGTGCAGGAGGCTGTAACAGGCTGCCCAGGTTGACTGTTTGGCCTGGACAGGTCCTTTGGAGTGGATCAGTTAGTGCTGGGTTGACACCATTAGGTCCCTGCCCCTCATGGCTCAACGGCAGCATCCTCCCCCTTTCCCCCAGCTCTTCCGACAGTGTAAAGAAGCCGTCAAGACAAGTTTTGCCACTGTGGGTGGCACGAGCCAGTGTGGCCCCGATGGCTCTGGGGTTGGCCCAGCTTGTGCCCACATTCCTGTGATGACACCCTGCCCTCAGAGCCCCATCATACACTGCCACCCGCACGGTCACTTCCTAGGCGCCGCCTGGGCAGCCTCTGCTCCGTGCCCCTCTCCCCACTCTCTTGTTCACACCTACTCAGAGTCTACACTCCCTTCTCCGTGGCTCCTGTTCCTCTTCTGCCTTTGCAGAAGTGTCGCTGTGCACATGCGTGGGGCCAGCATGACCACAGTTGCTCCGTGCACATATCACACCTGGTCATGCTGTGATGGAGAGACCACCAGTGTGTGTGTGTGTGTGTGTGAGAGAGAGAGAGAGAGTTGCGTTTTAGCTGTTTAATTACATTTACTTACTTGGGGAGCCCATGTGCCATGTGAGGAGGTCAGAAGACAAGTTGCAGGGTTGCATTTCCCCTTCTAACATGTGGGTCCTGGGAACCATCACCCGAGGAGCTGTCCATGTTTTATCTAGTGGGTCACTCCCAGCTTAGAAGATGCGTTTCCAAATACAAGGTCATTTCCCCAGAAATTCATTTTGAAACTGAAGCAGGCCTGCAAACCTGCCCCCCATGCCGCCTTGCTCCTCGCATACCCTGGCACAGGCTGGACTCCCCTCGTCAGGCATGAATGTGGATTGGAACAAGGTGGGATCTGAAGCAAGCTGGACCCTCCTTCAAATGTGGCTTTGTGAACAGGGTGGCTATAAGGGAAGGATTTGACTTTTACTTTTATGTTGTCCTTTGTTTTCTCTGCTGTGGTTGTCTGCTTTGGCGTTGGGCTTCACTCTGCAGCTGAGCCTGGCCAGGGCTCTTGACAACAGGAGGTATTTTTTCCTATGACTCTTAGCATTTGCTAGTGCTAGGAAGCAACGGAAGTTATTATTTATTCCAGCTAAATTCTCTTTGATCTCGGCAAGAAATGACCAATGTTATTAACACAATTCCAACAGGTGTTCTAAACAACTACTGTAGACCGGGCCTGGGGCGGCCCCGTGAAAAGGAAGAAAATGGTGATCCAAGAGTGGACAGCCAAGCTGGGTGTGGAGTGCAGTGAGAGAAAGCTGCCTCAAGGGGACTGGGGATGACAGGCAGCAGGTGGGAAGGTACTGAAATCCCCAGAGTGGGCACAATCTCCAAGCCAGTTTATTGCTGTTCTAGGACTAGGCCCACCTTCCTTTCTGGCTTGGATCCCGGGCAAGGCTCTCTGAAAGGGCCTGCTGCATGTGTGTGAGCAGCACAGAGGACACGGTGGAAGTGAGGGCCGTGTATGAGTTTAGCACGGAGGGCAGGCGGCAGGAGAAGTGAGGGCTGAGACACAAAGTCTTTGTTATTTCTGTGATGAGGGACACAGTCTCAGCCTCGCTAGCTGAAGCCCAGGGAAGGACAGCACGCTAGGAAATGAGACTCCTCTTGAGGGCTCAGCTGTCCTCCTCCTGGGCTTCTGAGGGTCACCTGGCTAGGAAGCACAGCATCGGCACAGTGGGGTCCACACCTGGGGCCTGATATGGGAAGGCCTCCAGGTCCATCTGCAGACCAGTGTGATGTCTCCGCCAGGACCCTGGCTTTAGGGTGTGTCCAGAAGCAGCCTGTTAGTGGGCAAACACCCAGACTAGGGGTTCCACAACCACTGGGTTTTGCAGTCCAGGTAGTTTCAGGGAAACTTGCTTCAACTAGCCAGGCCCCCAGGAAGGCTTCCATACAGGCCCTCTCACAGTACCAGAGGCAAGGAGGCCACAGGGGCTTCTGCCTCCTGCCGCCTGGGTTCCTGCTGAGCCACACTTATGTAAGACTGGGAGGACTGCTATTCTTAGCCACCATCTGTGCCGCCTCGTGAGTTGGCGTTCCCAGCTTTGAGGTGATCTTTTCCCTTTTTGATGCCTCCAGCTTTGCTTGGAACTAGAAAAATAAGAAACCGGAAGAGCCAAAAATCTGATCTCCCTAAAATCCCAGTGCCTCCATCAATAGCAAAGCGTCTGCCCATGTGTGTCAATGCCCCAGGTACCCGGTCTCCATCAGTGAGCAAAGATAGTGATGGCCCGCCCAAAATGGGAGCGCCCAGGCACCTCCTCGCTGCCAAGCAGTTGGTTCAGAGTTTTGAGTAGCCATCCTCACTTTGAGGATGCTCTGTCAATATCACACCATGCCCCACTGTACTGTGTGTTTCTGTCTGTGTGTCTCCTGGCTGTGTTAACACTTGGCGATATTATCATGGAGTGTCCATGTTTATACTCTTAGGTGGCCTAGTCCAAACCGAATCTAAGCCCTAGCATGTTTCACCCAAGGAGGCTGATTTTGTACATGTGTATGTGTGAAAACGTGCGTGAGAGAGAATGTATATATGTGTGAGTGGGTGAGGAGACCAAAGTCCAAGACTCCCACTCCATTACTTACTCTTTGAGACAAGGTCTTGCTGGACCTGGGACTCTGATCCAGCTAGGCTGGCAAGCTGGCAAGTCCCAGGGGCCCTCCTGTTTGCACTTCCATGGTGCTGGGATGGTGGGTACATGCCACGTTCCATGTGCTGCCACGCCCCTTCTTTGTGTGCGTGTGTGTGTGTGTGTGTGTGTGTGTGTGTGTGTGTGTGCTGAGGGATCCAACTCAGGGCCTGCACTTGCGGAGCAAGTAATCTTCTGAGATGTCGCCCCATGTCCAAGGAAATGGAGTCTAAGGTATTGTTCAGTGTGCCCAGGGGTAGAACTCCCTTTGCTCTGGGGCTGATGCAGTATGCACTGAACTGTACAAAACTTGTGTCCTGGGTTTGCAGGTCACCCAGCAGGCACATCTGCTGCACTGAATCATTGCTCTTTGGTTCCTCTCACGAGGCTGCATATACACAGGCACATGCATGCATGCAAACACATACATGCACAGAAACATGTACACAGAGACGAGGGTATGGACAAGCATCATGTATGTACCCAGACATATATACAGGTAATAGACATGACAGCATATACACAGAGAGGCACACCTACACGTGTATACAAATATACAGGCATACAGAGATATGCATATAGGTGCACACATACATGTGCACATGAAAGCATACAGGCATATGCAAAGATGTACATGTGCACACATGGGTTCATGGACACTTACACATGTACACAGATCCACATACACTCATTTGTGGGTACACTTGTACACAGGGACGTGTACCTGGATATACACCCACACACATGCATACATGCATGCAACAGACATACATAAATACACATGTACAAAGGTAGATGCATGAATGTACCACACATGCCAGGTCACCTGCACATACACCCACACACTGCTTGCTAAGCCCATTTGAGAACTGGTTGCACAATTGTGGGAAGTTATCCTCCAACTCTTAGCTATGCGCCCACTGAAAATAAAGCTGTGCTTGTGTGACCAAGATTCACAGTGGCATAGTGTTGCCAACATTGTCACAACAGTTATGGCAGGAGTAATTGTCCATAAACGTGACGATATGCTAATGAAAGTCTATTTCCTAATAACTGTGTGTTCAGATCCCCCATCTCCAGAAACGTGTGTGTCTCTTCTGCTACAATCCAAGGTCAGTGACAAATGAAGGGCAGTAGCCAGCTGTGCCATCTCATCAGTCAGTTTGGGTTTCACTTTAGGTCTTGTGATGCTGATACTCGTGAAGGCAGGAAGCAGGCGCTTCCTCACCTCAGCTAGTCACCACAGCAGAAACCTCTGTGGTGGGTACCAGGCACACTGTGTCCCATTAGGTCAAATCCCTGCGCTTCACTAGAAGATGGCTCTGTGTTTGTGACGAACGTGCCATGCCATGTGTGGCGGTGCTTGCCAGCAGCCTGTTCCTCAACTCTTCCTCCTGCTTTGCAGCCACAGGGATCCTCGCACTCTTGCCCAAGCTGAGAGTACTGGGCGCTGTTTTGTGGGTGTGCCCTCATGTGGCCATGTGGCAGGCAGTGCTAGGTCTGCCTCTGCACATCCTGGTTCCCACTCAGCCTACGTGCACACCTTTGCCCACCATCACTCAGATCACTCTACTTTCCGCCTGGAGGGTAGGTGTGGATGTCACCACCCCTGGAAGAAAGAGAGCTTACAGGCTTGGGAAATGCCTCTCAGCTCCCAGTGTGAGCTTGGTAGTCACGCTGCCCCCTATCTGGGAGATGTGACAAGAGCCAGCTGGAGCTTCTGCAGAGCAGAGAGGAGAACAGCTGCGGGCCCCTGCATGGGGTAGGGTGAGGACAGGAGAGGTAGCTGCTCCGCTGACACTGTCACACGGTCCCACTTTCCTCACGGCGCCCGACGCAATGTCTCTCAAGTCTGCGTAGCAGGAACCCAGGGCTTTGCTTCCCCAGGTCTAACTGAAAGTTCGGGAAGGAGGGTGTGTTGCAGGTTGCCAAGGCGAGCACAGCAGACCCACCCTGAGGTCTCGGTCCCCGGAGGCTTGTGATTTAGTAACACTGGTCTGTCTCGTGCACCTGTGGTTATCTTCAAAGCCCCCATCAGAGGCCCCACGGCCTCTAGCGTCTCAGGAGGCCGCCTCAGACCCAGGGTTTCTGGGCTGCTTAACACTGAGATACAAACAATACTTTCACATTAACTTTTGTTTGTTGTGTGCTGTCAGACAGGAGAAGTTGGCCCGGCGTCAGCTGCTTTACTAAGCACAGGACACAGGCTGGACACACATGGCTCTGGGCCTGGAGGAAGACATGGGCATGAACCCATGTGCCACACAGAAAATACATGATAGTTTATGTTAGAAGCTGACTGTCACTTTACAGTTTACAATTACTGAGTATTCTACAAAACACCAATATCAAATTCTCATCTGTCTACTCCTATGTTTTGGAAAGACTTTCTCCGGCTTTACATACAGCATTTACTCTGCTGTTGTGCACATTACAATAGCTCTTTGTGCATGTCCATAAGACCTCCCCACATGGCTTACATTTATTTTAGTTTTTATACAACGACTTAATATGAAAAGCCAATAGCTTAACAGAAACTAAAGCAGATAAGAAGAATAAATAGTAGCCGCAAGAGATTCTGGAGGCCACCGCTGGCCAGTGGCAAGGGCACCTCACCCCGGGGAATCTGTATCTGTTAGGAATATGTGGGTGCTGTTTATCTTTTAGGGGTTCAGGCATTATCCCATCCTACAGAGCCAGACTTGTGGGAGAAGTGGATGCGGGTGACAAATCTAATTGAAGTTTAGAGAAGTATGACTCATTGTCACCTCGAGGAAAGCTGGCTGCCCTGACAGTGTCTCCTTAAATAGTGGTGTCCAGTCTCACAGAGGACAAGGCTGGAAGCCCTCGTGTTCAATAGCCTACAATCCACCCTCAGCTTCTGCCTTTGTAAGGCGGTGTTTCGTCCTTGGACTGAGTGCTCACCCTCTCCCAGGGCACCAGGGACAAAGTCTGATCACTGGCATTGTCTATTCACAACTCCCCCTGGGTGAGTGGCTGGGCGTGTGCCTGCAGAACATAGGAAGGCTGTGGATGGAGGCTTGTCCGGGCGTCCTTGCCATGGTAGGGCAGGGGGGTGCCAGGTCACCCGGGGAAGAGTATGAATTGAAGGGCGCGGTCTACCGCAGGGCCTCAGTGGTTCCCAGCACCCTGCTTCCGTATCCCCTCAGAGAGAGCCCTCACCAGGTCCCTGTGTCTCAGCGTGCCTATGACTGAAAAGTATGACGGAGCAGGTGATTTGAGCACCACCGCGTTGAGGGCTACGTGAGATCCAAGGGCTCAGGGCTCAGCAGAAGAATGTTTTCTTCCAGAGCAAGGCCAGTGTCCATGCTCCTGAATGGGAGGCCAGCCACAGGGATGGACACTAATGCACACTGACCTGGCTGGGAGGCCAGCTAGGGATAGACATCAGTGTTGATACCACATGACCTGGACATCCTCCTTCACCCATAGTGAGTAATGAGGCAGGCGTCAGCTTCATTTCCCATTTTGCAGATGGGAAAACAGGCACTAACCTGCCCAAGGTCAAACACCTTGCAAGAGTCAAAGGAGGAACCAAACATGAGGAGCTAACTATTCAAGGGTGTGCATATGTGTGTGCATGGAGTAACCAAACACCAGAGCTAACTGTTCAAGGGTGTGTATGTACATGTGCACACTGTGGGGAGTTTATATTGATCTTGGCTTCAGGTGCAACACAAACATTCCTCCTTGCCTCTTTTTCCATGCAAGGCCATTCGTGCCCTGTGGCTGAAGTAATGGGTGTCGTAAGGGGGGGGGGGGCAGGGGGCTTGAGCAACAGAAACTTATTCTCAGGACTAGATTCAGGTGCCTTAGCCGTGAGAAGACCCTTACTCTGAATGAATCCATTCTGAGTGCTGGGACCTAAAACTCCACCTTGGGAATAGAAGATCCATCATTTAACCCCTAACAGCTGTAATACGCTCTCGGCTTTTAATTTTTAAGTAGCATCAGTGCGGAAGCCACTGTCAGCTGCAGCAGTAGGCCGGCTGCATGGCCTGCGTCGCGCATAGCAAATGCTCCGGGCCTTCTTCTGTGTTGCAGGCCTCTTTTCCAGCAAACCTGCAGCTCGTCCTTGTGCTCCGCCCTACCGGCTTTTTCCAGCGGACTCTCTCCGACATTGCCTTCAAGTTCAACAGAGATGACTTCAAGATGAAAGTGCCGGTGAGTGCTCACTTGCGCTGTGTCAGCAGAACTGAGCCTAAGTGCATTCTTGGCGCATGATAAACTCTCAAGGAGTGACCTCCATTCTGCGCTACAAATAAAATCCCGCCAGAGCTGGTCGGAAGCTGCACTCCCCCTGAGTTCTGAGGGAGGGGGCTCTAAGATTTCCCCCTCCCTTGAGCCCTGTCCCACCCCAGCGGGTAGTCCATGCATTCAAGGCCTTGGGTAGGTAGCAGGGGATCGCTCCATCAGAATACTGGAAGTCACGGGGCAGTCGCATGCTGGATTGATACTGTGGGACGATGCCTTGTGGCATCTCTTTCTGGACAAGCCTATTTCTTAGTTCTAGTTAAGGGCAGAACCACCCAGGGCAATAGATAAAGGTTCAACTCCTGCTCTCATAACTAGATATGCTAGGTATGACCATAGCCCTAGCCTCCGAGCCCTGTGGATGTTTGTAGTAACACTGTGCCCTCCTCTCTCACGATCAGATGGCGTCAGCACCTGGCCCTTCTCTCTCAGCAAGTAAGCCACACTGACACAGCTTTCTTTGTCTCTGAGCATCTGGGGGAAACAAGGTTGAGGTCATCCATACTAGTGTATAGTCTCCTTTGTAAAACTGTTTTGTGGTATTATTAATAGGTTAATGGGTGTCAAAGACAGGTTTCCAGAAACTGATGTGGCACCTGAAAGCTCACAGACTAATCTTAGATAAAGTCTAGAATTATTGAAGGACTTGGCTTTTGGAAGGTATCTGAAACCTTTCTCCACTGTACCGACCTCAGGGCAAGAGAGCTCTCTAGGAGCATCCTTGGGCTCCTTGTGTTATCTGTTGTGGTGAAAAATGTATAATACATGCACACACATATGCACACACACCACACACCAACACTAAGGTTAAGGATAAAAGCAGCGCTTCCTTGAGTTATCCAATCCATCTTTGGCCTACTGGCCATGAGCCAAGGTTGTTTGGCAGCATATGGATAAATTTATTAGAAGAACCAAGAGAAAATGGAGCAGCTCTGTGAGACTTTTTTTCTAGCTCAAACTGACTCTCACACTTTTATCTGGCAATCGTATGTCAGTCAGGACTTAACATCAGTACCACTTCTCAGCAGTGTGAATGCTTCCTTGCTGGGTGGTGGGGTTCCCAACAACCCTGACTTTGCCCGGCAGTCACCAGAGCATTTTCTTTGTTGTAACAAGCCAGGTTGTCTCCAGACACCCCCAGTGGAGAGCCCCCACTTTAAACTGACTCAGTGTTGAATAATGTATGTCATGGTATCAAATAACATCTGCACGGAGCCTTTAAAAGTTTATTCTGTAGTTATCTGCCTGACAGCTCACAGAGCAAAGTCTCTATTTTCATCTCAAACTCATGGGTAGAAGAGCCTCAAAAATGGCAAAAGGAAGATGAAATTGAGGCATGGATGAGGAGCTTGGCTGACCGCTGTGACCGCACACAGCAGGACCTCTTTGGCATCTTCAGTCAATCCGATGAGACGGGAGTCTGACTCTGCTGCTAAATTGATCCTCATTGGAACCTAAAATGTTGCTTGTGGCAGGCTCAGCAGGAGCAAGCAGAAACTGCCTTCTTAGGAAGCAATGCTCTATTCCCTTAGCATGCTGAGCTCCTTGCCAGAGAGGAGCACCCATCAGACATCTGTGACAGGCCGGGCACCCTATGCAGGGCTTGTACATGTCCAGTGGGCTCACTAGGTCCTCACCACTTCCCGCTGACATCTATCCTAATATGCCTCTAATAGACAAGGAGGCCACGGAACAGTGTGAACAAGAGGCTTGCGTGGGGTCCAGCGACCAGAGGGCAGACCCAGACCCATTCAAGTCAGAATCCAGAGCCACCTTGGAGCCCAGGGCAGGATGCCTAATGGTGATTCCCCCTCTCATAGGTCATGATGCTAAGCTCAGTGCCAGAACTCCACGGCTACATTGATAAGTCGCAGCTGACCGAGGACCTCGGGGGGACCCTGGACTACTGCCACTCCAGGTGGCTGTGCCACCGCACAGTGAGTGGGCCTGGGTACTGTGTAGCCATGTTCGCACTAGTTCACAGCCCGGCAGAATTGTTTTCCCATGACAACACTGCCTTTTAGAAAGCATGCTCACTGACGTTCCTTCCCCAAGAATGAGGAGATGGTCTCAGTAGACCTTAGTCACTGTAAAGAAACAGCATGAGTAATAAGCCCGGGTGTGGCTTTCTCTGGAGCTTGGAGATGAAAAAAGAAAAGAATAAAATAAAAACCTACCAAGCTCTATGTTGTCGTGGTCTCCACATTAGCGAGCCTCCTCTCAAGGAGGTGGAGGCCAAGACCCTGAGTGCAGAATGATCCTGGGTAACAGGGATGTTCGCAAAGCCTGCCTGGTGTGTTTCTGAAGAAGCGTGAGGTTGAGACGCTCATGGGAAGGTATTTGCTGGCACACACGTGTCCACGGGGCTTGGAGCCACCCTCTCTTTTCCAGCGGCAGTCATGGTGTCAGCTTTCAGAGCTGCAGGCCGCGTGCGGGATTCTGTGACCGTGTTCTCCCTCCTCCCAAGGCAATTGAAAGCTTCGCCCTGATGGTGAAACAGACAGCCCAGATGCTGCAGGCCTTTGGGACGGAGCTGGCCGAAACAGAACTGCCTAATGATGTCCAGTCAACCAGCCTGGTGCTCAGTGTGCACACAGAGAAGAAGGCCAAGGCAAAGGTGAGTGCAGCTCCCTGGGGCTGAGGTTCGGAGCAGGGGGATTTGATCCCAGACACAAGATGTCAGGTGAATTGCCACCCAGAAGGGCCAGAAGCAAGCAGGTGTATAAGGTCCCCCGGCAGGATCCTGAGAACTGACCATAATCGTTTTCAAAGCCCCGTAAGCGAGCCGTGTTACAACATGTGTGCGTGCATGCGTGGGCAGCACCCTCAGCGGAAAACCTGAGGGACTTCAGAGTCTGTGCAACGCCAAGACCAGAGCACTTCTCTGGTGGGTGTGCCATTTGTCAGGGCCAGGGCCTCTATCCCGATTCCTTACGGGTGAATTTGCTGCATGAACCACTATTGCTCCTCGAGTTCTCGTGGTTTCTCGGGTGAAGATGTTCTTCATCACCTGCTGTAGACATCTGTGCCACTGATGGCTTTGAGACAGCAGGGTCAGGGTGGCTGTAAGCTGCTGAGTGTCCCGAGGACAGTGCCCGGCTTCCTCGAGGCCTGTCACTCACACCCTACAAAAGGCTTTTTGCACAAAGAGGCCAACTACAGGAGATGGATGCTAGAAAGTCTGGTTTCCATTTACTTTTGACCTTATCCTCATGCACTGCATGACCTGTAACACTAGCTTTGCCACAAGTAAGCAGTAATATGACAACCTCCTTGCCAGTATATAAATATGTGTGTGTGTGCAATTTCATATTATATATAATATTTTAAACATATATTTAAATATATTTTAAAATTAATTCTTTGAGAATGTCCTTGACAGTTTTAAGTGTACTGTGTGATCAGACGGTTTACACCCACAGTGCACAGTGCTCCCATCCCATGCTGGCCCCACCCTCCCAGTGTTGAGACCTGAGCCTAGCCAGCTGGCTGCCACACAAGCTCTGTGCGCTCTCTCTGTAGGAGGATCTGCAGCTGGCGCTGAAGGAGGGAAACAGCATCCTCGAGAGCCTCAGGGAGCCACTGGCTGAGAGCACTGCCCAGAGTGTGAACCAGGACCAGCTGGACAATCAGGCCACTGTGCAGAGGTGAGGCCAGCGACCTCCTGTCCTGCTCTGCCCTGGCCAAGGTGCAAGGCTTCTCCAGATCCTCAGCCACTGGGAAAACATGAGCCTACTCGCCAAGGCGATTGCAAGAGATCCCAGCAGGGGGCTCTCTGGCCAGTCTCCCACACTAAAGAACCGGAGGGGGACTTCAAGAACAAACATGTTCACAGACAGGAAGATGCTGGGCAAGCGACAAGAGTGGAGCCCCTTAGGTTTGCATGGCTCCCACACCCCCAGTGGTTGTAGGTAGGAGAGCAGCTCAGGCGCCTATGCCCGAGCCTTGTGTCTTCAGGTACGCATTTTACTATCACAGTAAGGGTACCGTCCGCACTCCCCAGTGGTTCTCCGTGTTCATAACAGCACAGGACACGGTGCCGTCAGTCAGTGTCCACTAGTGCACCCTGCTGCTTTGGCATCTCGAGAGCTCTGTCTGCCTCCTGACATTCTATCCTCAGCACGCTGCAGGCTAGATGGCACAGGACTAGTCCCGGAGTACCCAGATGGACAGGACTAGTCCCGGAGTACCCAGATGGATAGGATTTTGTCCGGAAACCCAACGAAAGGCAGCCAGGCTCTTGGCTTTCACATGGTTCTCTCCCACACCAGCTATGGCTGTTGCAGAGCAGGCATGCTGTGTTTGGGAACATGGGACAGACACACAGCAGGGTACCTAGGCTCACCAGCAGGAGATCTAGCCAGCTTCACCCTGGGGGATTTATCAGCTCCTCCAAGCCTAGGTTAAGGGACAGAACAGGCAGTGCTGGTGGTTCTGGTTAGAGCCCCCTAGCAGGAAGTAATCCGAGAGCTGAGAGTGAGGACGGCAAATACCAGCTGTGGAGCTTGGCAGCCAACTGTGCTTTACTCTGGCCCAGGCGTCAACGATAAACCCAATGGCTTTCAAAATTTAAGAAGTGTGGGACTAGGGAGATGGCGCAGATGATAGTGCTTGCCGTGAAAGAATGAAAGCCTGAATTAGGATCCCCAGTTTGGGAAAAAAAACCAAAAAACCTGGGTGTATGGCTCAGATTTTCAATCTCGGTGGAGGTGGAGACAGGCAGACCCCTGGAGCTCTGTTCTAGCAGAACTGGCAAGGTCTAGGTTCAGTGAGAGACCCTGCCTCAAATAACAAGATGGAAAGCAACTGCAAAAGACTCCTGGTGTCAACCCCTGGTACACACGTGCGCGCACACTCGCTGACAAACAGGCTCTGCTCTGCTGTGTCCATGTGACACAGGTGGGTGCGGGAGAGAAGTTTGAGCCTGGGGTGTTGTCTGAAGGGCATCTCCCTCTTGCCCCTCAAACCCCGACAACTCAGGAGTCAGTGCCTGGAGCCAGGGAGTCCCTGGAAGGCTTGTGGGGAGATCTCTGTGCACCAGGGCCACACAGTCTTCCTCCTCCCCGTGACCCCTTCCCTTCTCTCTCAGGCTCCTGGCCCAGCTGAATGAAACAGAGGCTGCGTTTGACGAGTTCTGGGCAAAGCATCAGCAGAAGCTGGAACAGTGCCTGCAGCTCCGGCACTTTGAGCAAGGCTTCCGGGAGGTGAGCGGCCGACCTTTGGGCCAGGGGTGCCGCCTTTCAGGAAGTGAGGGCAGCGGGTCAGTCGCCGTGGTCTAACTTGGTGGTTCTCAACCCAGGGGTCCCCTGAGACCAGCCTACATACTAGATATTTATATTACAATTCATAACAGTTGGCAAAATTACAGTTATGAAACAGCGACGAAAATGATTTTATGGCTGGGGTCACCACAACATGAGGGACTGTCTGAAAGGGCCGCAGCATTGGAAAGGTTGACAACTAACTTATATGGAAACTGAGAAAGGCTTTCCAGAGCAGGTGACATTTAAAATATACTTTTTATTTATGTGTGGGAGGGATGTGTTTGTGTATGTAAGTGCACACATCCATATGTATGCATGTGTAGGCTAACATGGAAGTTGGATGTCTTCCTCTATCACTCTACCTCACTGCCTGACGAAAGGGTCTCTTACTGAACCGGAAGCTTGCCATTCTGAGAGCTCTCTGGACCCCACCATTCCTACCCCACAGCCAGCTGCTCAGATCTCAGGCACACACGGCCAGGCCCAACTTTGTATGCTGGGGGTTTGACTTGGGTCAGTCACTCAGAGTGCTCGTACCTCCTGAGCCAGCTCAGCTCCCAGATAGCATTTTAGATCAAACTCTCTATTGGTAGATAGTTCTAGAGTCACGTGTAGAACGATACAGAGAGATCCTGCTACCCTTCATCAATTCCCAAGAGGTAACAAGCCATAGCTTGATGTAGTAGCCTGGGCTGACACTGAAGCTGTAGGTACAGCTGCCCTTTGCAGCCCCTCCTTGCTCACCACCCCCATGTCTCCAGTCCTTGGGGATCATATTTGGCTTACACTTTCAAATCCTAATCCATCACTGAGGGAAATCAGAACTCAAACAGGGCAGGAACCTGGAGGCAGGAGCTGATGCAGAGGCCATGGAGGGGTGCTGCTTACTGGCTTGTTCATCCTGGCTTGCTCAGCTGCTTTCTTACAGAACACAGGACACCAGCCCAGGAATGGCACCACCCACAGTAGGCGGGGCCCTCCCCCACTGATCACTCATTGAGAAAATGGCCTAGAGCTGGATCTCATGGAGACATTTAGCTGTGTCGAGCTCACACAGAACCGGCCAGTGCAGTGTATGCCTCCTTCTAGCCCGTCGGTACAGTAGGCCCCCCCACACGCTCCGCTTTTCTTAGCTCCTTTTTTAAAAAATACAAATGGTATTGTGTTTTTATTCTGAGTATCCACATATCTATTGCTGTATAGACAAATACAAATGCCCTCTGTCTTCTGTGGGCTTATCAAACACACTTGTGACGGTATTACTTTTCTTTTTGTCATGTCATGTGCAGAGAAGGATGTTTAGACTTCTTCCTTTTCCTCCTTTACTTTCTCCTTTACACCGGCTACAGCCTCCCGAATTTGAACAAGGCCAGTGAAAGTGACCAGGTTGCCTTGGGCCCCATGGGAAAGCATTCAGCGTTCCTCAGCCAGGCATCATGGCAGCCGTCAGGTCTCTGCAGGAGTGCTTCATCAGGTCTCTGCTGTCATCCTTCCCGGATAGTTTAAGATCAGGGGTGGATGTTCAATGTATCTGATTCTTTTGCTCAGTGGATAAATTCTGTCCACAGATTTTCAGATTCCAAACCTGCCTTGCACCTCTGAAACAAAGCCTTGGTTAGGGTGTGTGGTTATTTCATGGACTGTCAGTTATTGCTATGAATGGCTGGATCAAGTTTAGTCAAAATGTTAAGTTTTGCAACCAATTCGGGGCACATGGATCTGGAGCTTTCTTTTTCTTTTTTACTCTTTCTCTTGTTTGGTATCAGGATAATGCTATTTTGGGGAACTGAATCAATCAAAAGAGGATACTTCCAATTTCTGGAGAAGGTTATATAGATTAGTGTTAATTTTTGTGTATGTGTGTGTTTGTGTGGGTGTGTCCATGAGTGTGTCCATGCACACTTGCATGCATGAGCAGAGACCGGAGGGCAATGATAATATCCTTCTTGCTCATGCTGTACCTCCCTTTCTGAGACATGGTTTGTCAGTGAACCTGGAGCCCACTGACTGAGCGACACAGAGCTCCAAGGAGCCTCTTGTCTTACCTTCCCCCCTCCCCCAACAAGCACTGGCGGTGCAGATACAAGCCACCACACCCGGCGTTTTATACTGGCCATGTGAGCTTAGCTCCACATGCTTGTCTCACAAGCTCTTTACTGACGGAGCCAGCTCAAGGTGTAGCCCTCGGTCCTTCTGGAGACATTAGACAGGACACCCTGGGAAGCTGTCTGTGCCTGGAGGTGTGTGTGTGTGTGTGTGTGTGTTGGGGTGGGGGCTGAGTGGTGATGAGCTCACCTAGCAGTTCTGTAGCTGTGGAAAGTGCTGTTTCATGCTGAACTCTGAACTAACATGGTGGTACGCTGGGTGTGCGTCTGCTTCCCTCCTCTCAGGGGAGTCTGTGGTGACGACCCTTGCTTCCTCACTGATGTTGGCATCTTTTCACAGTACAGAGCACCGACTGCTGTGTTTTCGCAGCAATTTGCTCTCTGCTTCTCTGTTTTCACTTCAGTTGGTTTCATATCTTTATCATTTATTTTACTGGTGGCTTTGAATGTAGTTTAGTCTAATTCTAGTGTCTTGGGGTAGGAACCTTCCATGGCTACTTAAGAATATTTAATAATACACTTATTTGTTTACTTTTTTTGGGTTTTTGAGACATCTCAGTCTGTATATGGTTTTGACTGTCCTGGAACTCAGTATGTAGCCCAAGCAGCCTCAAAGCCACAGCAATCCTCCTGCCTCAGTCTCCTAAGTCTGGTATCACAGGAGGGATTCACTATACCGTGGCTTACCGATAATATGTGTATTTGTCAGGAAGCTACCATTTTCCCTCTCACCGCTTTTTTGGATATGCCCCACAACTTTTGACATGTCGCACTTCCATTTTCATTTAATGTGGTGTCTTAGACTGTCCAGTAACGCCTCCTCAGTGGCCTGTGGGTCGTTTACAGGTATTTTGGGGTTGTTTGGTTTCCAGGTGTTCAGGGAGTGAGGCTGTGGGAAGGCTCTGCAGGCCTGAGCAGATTGCCTGGGCCTGGATGGCCCTCATCACTTGCTGCTATCAGGGTCACCATCCCCTGCCCCTCCAGCGTGGGCTCCCGAGTGAGACACAGATGTCCCAAGCCAGTCTTCCTCTGTTGCAGGTCAAAACCACCTTGGATTCCATGTCCCAGAAGATAGCTGCCTTCACCGACGTCGGCAACAGCCTGGCACACGTGCAACACCTCCTGAAGGACTTGACCAACTTTGAGGAGAAGTCCAGTGTGAGAGACTGGCGTGGCTAGAAGGGCAGTGGTGGGCACAGCCCTCTAGCTATGCAGAGGGCACAGGCCTGAGCTCCCCCCGAACATCAGCTCCTGTGGCGTCTAATGCCAGCCGTGTGCAGGGACCCAGAAGAGCCCTCTTCCATCTCAGGCACACATCCTGTCCCCCACGGCCCCTTGTCTAGCCCTCCTGTTACTCTAGGCCAGGGCAACCCAATACCTTCCTGACCCTCTGGAACTTTGGCTGCAGAATGCCTCAAGGATTCAGTGGCCTCAGACAGCTGCCACAGTCCAGAAACTTGACCTTCACCTCCTTCCTCCAGTACAGATGCCCATGGGGCGTGGTTCCCCATTGTCTCTCCACATAGGACTGACCATCTTGCTGCATCCCGCAGGTGGCTGTGGACAGGGCCCGAGCCCTGTCCCTGGAAGGCCAGCAGCTGATTGAGAACAAGCACTACGCCGTGGACTCCATCCACCCCAAGTGCGAAGAGCTCGGGCACCTCTGTGACCACTTCGCCACGGAGATCACCAAGAGAAGGGGCCTGCTCAGCAAGTCCTTGGAGCTACATAGCCTCCTGGAGATGGTAGGAAGCTCAGCTGGACTTGATTGAACTAACGGGCCAAGGTAGGAGGTTACTGAGCTGGTCGAGTCACTAACAGGACAAATAGAACACCCTCCCACTCTGCGTCCTCTGTCTTGTCCATCCAAGCACTGGATGTGCATACTTGTCCCAGCAATGTTTTCTTGGAAAGGATCTCAACTTGGGTTCCCCACTAGTCCTGCTTTATTCCGATCCCCTCTTCTATGGTGAGTTCAGCCCTGGAAACCCAGTCAGCTCTGCAAAGTCGTCGTGTCCCTTCCAGACATTCTCTGGCTTAGTGGCAGGGCAGCCCATTTCTTGCGGGTGCATCAGTCAGGAGGTGGGTTTGGAGCACATGGCTCCAAGCAGGCACCCACACAGGGGAACGAGGTGCGGCAGGTCCCGGCACTGACAGCCTTCCTTTGTTCACAGTCCATGAAGTGGTGTGATGAGGGGATCTTCCTGCTGGCCTCCCAGCCTGTGGACAAATGCCAGTCTCAGGATGGCGCGGAGGCCGCCCTCCATGAAATCGAGAAGTTTCTGGAGACGGGTGCAGAAAATAAGATTCAGGAGCTTAATAAGATTTACAAGGACTATGAATGCATCCTCAACCAGGACCTTCTGGTAATGCCAACTTGGGTTTCTGCCTGGGGCCTGGGGCCTGGAGCCCACTTCATAGGATATTACAAAGACTATGTTTTCGAGTTGCTAATGCCTGAACCTCGGGTCTCACACATTGCCAGGCAAGCCCCCATTTAATGAGCTATATACCCATCCCTGGAAGAACCCTTTGCGTGGGAGCTGAAGGCTTCTGGGTAAACGCGCAGGGGAGGGGAACATCGAGGTCAGCCCTTCCTCCTTGCAGAAGGCGTTCTCCTGTCACCACCCCTACCCGCATCGCCTGAGATGGGCGTGGGTTGATGGTGTAGCACTCCCCGGAACCCTGGCCATGTCATGGAACCTCTACTACTACACCAAAGACAGGCTGGCTCCTCCTGGCCCCTGGCCAGCTGCCCTAGCTCTATTTCTGGGGCAATAGGAAAAGACTGATCCTGCTTCCATAGCCATCCTTTCAGAGTTCTGGAGATGGCTCCTGTCCTGCTGTGGAATTTCACACAGCTCGTACTGTCTGACCAGAGCTGGTACAGAGCAGGGCACGGTTTATGGACACTTCTCACGCCCCTGAAGCAGAAGGAGGTGTACACACCAACACATGGTCAATGGATGACAGGGTGTCTTTAAGGGCCCACACTGACATTTGCAAGGTGTCCCAGCAGTGGTGTCATTTCAGGAACACGTGCAAAAAGTCTTTCAGAAGCAAGAAAGCACTGAGGAGATGTTCCACCGTCGGCAGGCCAGCCTGAAGAAACTGGCAGCCAAGCAGACACGGCCCGTGCAGCCTGTGGCCCCCCGACCAGAGGCGCTCACCAAGTCCCCCTCCCCCTCACCAGGTACACATGGTGTCTTCCTCTCAGGCAGCCAAGTGAACCATCTGAGGAAGCCAGACTTACCAAGTCCTGTTTTCATGATGTTCCCCTCCCTCCCTACCCCATGGTCAGTCAGCAGCCTACAGTCCGGGGGTCATTCTGGCCTGCCACTCATTTTGATTAATAAAGTTTTACACTCTGCTACGTGCCATCAAATGTGGTTGCTTTTATGCTTTGGCCATAGCAGGAACTGGGTCCTTTCAGCTGAATCCTGGGGGCCTGCAGAACTGGAGAACTGACTGACCAGTTAGGAAAGGTCTTCAGTCATTTCCTCTGACCCAGTCTCTCCCCACTCCATCCATTCTCTCTGATGTTTCCAGAGCTGTGTCCCTGGATCAGCTCTGATCTCTTCCCATGCCCTCCAAGCTGTCACTAGACCCCATGAGCCTGCTGACCCCACCTTTGCTTAGAGACATCCTTCCTACATCAGGAGAGCATTCTTTCCCTTCCACTCTGGGACAAGAAACCCAGAGGTAAACAGGCGTTTGCATTGGCCATTGGCAGCCACAAATGCCCTGGGGAAGCATCCCACCATCATCATCCTGGGTGGTGAAGGATAGCTGCTTTCTGGCCGATGGAGAGATTCTCCTAGCCAGAGACTCCAAGGTTTCCAGGCTGTCAGGGTGAGTCCCCTCCCTCGTGCCCACGATCACCCTGTCAGCTGTAGCTGTGCTCAATCTAGGGGCTGGGGAGACCCCAGCCAATGGCTGCTTCAGGTAGCCACTCCTTCTCCATCCCTCACCCACCAATCACCCCCTTCTTCCATCGCTATCAATATAATCCTTTCCTTTCCCCCCTTTATTTTCTGGGCACAGTTCTCGCCACAGCTAACACCCTTGTCTTCCTCTTTCTGCACTAGGCTCCTGGCGAAGCTCTGAGAACTCCAGCTCTGATGGCAGTGCACTCCGAAGAGGGCCCTACAGGAGAGCCAAGGTGAGACCGTGCCACTCTGACCCTGCATGCGCCTGTCATCCACAGCCATGGCGAAGCGACACAGCATCCTCTTGTCTGTGTGGTCTGTCTCTGGGTCTCCTGGACTCTGGGGCATTTACCTGCTCTCCTCAGACTCTATTCCAGATGGGCAAGGAGGCTGGGTGGTCAGTGTCTGAGGCAGCACTTCCGTTCTCAAGCCCAGTGTGCTGTTCTCTCCTCAGAGTGAAATGACTGAGACCCGGCAGGGCCGCAGCAGCTCCACAGGGGAGGAGGAAGAGAGCCTGGCCATTCTGCGCAGGTGAGTGGCCATGCTTCCGACCAAGCTGGGTGGCTGCGAGCGTCTAGGTATGGGCAACACCGAGACGTTAAGCAACGCTTCTGCCCTGGCACACAGAGCAGGAAGGAAGCCATCGCCGTGTATGCTAAGTGAAAACAAACACGTGAGCTTTACACATGCATATCTGTCTGGGCTAGGCTTATGACCCTCTGAGTCCTTGCTGGGGTCACCTGTCACCTTTCCTGTGTAGCCTACCTTCTGCTATCTTGGGGACACATACCTACTCACAAAGGTACCTGCAGAGGAACAGGTGAACGCTATGACATACTGAAGATCTGTGCTCAGAATGTACCCTCCCCTACCCAGAACCTGCCTGCCCATCTGCCTTCAGCGGGGTCCCTTCGCTCATGAAGTCCCTGGGCAGCATCCAGGCCAGACAATGTGAACACAAGAGGGCGAAATCGCAAAGAAGGAAAAGCACCCAGGGGTGTGTCAGGCAGGAGTGGACATGGCATCAGGGATGGAAGGAGAGGATCAGCCCTGTGTGGTCCTCCTGCTTCATATTTGGGCTGTTCACACTGAGAGTAAAGAAATGGCTCTAGGAAGCATGTGACCAAACAAGACAGGCCACCTGTTTCCAGATGTCCCCAACAAGCTCAGCGGTGCCTTCTTCAGAGAAGCAGGACAGCGTGAACTATGGGACTACAGCACCAGCTGAGAGTAACATTCTGTCACTTCTGGGTTCTGATGAAAGATGAGCAGGAGGCAGAGAGGGGTAGACAGCAGAGACGCTTCCAGGCAGGACTACACACAGGGCCCTGAGACGGAGGTGGGCTCACTTGTGCCCATGCAATTCGTGGCTGAGAAGCAGGCCCAGGCCTTTTACTCTGCTAAAGCAGGCTTGCGTGTAGGGCCAAGTTACTTGGCTGTTGGCTGCTTTGTAAGAGTCCGTGCACACACCTCAACCCAGTAGTCCATGGGCTGTGGCCTCTGTGGATGAAATGGGCAGCCTGGCTATTGGCCATTGGCAGGTGGTCCTCATTTCTGAAAGGTATGAATGGCTGGATGCTCTGCAAGCCTGTCCCCATCTCCTCCTGGGGCTCCACACCCAGCAGGCACATTGTCAGGCTAACAGTGGTCACCATGAAGCCACCATGTGCAGGACAGGAGCTGGTAGTGATACTGGAGAGCCACTTCTATTCAAAGGTTCTGGGTTTGGAAGATCTTGGTAAAGATGTCTTGGCAAGACTCCAGTGGCTTGTGAAGGAAGCAGGAAGTGTCTTGACTCACCATGTGTGAAGGTGGCATCGATTTTCTACAGACGAAAGTGGGTGGAGAAACCAATCCCAGAAGGCAGTGGGAGCATGGGAGCCAGCTTCTTCCACAGCTCCCCGTACGGGGCAAGTGCTAGCCGCCATGATTTCTCCATTCGAAAATGCGTCTGGGGACCCGGAGATTCCAGATGCCCTCCCACTGTAACACCTCTGCTCCCTGTGCTTCCTCCACAGACACGTGATGAACGAGCTCCTGGACACAGAGCGGGCCTACGTGGAGGAGCTGCTCTGTGTCTTAGAGGTGAAGCTGGGCACGGGGGCCAGGGGTAGGCCTACCATCGCACCGCAGCTTCACTTTCAGTTGTTGCTAGAGCTAGGCCTGTTGACAACAGCCGGTATTTCCAGCCGCTGTGGAGACCAAAGCAGGGAGATCATAGGTTCAAGGCCTGCCCGGGCTACAGAGCGAGTTCGAGGCCAGCTTGAAAACCCATCTCAAAATAAAAACTGGAAAGAGCACTTGCTCAGTGTGTGTGAGGTCCTTGGTCTCACCTCCAGGCCATCAGCACCCACACACACCGTATGTACATATGCCTATCACATACACAAAAGAATTTTTAATGCTGCTTAGAAATGTGCATTTATGCCCACAACAAAGTCTATGAAAATGTTTGTAGCTGGTCTACTGGTATGAGACCCAAACCAGAAACAGCCCAAATGTCCATCAGCAGGGGTAGTGGCTGGGCCTGCACAGGAGCAGATACAAAAGCCACAAGAGCTGCCCATGCACATAGCAAACACAGGACCCACACGGCCTCAGTGATAGTGATAGGGGTCATGGGAAACAGTACACACAGTTCCGGGTATGGTGCAGTAATCCTAGCACTCAGGAACAAAGGCAGCTCACTGTGAGTTCAAAGCCAGCCTGAGCTACAAAATGAGGTGTAGCCTAGCACAGGCTATACGATGAGACACAGCCTCATCTCTGCTCCACAAAAAGAAAAAGAAAAAAAAGGAAGAAGAAAGAAAAAGTTCCAGAACAAGGTCTGACGTAAGAGGACTCTGAGTAGGGATCCTGGGTCCTGAGTCTTCGCAGTAGTGACCTAGAAGTTAATAGCTTGACACAGTGGATACTCACAGGAGCAGCATGGCCTCTGCCTGGGTGGGTTACATAGGAAGGTCACAAAGGAAAGGGGGAGGCTGCACCTTCCTCCACACTAGGTGCTGTTTGCAGTCGCTTGCGCGTTGTGAATCTTCTCCAAAGGCCACTGCAGGCAGGAATGGCGCGTAAGAGTAGTCCCAGTTTCAGTGTTTCTGAGGCTGGAACTCAGGACAGCACGCATGCCAGGCAAGCACTCACCACTGAGCACCACGCCAACCCTTGGCTCACTTTAAACACCGAGACAGTCCCTGGATCCTGACAGTCACATCAGCACCACCACGCCTAGCACGCTGCCTGTCGGCTGCAGGCGTGGCTCTCGGGGCTGATGGCCCCCTTCCCTCCCTTGCAGGGCTACGCTGCAGAGATGGATAACCCCTTGATGGCACACCTCATCTCAACAGGCCTGCAAAACAAGAAGAACATTCTGTTTGGAAACATGGAGGAAATCTATCACTTCCATAACAGGTAGAGTGCATCATCTGAACACAGACACATGTGGCCTGTGATCTCTTGCCTCTGACACGGCTGGGATCCACAGGGATGTACTCGGCTGGGAACAAATCTCTCCAGGGAGAACACACAGTGAGCCGTGTGCATGTAGTACTACATGAGGTGCATGCAGTAGGTGCCCATGCTGCATCTGGCCACCTTTGTGTCCCCACGTCCTGCTGGCTCATGCCTAAGGTGGCTGGGTAATAGGCAAGCTTCCCTCTTTAATGCTGCAGACCTCCAAAGACCGCACGCATCCTTCAGCAGGAATTCCAGGCTTATTCAGGAAGCTGCTGCTGACCCCCATCCTCCTGCAGCTGCCCCTCTCCTGTTCTGAACTTCCCTTTGGCATCACTGAGGCTAGTCCTTGGCTTGACCCAGGTGGCTTCAAACTGCAGTGGACCCCAAGCAGCCTTCCTGTCCCGGAACCTCCCCTGGAGGACAGGTGCAAGTCAGCATTTCGACAGGAAATGCAGTGGGGATTTAGTGATTCTCAGAAAACCTGCAGGCTCATAGCCAGCATGTAGGGCTTGCAGAACCCTTGGGTACTCAGCCCCTGTCTCTGCTCTCCTTACCTCTGCTCGCAGGAGGCTAGCTCCAACTTTTATGAACTACAAGGCCAGAAATAAAGGGAGACTGGGCTGTAGGCACTGAGGAGCCAGGGGTGGGTACGGGCTGCAGGCTCCCAGGCCAGGCGCAGAGTTATTGGCACGTTGTCTCTGGAGGACACGGTCGTCTGATCCTGCTGTGCTCGCTGCCTCACTGACAACCTCTCCACACAGGATATTCCTGCGGGAGCTGGAGAGTTGCATAGACTGCCCAGAGCTGGTGGGAAGGTGCTTTCTGGAAAGGGTATGTACCGTCCCTGCAGGCCTCACAGGCAGTGCATGTCTCAGGCTCCTCTGAGGGCCCCATGTGCATTATACGTATGCACGGGACCTTTGCACCTCCAAATCACTAACCATGTATCGCGCCCTGACCATCTCATCGAGGCTGCTTACACTGATGCCTTCTGCTCCAACTGCAATCCCTCTGCAGCTGAAACTAGACAGCATAGTATCGCTGGTGTTTGGGGAAGAGAAGGCTAAGAACTACTTCAAGAAAAGAGAAAAGCATAAAGCACAGGGTCTGGGAATGCTGGAATCATTGTTCCTGCGGCCTGGTGTGGCAGAATTTCCCTTGTGGGTTGTTTATTCTTGTCAAAGCCTTGATAGCTAGACAAGCCTGGAAAAGACACTGTTCTCTCTACATCCTTTTTCTCCTTTTGGAACCATAGGTGTTCCCCTGACAGGGTAGTGGGGATGAATTTAAAAAGAGGCATGTGTGGAAATGCTTTGAGCAGAAAAAGTGGAATGCACACATACCGTCTCTCACAGAGAGACCCACGGGAGACTGTCATGTTGCGCGCTGTGAACTATGGGATTCTCACTGTACAGAAGAGAGCTCACCGGCAGGATAGGTGGTGCCCAAGGCACTGTGAAGATTAGCCCTGCCCTAGAGTCCTCTGTGCCCATGCATCATCGAGGTTACACCACCAAACCATCTCATGCCTCAGAAACCTCCGGGCCCTAAGCCACATGCCCAACACTATCTACTTCCCAAACTGTGTATCCTAAGCTGTATCCCCACAGCCTCCTACATTTAGATCCATCCATACCCTAGGCATTTCTGAGATCTGTAGCCATATGCACCCTATAGCCATTAAAGACCCAGAGCTCCCTGTGTCCCCAAATCATCTGCTGTACCCAGTGCGCTGAGTTCTAGACCCAGCCACACCTGGGACCTTCTACATCCCCTGAGGTACCCAGGAGCAATTTGATTGTATACAATATTCATGTTTATTTTTAATATGTATATATGAGTGCCTACATTCGTGTATGTATGCTGTACATACCTGCAAACGTGTGTGTGCATATGTGTGTGAGTGTGTGTGTTATCTACAGAAGCCAGAAGAGGGTGCTGGATTCCCTTTAACTGGAGTTAACAGGCAGTTGTGAGCTGCCAGGTGGATGCTGGGGACTGAACCTGTATCCTCTGCAAGAGCCTCCAGTGCTCTTACCCACCGAGCCGTCTCTTGAGTCCTGCTCAGGTGCATTTCTACAAAATAGCCTGTCTACTTTGCAATACTGCCTGAGAGCACCTGGGAAATGATGTAACTAACAGACCGTGCCAGGGCCCACCCCTCGGCAGAGCTCTCCCTCCAGCTCTCTGGGCTGTGAACGCTCAGCGGTGAGGGCGTTGGAGTATGAGGCTCGATGTTGGTGGACAGAAAGCCCGGCTGGGGAGTCGGCCCGTGAGCAGCACCGCCTCAGCTCTGAGGTCAGAAAGCTGCTCGGTGTGGCCGGGAAGCAGCCTGCGCTCTGTCTCTCCCGGCAACAGATGGAGGAGTTTCAGATCTACGAGAAGTACTGCCAGAACAAGCCACGCTCCGAGAGCCTGTGGAGACAGTGCTCGGACTGTCCCTTCTTCCAGGTTTGTCTTGGCCCCTTCCCACACTACCGCCTCCTTCCTTGTGGCCTCGCACAGAGCCGTGACCAAGTGTTTGGTGGTTCCAGGAGTGCCAGAAGAAGCTGGACCACAAGCTGAGCCTCGATTCCTACCTGCTGAAACCTGTGCAGAGAATAACCAAGTACCAGCTGCTGCTCAAGGTGAGCCTCCAGGCTGCGGCCCTGGGTCAGCCAAGCCTGCCTTGGCCAGGTGCCTGCAGGGGCCCAGGGCCCAGCCCAGGACTCTCTCTCCCCGAGCTCCAGCCCCAGGGCACAGTATGAGCCACTTATCCCCACCTTGCTGTGGCCCTGATTCATTCAACATTTGTGTGGGCCTACTGTGTGCTAAGCATTGTAGAGTGCCAGGGACATGGAGATGCCAGCTATACCAGGAGTCTGCTGGTCCTTAGCACAGTGGGGAATATGGGGGTCTCTGGGTGTTTGCTCAGTGTGGCAGGGCAGGGCAGGGTTTTTAGCATTGTGCCTTTAGCAGGGCGGTGGCGAGGGTGAAAAGTGTGCACTTTTCCAGCCAGGCAGCTCCTGCTCTGCAGAACCCAGCTGTTCATCTGTCACCGTGGCTTCAGAGAGGGGGGTAAAGTGGCTTCCTGAAGAACAGCAGAAATCTGGTGGTTGGTGCTCTGGTGCCTGTCCAAGGGGCCACACAGGCTTTCAGGGATCCATCCCATCTTCAGGCCTTGCCTGGAGTCCGAATCCGTGGGAATAGAGGGACGATGTTGGTGTAGAACCATTTCCTCTTCTGTTCGCCCCTCAGGAAATGTTGAAATACAGCAAGAACTGTGAGGGGGCAGAGGACCTGCAAGAGGCGCTGAGCTCCATCCTGGGCATCCTCAAAGCGGTGAATGACTCCATGCATCTCATCGCCATCACTGGCTATGACGTAAGGCCCTGAAGTGGCGCCATGGTGCCAAGGACATGCTGCCCTTGTTCCCGTCTGAGGCCTTGTCTCAGGAGCAATTTGACAGAGGTAGCTTTCTCAGTACGTCCAAGCTCCCTGGATCTTGAGTGAACATGTGTGGCCCATGGCCTAGGGCAGCCCCAGGCCCTGAGACAGGAGCTTGTTCGTATGTGTAGCAGACTAAGACTATACCCTCTGAAGGGCAAGGTCCCTTCAACAGGGATGCACCCGAAACCTCTTCCCTCCCATCCACCTCCCAGACAGCAGGTGGGACCCCTGTTCCCTGTGATACGATGTATAGTCCAGAGGCTGCTGACAAGTGGCAGGCTGTGGTACATTTTTCTGTGTAGGCCCACCTCACATCAACACAGAAGGGTCTTGCTTCGCTGGCTGTCCATTTAGTATTCATTTTCTGTGGGTTTTTTTTAATGTCTAGATTTATTTATTTTTAATGGTTTTTGATGTATTACAATTGAGTGTGAAGCACAGATTCCATGAACCCCATCCCTGCCCCGGCCTCGGTGGCACACCTATTGCACCTCATCGGCCTGTGGAGATCTGTCACTAACTGAAGTCCACTGTGCACTAGGTTTTTGGCTGCTGTCCCCTCCCTTCTCTACCATAGTAGTGTCAGATGCTTCCTCCGTGCTATGCCTCCTCTTTTCCCCAACCCCTGCAGTTGATGTCTGATATTTTGCCACCTCCATAGATTTGCCCCTCTGGGAGGTACTGCCGGGAGAACTCTACAGTGTGCAGCCTTTCCAATGTATATGGGAATGGCTGCCCACCCAAGTTCAGCTGCCTGTATGCCCCAACACGTGTCCTGTGTTCCAGGGAAACCTCGGTGACCTGGGGAAGCTGCTGATGCAAGGTTCCTTCAGCGTCTGGACAGACCACAAGAAGGGCCACACCAAAGTGAAGGAGCTAGCCAGGTTCAAGCCCATGCAGCGGCACCTGTTTCTGCACGAGAAGGCCATCCTCTTCTGCAAGAAGAGGGAGGAAAATGGGGAGGGGTACGAGAAGGCTCCTTCCTACAGCTACAAACAGTCCTTGAACGTGAGTGACTCGACCAGCAATTCGGGGGAGGGAAGTCAGTCACCACTTTGGGTTTAATAAGCCTCAGTCTAACACTGAGGGCTTTTGGACACCCAGCTCCTATCCATGGAAGTGAGGCTTCCTCAGCCCTTACCCCACCCCCAAGTGCTCCGTCGGCTTTCGTCGTCTCTGAGTGAGATGCATGCTGATACCTGTCTCTGTCTCTGTCCCTGTCAGATGACTGCTGTCGGCATCACAGAGAATGTGAAGGGTGATGCCAAGAAGTTTGAGATCTGGTACAACGCAAGAGAGGAGGTTTACATCATTCAGGTAAGGCCGCTCACCTGCCCTGCAGGCTGGGAACCAGAGAAGCCCTTGAACCTCTTTTAGGGTAGCCAATGAGAGACTTCCAGTGAGAACCAAGTCAACAGTCTTCCTGAGGTCCATCCCCCAGAAGCAGGAGATGCCATACTGGGACACAGGATGTGCTAGGCCCAGGACGGGAATTGGGAACAAGTGCAGATGGGGTGCTGAAAGGGCACTGCCAGAAATGGCTCTGGCTCCCACATCTCTCAATAGCCCTGAGAAATTCGTCCACACAGCCTGGCTCTCTGGTGGAATGTAAGGCATGCCTGTCCTTACTGGTTCATGAGAGAGAGAGCAGAACTACAAGATAGACTCAGGGTAGCATCCTCTCTGTGAGACCTGTCAAGAAACTCTGTACTCCACGAAGGTCCTAGCGCAACATGGCTGGCCCTTTCACTTGCCCTCAGAATCATGAATGATGAGTTAGCAACTGGCCAGCATACAGTGGCCACAGTAGTATGACAGCCCCAGTGTACCTTCTGGTTTTATACCCAGCCCAATAGGCCTAAGAGAGCTGAATCAAGGTCTGGGCCCCTAGTTGTCCTGGCAGTAGTCCTCAGGCACAATAAGGTCAAATAGAAGGTGCCTCCAGGAGACCTGTTCTGCAGGCCAGGCCACATGTGCCGTTAGCCCAGCACACTGGCATCAGCACAAGAGGTGGCCTTCTTTTTGGTAGCTGGCTGTCTTTGCCGCACCCTGGGGGCCTTCACAAGCACATGGCCTTTTGCAGGCAATTCTGTGCTTCAGCGCTAAGAGACCCACAAAGGGACATTGCCACCACCTGCTCCTTCTGTCTCTCATCACAGTTACTTTCTAGGGTTGTCCTTGAGGGTGCGTGATGGGAGCTACAGTATGTGTTTCCGATCACTGACTCCCATCTCTCTTTGGGGACAGGCGCCAACCCCTGAGATTAAAGCAGCATGGGTGAATGAAATTCGGAAGGTTCTGACCAGCCAGCTGCAGGCCTGCCGGGGTGAGGCTGCCTTTAGCTTTTGTGTGTTTTCTCATGTGCCCTTGTCAAGAGCCTTGAGCCCGTGAGCGCAGCGGTGCTCAGTTCCCACTAATAAACGGTGCGTGTCACTTGCCCTCCCACAGAAGCCAGCCAGCACAGAGCCCTGGAACAGTCACACAGCCTTCCTTTGCCCACGCCACCCAGCACCAGGTGAGCACGTCTGTGTGTCTATCAGCAGCTCAGGAAGCAAAGTTCCTCAGTGCTCATTCCGATAATCCCAGTACACGGAACACTCAGGCAAAAGGCTCTCCCAAAGCAGCATAGTGAACCTGTCCCTGCACACGCCACAGAGCTTGCCGTGGCACTGAGATGGGTTTGCACAAGCCCCCCACTCCCGGTGTCATCAGTGGCTCACGCCTGCCTGAACAGGCCAAAGGCGTTATCTCTAGCCCCACTCTCCTCAGCAAGTCCCCCGGCCTCACAACTTCCTGTTTGTGGATTACTTCTCACGATAGTCAGCATGCCAAGGATAAGGCCAAGGGACCGTTGGTCACCAGTTTTGAATGAGGAATGGTGCCTGGAGGACAGCCTAGAAGCCAACATGTCACAATGCCTCTGGTCCTCAGCCAGCCCCGAGAAGCTAACCAACACTCTGTTTCTTTATTGGTCACCGACGCCCTCAGCCCTACAAAAGGCAACACGAGAAATGTCAAGAAGCTTGAAGACAGGAAGACAGACCCACTCAGCCTGGAAGGATATGTGAGCTCATCGCTGCCAAAGCCCCCTGAGAAGGGTAAAGGTGAGTGTGTACTGCAGTGCGAGCCCTCCAAGCAGTCCTCATGGAATGCCCACCAGCTAGCCCGGGAGAGCCCAGGACCACACGGTAGATGACCCCTCGTTCATGGTCACTGTGTGCCTCCGCCTGGAGCTCCCTAGGATGTCCAGCTGCTCTCTGCCCACTGACTCCCGAGCAGGGGGCCATGTCTGGTGCCCTTTGCGTCCTGTCATCCCTCCCAGATGCTGTCTCTGCACTCTGTCTCTCCTCCCTCCTAGACGATGCGGTCCCTAGTTCTACCTCTGAAAGCTCTGCGCTTTCCAGAAAGCGCTTCACGCTGCAGGGCTTGGCTAACCTCAAAGGTCAGAAAGGTAAAAGAGGCAGTGCCGCCAGCTGCCTTCCACGCCATCTTTGTGTGGCGACCTCTGGCACCACACAGAGCCACACGAGCCCATCTCCCGTCCCACCATTCTTGCAACTGACACTGTGTAGGTGCAAATGCCCGATGTTATCTTTTAGGGGTGCCTTTTGGAAACAGAGAGAGCCAGCCTTGCCAGTGCAGCCTGCTAAACGCCGGGGCTGTTAGCCACCTTGCCAGCGGGCCGCTCCTCCTCCCTTTGCCTCACCTCCCATTTTCCTGTCAGCTCTGCAGGCCTTTGCCTTTCTTGCTGCCATGACTCTGAATGCTGAGTGCCGAGGCCAGGTGTCTTCTGGGGTGTTTGCTGGTGAACAGTGGCAGAGAAGCCTTTTAACTGAGAACTGAAGTAATTTTGTCACCCGAGGATGCTCCTCTGTGACCGAAGCTCAGGACAGCCCTGGCATGCTTCAGCTTGGCCCAGGGCTCACTCCCAATACTCTGGCTGTTCCCAAGTGACAAGCATGGATCCAGAGAATTAGAGGGTTTCCCAATTTGTGATTCTTAGTTGTCTTCAAATTTGAACGAGAGGGTACTTTTTCTGTCCCTGCGTCTTCCGAAGCAGAGCTGAGGGTGGCCCCTAAGAGGATGACTGACGGCTGAGGCCACCGCCCACCACCTCCGCTCTCCAGGCCTCTCCCCTTCCCCGGGAGACCCCTCAGTCATCTCGCCTCATTTCACCTGCCTCCTCCACTCACTTGACGCTTCCTCAGCTTTCTCTCTACTGTTGTATTTTTGCCTCTTCCTCTTCCTGCAGCCTCTCCGACCAGTCCTGACAAAAAAGCTAAGCGGCATGAAGTAAAGAGCGACCCGACTCCCTTTGGTCTGAGAGGTAGCGCGGCAGCCCCCTGAACCCCAGCCCGGCATGTTCTCTGTGGCTGCCCAGGGCACCTAGGATGAAAGGGAATAGATCAGACAAGCCAGGAGCAGTAACTGATGGTTCACAGCTTGACGTCCAGTGACAGATGCTAGAAGATGCCATATTCCTGCTGGCTCCTTAGCCTGTCATTGGCAAGCACAGGCCCAGCTTGGCTGACCAGCTTTATACTGGGATTTATCACTCAGTGCTGGTGTAGGCTGCCAGTGTCCTCCCTGCTCAAAGGGCCATGGAACCCGCACCCTGCATGGAGTGACCAGCTGGCCCAGCCATTCTGGGTGGGGACAAGCTGCAGGATCAGGTCTTAGCACCAGGCAGATGGTTGCTCATCTGGGCCACTGGAGTTCCATGCCTCTCTGGGCATTGGGTCTCTATTTCCTTCTCCCTGGAAAACTCGAGTCCTCCCTTGTTCCCCAAGGAGCTCAGATTCCCAGGGAGGGTCCCCAAGAACATGTTCATCATCCTGCCAGACTTACTGTTCCCCCAAACAGTGATCCAAGCCCTAGTTACCCAGTCACAGCCCTCAGAGGTCAGCTGCTGCCCCGAGTGCTCCAGTGGGCAAACGCTCAGCCCTCTGATCCTGCGCTCTCCAACCCCTCGGGGGTCACTTACCAGCCAGACACCTCTGAAGGCCTGCTTTCATCCAGCCAGCACTTGCCACTTGTTACTCAGACCCTGAGACATCCCCTATGGGGCACAGTGTTAGAGATGACAGACACAGCCATGGCTGTGCCAAACGCTGCCCCCACCTTGTTCCAGCCTACTGGCTCCATTCCTGCCCGGGTCCCGTCCTTTGGGTATGAGTAGTAACCATGCAGCCTTCTGGGTTGGAAAGAAGATAGCCAGGTGGCATCTGAGGACTAGTCATTCCCTTCCTTCCTACCTTCTGTAGTGCAGATGCAGCTCATACCTGCCCCCTCCCCTAAAAAAAGAAGAATAGAGACGATCGATTGATTGTTGTATAAGGCACTTGGCCTAACGTTCTCACGCAGTCTCCTCGAACCCCCAAGGAGAGTGATGCCACATAATGTTAAGTGATCATAGCTCTAAATCCGTCTGTGTGCTCGTCTCACATCTGGCTCCTAGACACTGCTGGACCAGCATGGTGGACTTCCTGTTTAACAGAGTGTCTAAAAGCTACAGACAGCAGGGGGAACTAGTGCTACTCTGAGTTATGGCAGTGGCTAAAGGTTGAGCCAACTGAAGTCTCTCGTAGATACACTAAGGAAGGCAAAGATTTCTATGTAGTTTTTGGCCTGCTATGGTGTCTGATGTACTTGGAAGTGTCCATCTGCTCCACCTGTCCTTAGACTCAGGTTCTGCCCAAATAGACGCTCCATATGAGCTTTGTGGTAACACGGTGGTGGGAGGGAAAGACGGTTACTGAGTCAGGCAGCCTGCTCATGTGCTCGGAGCAAGAAGGGTAGATGATTACAGCTGGAAACCCCTAGAACTCAGTTCTTGCCTATATGCAAGCCTGGTGTGACACTTTCCAGGACCAAGTACACAGCTGTGCCCAGGCCCTGAAGTGTGGCCTTGGGGAGGTAGACAGAGGGACTCCATCTCTTTCTGCCACAGTGAGGGTGGGCCCTGAGCCTGCATATCTGGTAGTTGGGGAGTGTCTAGGCCCCTCTACATTCTAGGGAGACAGACGACCCTTCCCAGTATTCTGTAACAAGGTTTTGAAAATCAAGCTCTGGGCCTGCCCAGCCATGGGAGAAGTTGCAGAGCTAATAGGCCTCTATGTTGCCCTGATTTCATGGGGCTCTTCTGTAATTCCATCACACCCCTACTCTAAGGGGTAAGATGAGGCCAGGAACTGCCCTAGACACTTATACCTTCTACAGGCCCTAGCCCTCTTTACAAGAAAGAACCACACTGCACCAGAACCTGGTACAATATGACACCAGGGGTACCTAGACTCAGATCCAACAAGCAGGATAACTTTTCTTGCTATGCTCGTGTGTGTGTGTGTGTGTGTGTGTTGGCGTGTCCTCCATTTTCATGCAGTGAGCAGTTAATACCAGGCTAGATGGGTAGTCACCCCACCTTATTAATGTTGGAGAAATTTACTCGATGGGAATTTGTCATCTCTATCTATCCAAAATGGGAAATACTGCTGCTACCCTTTGAAGCACACAGCAAGATAAATAGGGATGAAGCAGTAGAAAATTTGGGGACACTCTGGCCAATCTGGTGGATTGGTATTGAGCATCACAGTCTTAATTGAAGACAACATCCCTTCACGGGATTTGGCATGGGGTACAAGTAGGTGGGTAAGCCTGGGGGCCTGAAGAAGGTATAGATGTCCAGGGTAGTTCTGGGCCGCATCTCACCCATTAGAGTAGCCCAGAAAATGGAGACAGACACTCTCACACCCCATCTCCCTGCGCTGTGCAGCCATAGCAGAATGTACCCACACTTTAAAACAGTATAGAAGGAACCAGGAGGGAGTCTAATTCCAAAAAGACAGAGAACTGTCACATGCCACACAGTTCAATGAGCCTGGGATGATAAATAGGCTCATGTTCAGAGTCCTGTGGAATTCACTTGGGTAATGGTGATTATATCATGGGTGCAGACCTCACAGGACACTGTTTCTTCTAGGCTGGAGCAAAACATCACACTCCCTGGAGGCCCCTGAGGAAGACGGAGGCTGGTCCAGTGCTGAGGAGCTCATCAATTCATCTGATGCAGAGGACGATGGTGGAGTGGGCCCCAAGAAGCTGGTAACCTTGACCTCCCTGTGGGTGTCTCAGGGTGGGTCCCTGTGTCCTCCTTTGCAGCCACTGTTTGTCTTCCAGAGATACACAATGCTCACTTGGACCAATATCCACTAGCCACAGTCCACAGAGCTGTGTGCCACCTGCCGCTGCTAGAGCTCAGGCATGGTTCACCCTTTCTTAAGGGTATAGTCCATACCTATGCTTACCTCACATTAGTAGGATGTTCTAACCAAGCTTTCCTAAAACTACAGTCATGCTGGCTTGGAAATTAGGAGGGAACTCAGGATGGCCAGCCCATAAAGACATTTAGTGATGTGAGCACATTGGCACATCCATTTTTATTTTTTAAAATGGCCATAACATGAGTTGTACAATCTACCCCCAAATACTAGGAGACATTCCAGTTTAAACCAGAAACCTCACCCAAACCTCCAAAAATGGCAGGACCCCAACATCGCACCGGTCTTACCCTTGCTGGTGCTGGAAACCTGCTCTAGTGTGGACACTGCTGCTGGGGTATAGCTACATAAGAGATAAGAGGATAGCTGTGTTGCTGGGGTGCTGAGGCTGGGAAGCAGCGGGTACCAGTGAGCTGAAAGCTCAGCTTTATCCCCATGTCACCCTCAGGTTCCGGGTAAATACACAGTGGTGATGGATGACGAGAAGGTGGGCCCTGACACCCTTGCTATGAAGAGTGGGGATATGGTGGAGGTAGTGGAAGAGGGCACCGAGGGGCTCTGGTAAGATAACAGTAAGCTCTCCCACCTCAGAATGCCCTGTGTGATCCCACCTCAGACATGACCTGTGTGATCCCACCTCAGACATGACCTGTGTGATCCCACCTCAGACATGACCTGTGTGATCCCACCTCAGACATGACCTGTGTGATTCCCACCTCAGAATGCCCTGTGTGATCCCACCTCAGACATGACCTGTGTGATACCATCTCAGACATGCCCTGTTTGCTCCTACCTCAGACATGTCTCTATATGTTTCTACTTCATATATTCCATGTGCCCACCTCAGAGGCACCCAACCACAGACTGTAGACATGTGGTATGTTACAGCCACTGACTTCATTTTTCAGGTATGTTCGGGACCTGACAAGCAGCAAGGAGGGATGGGTGTCAGCCAGCAGCCTGTCCACCCTCCTGGGCAAATCCAGCTCAGCCCAGTGTCTGAGCAGCTCAGGTAAGACCCACTGTGTGCGCCAGCTGTGCCCTGAGCCTGCCAAGATCCTCAGCCCAGAGCCTGTTTAAAAGCAAAGGGGTTTCTAGGTGAGCAGAGAAAAGGGCCAGAGCCGAAGCCTGTCTCCACTGGTTTCCCGCAGACTCCAGTCCAGGGTCAGCCGTGTTGAGCAACTCCTCCAGCTGCAGCGAGGGCTACCCCTCTCCCTTCTCCGAGCTCCAGGGATAGTGGCCAGGCCTCTGTGGCAGGCACTCGAGGCCACCGTGCAGTAGACCAGCATGCAAATCTCTAAGTTTTCTTTTGCTTGGGCTTGCTTAGTTTGGGAGGGGATGGTGCTCCAAGACATCTGGAAACAGGAGGACCCTGTCAGCCATGGGCTTCAGAGGACACTGGGGCCATGGTGCCAGGACTTCAGTGCATGTGCAGAAACCAGGAGTCAACAGTTCACCACCAAAGCTTCTTCAGAAATTCCAGAGTGGACAGAGGAGGGGCTACGGGTCAGGAGACCCCTGTGCAGAAAGGTGGGAAACAGCCCTTTCCCATACTAAAGCAGCCAACAGCATCTGCTATGCAGCCTCTCCAAGGTGTTCTGACCTCTCTGGTGCTTTCCATGGGAACATCATCCTGAGGAAGCTACTTCTAACAGGAGTGAACAGTTTGCTACCAACAGCCTAAGGAGGGGATCAAGGGACTCTTGTCTTTTATAAGTTTTTGATTTTTTTTTAACAGGGATTAATCCCATGGCCATTTTTTTGTGGTACTCTGGCCTCAAATCTTTACCAGGAATCACTGTGTTTACATGAAATAACAATTTGATACTGTATTTGATATAAAACTATTTTTTGTTACTGGGGTTTACATCAAAGCACGCTGTTTATAGGACTAACTGATTTCTGGGGCACTCTCACTGAGACCTGGCACTCCCTGGAACACGTCAGTCACAGGGAAGGAAAGCCTGCTGAGTCAGGGAGCGTCTCCTCCACCAAAAGCAGTTGGAATCACTGAGAGTCTTGCGTCTACCTAGGTTTCATTTTCACAAGAAATATAAAGTATAACTTAAAATATTATTAGTGTTCTTTTCTACAATAAAAAGGAGACTCTCTGTTTTTTTAAAAGAACATCATTAAATTAGGATATTTTTTATTATTTTTAAAGAAAATGCAAAACTCCATGCTGTCGCCATCCTCAGCAACACAGGCACTGGCTGCCTCTCCATGTCAGGGCAGGCCCCCACCCCCCACCCCACCGGCCTTCTGCCCTGCCGCAGGAGGGGCTGCAGCTGAGCTCATGGGGAGTCCTGCAGCCTTCATTCAAGTCACGGCAGAACTGCCGTGAAAACTGTTGGTTTCCCCCCTTTTTATGTGTGTTTCAGAAACAAATTCTGTTCTTTGGAAACTTTCTGTGCCTAGTAGGGCAGATATTTTTATATGTGTGTATATATGTTCACGTGTGTACATATGATGTTGGTGTAAAGGATGTATTTATGGTCTCACGCTGCTGAACATGTGTCACTTTACGGTCCCTCCCTGTCTCCTCACCCTGCTGCCATGGGAGGCCACCGAGGCTCGTTCACCACTGTATGTCCAGGTAAAATGCCCTCCTCCCCCGCCCTGTGGCTTGCAGAGTCATCACTGGCCACACCTTCAGAGAATGGTAATAAAATAAAAAACGTGCAAAGACTCTGTAGCACTTGTGGTGGATACGTTATGTGTGAAGAAGCATAGAACACATCTGCCCAGCCTGCTTTAAAAAGGCCACCCTCTTTCATGAGCTCATCCTCATAAAGACACTTTAAAATGTCATCTTTTGCCAGGCATGGTGGCTCACGCCTTTGATCCCTGAACTCAGGGAGGCAGAGGCAGATGGATCTCTGTGAGTTTGAGGCCAACCTGGTCTACATAGAAGGTTTCAGGACAGTCAGAACTACACAGTAATACCCCATCTCAAAACAAACAAACAAATACACACTTCATTCACTGTTGCTTTAACTTTCTACTGCTGATATAAGTGAAAATTTAAATTCAGAAGTCTTAATTCTATGGATGAAGTTTGGATAAAAGCCAGTGACTCCTGCTGTTTACCTTTTGGTAAGGGGACCGGGCTCCCAGCACAGTGGCACGCAGCAATGGTCATGAATGCCCAGTGTGGCTAGTGTAAGAAATGAGGCAGGAAGTGGCAGGATGCAGAGGAGGTGCAGGTACCGTGCATCTTATATGTTTTCCTTTTCCAGACAGTGATGATGTTAAGATAGTCTCAGCATCTATTTGTGGAAAATGTGAAGGGGCCCAGAGACATGCAGTAGACATTACAGAATAATAGCACGCTCGACAGTCCTCCTGAAGGGGCAGTGAAGTAAGTTCATTGGTCTGTGAGAAAGGAGTGGTGGAGAAATGGAGAAGGAACAGTGAGCAAAACACAGAAATATAGCGAAGAGATGGTTCCAGACATGTCTGACTCACAGACAACTAATGTCCTAATTGATGTGTCAGGCAGCACCAAACAGGCTAGGTAAATAACTGCTAAAGGAGACCCTGATGAAGCAATTACTGAAGATAAAAGAAAGCAAAAAGATTAGCCCAAGTTAAAGCAAAAGAAGTGTCACAGCCATGGCAATAACAAAAACAGAATTTAAGGCAATTAGAGCATAAAGAACTATGTGGCGATCCAAACTTTTAAGCCAGTAGTAATGCTAAAAATGCAGAGAGCAAGCCTTGGCAGTCAGTATTACTGTCATAGACATTGATACCTGTCTATCAAATGGGCTATGGTACCATTTTTTGGCACACACAGAATGTACACAAAACAATGAAATAGATAGTTTGTAAATGGTAATTGGAAGTCTGTAGCCGTTATTGTAACATCATTGAGACTGCTTCAAAGAGCTGAACAGATAGCGAGGCGTCAGCATCCGGGGGGCTGCAGCTGAAATATGTCTGAGATTGTACTGCACTTAATCTAACATGACAAAATTATTAATTTACTCATTTGAGGAATATAATGAATATAATCAATAAAACTAAAAGTATAAAGGAGAAATTACTATCTTGGAAATCAGAAAGGCTAGCTGTAATATAGAAAAACTAAGAAACTATTTAGGAGACAGCGTGACAACCTATCTGTTTACAAAACGCCAGTGCACATGCACATCCTATAGGGCCAATAACCTCCCAAGCCATGGGGTTTTATTTTGTTTCTTTTGGTTCTTGGCCAGGTTTACAGTACCTGGCATGAATTACTTTCATGGATCTGGCCTCAAATCCAAATCAAAGAAGAACTGGTTACCTCCAGAACAGCCATGCCGCCATTTCACTCATACGTTCATTTACCTGTCAGGTCACTGTTCTAGGGTTCACTGATGAGTGGGACATCTGGTGATTATTTCCCCCAGTGGGTACTCTCAAAACTATGAAAACTAGCCATCAGGGAGGAAGTTTCCAGTGCAGTTCCAGTGTGATTTCTCTATGGTGGAGATAAAGTATTGCTAATCTTTGGCAGTCAGCTAGTTATGGCGGGCAGCTGAGAACAATTGCCTATGATGGAAAAAACCCCACACAGTCTAACAAGGTAAATTTGACCATGTAAAGCAAGTATGATGTAATGTCAGAAAAATACTGTTATAATTTACCATGTTAAACTGAATCACATAAGTCAGCAACTTCATACACAAAATCTTTATTGATCTTTTATTTATCATGGTTGTCACACCACACCTTAAAAAACAGTTTTTAACCTGATAAAGCATGGTAACAATCTTCAAAGCAAACACTTTAAGTATCTATTTGCCTCAAATATCCTCATCCAAGTAGGAGTCAAAGAGAGGAATGAGCAAAACCTTCGTAGCACAGAGGACAAACATGGGATATTCCACTATGAAGATCATTGCTAGAAATACTAGGGAATAACACGAAGAATGAAGTGAGTTCTGTGGATTGAAAGTAACTGGTCATAACTAGAAAATCCAGATGCATTCACCCATTGTTAGTAATAGAGTCCTCAAGACTAACCCACAAGGCAAGACACAGATCCAGAGAAAATAAAAGTGATACAGACTCAGGTCAGCTCTCTAGCACTTTTTTAAATTAATGAATGAACTCATCCTCTTAGGGGCTCCATCCAGCAGGGGAGCAAAACAGATGTGGAAACCAAACATTGAGTGAAGTGTAGAGAGTCTTGTGGGAAAGTGGGGTATAGAGAAATTATAGTTCAGAACATGGCTGCTCTGACAAGAGATCACATCCAAAGACCTTCTAGGTCTCTATGATCTGGCTCGAATACAAACACACCTTTAATCCAGGAGACAGAGGCACACAGATCTGAGTTCAAGGCCTGCCTGGTATAGAGCAAGTTTCAGGTAAAGAAAAGCTTAGGTTGAGGCGGGATGGTCCCCA
>CM053764.1:111968315-112111404 GCA_028658305.1 Pachyuromys duprasi | reverse complement strand
TATGGTTTCCTGTCTCCTTTTTGCTTGACATCATTGGCACCATAGGAGACCACCACTTGGCAGCCTCAGACCATTGTTACCAAAACAACACTTCATGAAGCTTTTGTAAGGCCTCCAAATATTTTCTCACTAAGAGGGATAGGAAGAAGGCCAAAACACATGGATGTGGGAAATTTTCATTTCATCTAATAAATATATTATCACATTCGTCTACATAATGGCACAGCCAATGGCCAATGTAATGTCCCCAACCGTCAATGAAAAACACACCCAATTCAGCTCAGCATGGGGCTGTGTCATTCTCTGTGACTTTCAGCCTACAGAAGAGGGTAAGCCGTTGAAGTCACCAACCTATGCACCTTCTGTTCCTGGAAGCAGACAGGGACTTCCTGGCTCCTACCCCTCTGGGATGGAGAAAGAGTAATGTGTGTGGGTTGTTCTCGTCTCTGAGGGAGATGGCTACGGATGTCTCCATCACTGAGAGATCTAGTGTGGGTGGTTTTCGTGAGCTCACCCAGTGTGGTTTCCTTTGCTGCTGGGTATGGGTGTTCCCATGACTTGTGGGGACCATCGAGTGGGTGGCTTCCGAGCAGCTTAAGGGAAGCTGCCAGCATCACCCAGGACCTTCTGTTTCTCAGTGTTCATAGCCCAGGAAGAAGCCCATAGTGTCCTACACAGGCAACGGCGTGCCTACGCGTTCATGGAGGAGCTGTGGCCCGGCTCCCTGGAGAGAGAGTGCAAGGAGGAGCAGTGCTCCTTTGAGGAGGCCCTAGAGATCTTCAAGAGCACCGAGAGAACAGTGAGTGCCCCTCACCCTGGGTGCCAGCTGTTGTGTAGCACACCGAGACCGCAAGGGAGTGAGCTGGGGGTTGTGAGGTCACATCTGTGTTTCTGAATCTTTCTCCCTGTTGCTGTGGAGGTTGCCACTCAGTGCTCACAGAGGCACGGGAACCCTGACCTAAGCAGGCTTCTGCTCTCAACCATGCCATGTGTAAATTCTTACAACAGGAAATCAACTCCTAAAGCACACTTGCTGTGTTTTCTATTTTCCCAAAGGAAATGCCCTCATTCCCTAAAGGTCCAGGGATGCTCATGAAGCTGACCTGAGAGGGAATGACCACCCTACCTGGTAGGTCTGGCCACACACACGTGCAATCCTCAGTGGAAATGTGTGAGGAACGCTGTGGCTTCCTTGGCCACACTCGGCCATGTGCACTGCACAGATTTGTCTTCACTTCTGAGTCTCTCTATTTATCTATCACCTGTTTGTTTGCTTCTTTTAGTTTGTTGAGACAAGGTCTTGCTATGTAGTCCAGGCTGACCTCCCACTCACCATCTTCCAGCTCTGCCTCCCAATTGCTGGAATTCCAAGCATGTGTGCCATGCCTGGCCCTGCAGCTTCACATTTATACATCACTGAGCATTTTCCTTTCTGGTTAGACATCTGCCTTTGAACATTTTCTCCAAGAAGGGTGTGTCAGGATAGGATAGGGCTTTGAGTTTCATCAGTTTCATTTTGTCATCATCTCTGAAAAAACAATAGCCAATCACGGGTCCTGGTGGTTGTGAGGGGCTTGGTGTTCATTCTCCAAGGGCTTTCTTGTTCTCACCAGCTTTGCCTCATATCACCTCACACCCACAAGGGACCTCACCTCGCACTCACAAAACACCTCTCTCACAAGAGTCCTCACACAGGAGGCCTCACACTCACAGGACACCTCTTTTTCACAAGAGCCCTCACACTTAGGGCAACTCACCGGGGGAACTGTAGAAGCCACTCCTCATTGATATAACCAAATACCTGACAAGAAGTTGCTGAAGGAAAGGCGGGTTTATTTTGGCTCTTTCTTTGCTCAGGAGGAAGTCCTTCATAGCAGGCAGGAAGGTGTGACAGCAGAACACGGGCAGCAGGTCACTGTGAGGAGCAGAGCCCGATGAACACTGGTGTCAGCTTGCTTCCTCCTTTTCATTCGGCCCAGGACCCCACGGCTGGACAGCTCTCACACTTAGAGCTCCAGGCCCCAGCTGGAGAAAGCAGGCTCAGGGCCGGCACTTGGGTGCTCTCACTTGAGAGAGCCAGCTGTTGGTGACTTTACATGTCTCTAGAGAGGGTAAAGAGGAACCTCACCCTCACATAAGCCCTCCGAAGCTCCAGAGCAAAGCTGCCCTCCCAAGCCCCTCACAGAGGCCCAGGTGGTACCCATAGCTCCTGAGTTCCCTTCGTGGACACTGACTGCTCCTTCTCGTGTGCGTACCTCATGTGTTTTTTCTCCCCCCTCAGAAGCAGTTCTGGGCCGTGTACACCGGTGAGTAGCTGAGAGCCCTCTGTGCCCCTCCCCCCCTTACTTAGCAGCACACTAATGTCGGCTTGCCCACAGATGGGAACCAGTGTGACTCGAATCCGTGCCAGAACGGAGGCACCTGCCAGGACCATCTCCAGTCCTACATCTGCTTCTGCCCCCTAGACTTTGAGGGCCGGAACTGTGAGAAGAGTAAGAGACTGGCTCCCTGCTGCAGTTTGCAGATGGGTAGAGAGTTGGGGGGGACCTGGGTGTCTGGTCTCACTAAGGAAGGGGTGGGTGCCTAGGCCAGCCTCAGGCCCTGTGGGGGATTGATCTAGGAGACCTTAAGTATTCTTTTCAAACAGAATGTCTTTGGTTTCTGAGTCTAAGATTCAGGGTCTCAGACCCAGCGCCCCCTTTGACTCTTCACCTGGGGAGTTCCAGTGATCTAGAGAGCTGGGGGAAAGCCCCACTTCTGTCTGCACCAGGCAAGTCAGCTGGGTAAACTTCATCTCCTCTGTCAGCTGCTTTAAAGATGTGAATTATTTCTTCAGCCTTGAAATAGCGAATTGTTGCTATGCTCGGAGACCAGCAGACTGCTCTGGCCCCCACAGCTGGCTGGCCGGCCTCATGGAATTCACTGGCAGCTGCTACAGTTACACCAAAGTCTAGGAGGGCCTGGAGCAGGCTTCCAGCTGCTCCTTTCTGTGGCCCTGCACAAACATCCCTGTTGTAGAATGACTATGCACTATGGAGTATTACCAGCCTAGGAAGGGCCTGTAGTCCCAGGCCTGGGTGTGTGATCATGTAGATGGAAAGACCTTCTCCAGCCCTTCCCGGGGCCCAAGGGCTACCATCCAGCACACCTCTGGCTAGCCATCTGGAATGGCCCAAGGCCCCAGACAAGCAGCAGCCTTCCAGCTGGAGGACCCTTCTAGGCTAATCCCGCGTCCTCTCTTCAGAAAATGGGTGCCTTATTGCCCAAGTGGCCTCCTGTTCTCGTCAGAATGAGGCCAGACAGCATAGAGAATGGGGAGAAAAAAAGCTCAATAATGGTCACTGACCCCAAGAGGCCTATACGTTTTGGTGAGCACTGGATAGGCCTCTGTACTGGAGAGCTGGGCTCATGCAAAACTGAACCGCCTCACCCTCTTTTCTGTCTGGCCCAACGGCCTATGCTGGGACCAAGAGCCTGCATGGCTCACCTGGTCATGAAGGTTGCCCCTAGAATAACTTCCCCCTCTGACCCTTGCATGGGCCAGAACTTTCCTGTCCTTGGGAAATGTTCGCTCACCTCCAGACCCCTTCCCAGCTTCTGATTGGAGTCTTGGAAGGGGGGGGGGAGGGCATCACACACCAGCCTAGCGTCTTCCAAATGCTGCGAGGCTGCCTGCTGTTGGGATTTCTCCCAGATCTGGGTAGGTTTCTTCCCTCCAGATCAATCCACAGGGCAGGTGACACCAAGTTCACCCTCGACAGTCCTCAGGTGCATGCCTTCTATGGGGACAAGGACAACCGCCAGCATGGCTGGCCTGCCAGCCTTTGCAGAGACCCTCTCCGCTTGTCTTCTCCTGTCCCCAGACAGCAATGAGCAGCTGATCTGTGCAAATGAAAATGGCGGCTGTGAACAGTACTGCAGCGACTCTCTAGGGCCCAAGCGCACCTGCCGCTGTCATGAGGACTATGTGCTACAGCCAGATGGGGTGTCCTGCAAACCCAAAGGTAACGGGCTCCGAAAGCTGGTGCTGTCTTATGCTCTGAAAAGCCAGTCACCTTCGCTGGCCTGTGGCAAGTTATCAGCCCAAACATGTAACAAGGTGGGACCCCTGCTAAGCAACTATCTGACGGGTGTTGACAGACTGTGAGCTGGAAACATTTACCTGAAGGACACCCGGCCTGCAGCTCTTAGTGTGGACCCCTGGGCTAGTGTCCTGCACGGTCTCAAGTGCCCTGTCCATTGAAGCAGGCCAGTAGAATGAGGCTCTGCATCTCCTATAACACCCAACTTGGAGTCTCTAGGACACACCTAGGAGTCACAAAGGCACACCTGGCATCTGTGTCCACTGCTGTACATACGGATAATAACATGAGAAGACTTAAATTTGTTGTTATTATTATTATTAATTATGGGCATGTGGGTGGGGGAGTATTACATGTGAGTGCAGTGCCCGCAGAGGTCAGAGGGCGTCAGATGCCCTTGAGCTGAAGTTACAAGCACTTGTGAGCTGCCTGATATGAGTTCTGGGAAGCAGACTCTTGTCCTCTGCAAGACAGTTCATGCTCCGAAAGCATGCTCTCCACAATGAGACACCACTGAGGCTGTGTTCCCAACGGCCGAGGCTTCCTCAGCAGAGGACGGGCCCAGCCTGTCCACCAAACTGGGAGGTCAGTGGGCCACAGCCAAATGTCCTTTCTTACATGGGGACTTGGCAGTGCAGGAAGAAGTGTGAGTGACCGCACGTGTCACAGATTATCACTTGCCTTGTAGCAAATGGGAGCTGTACGCCTTCCCTACAAAGACCTAGCAGACCCCAATTCTAGAAAGCAGGGCCTCCATTTTCCCCAAACCAACCTCTGTCTCCTCTCACAGCTGCTGCACTAGGCCCTCCCTGCCTGTCCTAGGCGGAAGCACCGATTTTCTCTGCCCTGAGACCTCCTGCCGTCCCCAGCAGGAGCTGTGGCAGGGTCCAGCTGCTTCCGACCCTCCACCCACAGCGCCTTTCACTCTGCAGCCCCCTCTTCCTGACTTGTGTTTCATACAGTTGAGTACCCATGTGGGAGAATACCTGTCCTGGAAAAGAGAAATTCCAGCAGCCCCCAAGGCCGGATTGTGGGAGGATATATGTGCCCCAAAGGGGAGTGTCCATGGCAGGTAAGGTCCATGTCCTATGCAAACCCCACTTCTCCAGCTCTGGTTCCCCTAACCTCAATGTTTCATGAGTCACTTGACGACCTGCAGATTCACTCCATCATCCAGCACTCCCGTTGTCAACCAGAGCCACCAGAGCCAGGGATGCCTACCCTGCTGGTAGAACCTCCAGAGGCCCTGTATTGTGGGCAGGGATCTTGCCTCAGGGACAAAGAGACCATAAAAATAGTGTGACTTACCATGTCTGTGTGCCCCACCCAGGCTGTGCTGAAAACCAGTGGGTTATTGCTGTGTGGGGCCATCCTACTGGACGCCAGTTGGATAGTGACCGCAGCCCACTGCTTTGATAATATCCGGAGCTCCAGAAACATAACAGTGGTGTTGGGTAGGTGTGTCCTGTCCCTGACCTCTGACCTGAGGGCATTTTCACACTAACAGTGGCTCAGGGGCTGAGACTCAAAGGCCCATGATCATCTCTGGTCAGTTGATATTTCCGAGAGAGCCACACTAGAGTTGATCCACTTTGTCCTCTGGGCCTTTCCTCCCCTCAGGGAATAGGAGATTTGGGGATTCTCTGTCCATCTTGCCCCACTCAGTGGGTGCCAATGGTCCAGTCCCCCACGTTCAGCCCATTCACAGCCTTCCCTCCACAACTGCAATGGACCCCGGCACACGCTTTGCCCCAGACCCTGGGGATGATACAAATCTTCCAGATACCAGAGGCTGAACTGGCCACAGGCCTGTCCATATACTCTAGGCCAGAAGGTCAAGAGAAGCAATAATCCTGTGTGAGGACACGGCCACACGGGGTAGGATTCGTACCATGCGTGGTATGACTTCCCCTCAGGCGAGCACGACTTCAGTGAGAAGGACGGGACCGAGCAAGTGCGGCGGGTGGTACAGTTCATCATCCCTGACAAGTACGTCCGAGGCAAGATCGACCACGACATTGCCCTGCTGCGCCTCCACCGGCCTGTGACCTTCACTGACCACGTGGTACCCCTGTGTCTGCCTGAAAAGACCTTCTCTGAGAACACACTATCCAGAATCCGCTTCTCAAGGGTCAGCGGCTGGGGCCAGCTGCTGGACCGTGGCGCCACAGCCCTGGAACTCATGGCCATTGAAGTGCCCCGGCTGATGACCCAGGACTGCCTGGAGCTTGCGAAGCATAGTCCTAACACGCCCCAGATCACAGAGAACATGTTCTGTGCTGGCTACATGGATGGCACCAAGGATGCTTGCAAGGGGGATAGCGGTGGCCCACACGCCACACACTATCAGGGCACATGGTACCTGACAGGTGTGGTCAGCTGGGGGGAGGGCTGTGCGGCTGTGGGCCACATTGGGGTGTACACCAGGGTCTCCCGGTACACTGACTGGCTGACGAGGCTTATGGACTCCAAGCTCCAGGTTGGGTTTCAGCGAATCCCTCTACTGTAATTCCTTGGACAACCCAGCCCTTCCCAAGGAGGAAGCTGCTGAGGCGCAGAGCTGTTTTTTATCAAATCCTATTGGCTCTCCTTGCTATTCTTGGGGTGGGAAAGGGGAAAGAAAGAGAGAGTGAAAAAGTGGAGGGGGAGATAAATAAGAAGGGTGGAGAGAGGGGACAGGAAGCAAAGGGGGAAGAGTCTGAGAGACTAACAAAGACACCCAGAGGGGCTGTGCAGTAGAGCCGCAGGCAGCTCAAAAGGCAGCGTGGTCCTGTCTGCCTGCAGCTGCTTCCTGTCTGCGTGTGTTCCCCCAGCAGTGCCGCACAGTAGGTGCGCACACATGCATGTAGGACACGTGCATGTCCGTGCCTGTGTGTGCACTCACGATGCATGTATCACCTGCACTATTGTTCACTTTCATTTTTGTATGAGCACGCCGTCTTTATTTCAATTAAATGAGAAACGCCATCTGAATGTGTTGGGCCAGGCTTCCAGGTTTCCGGGGGGAGTGTTTCTGAAGAAAAGTGTACGCCCCTGCCACTCACTGCTTCCCCGTGACAGCGAGTGGCTGATCTCAGCAGCTTGGGGATGCCTGCAGTTCCCCTGAGTTGACCCTAATTCCCTGGGTGGGGCCTCTGACGTCAAGTCAGATGCGCACTGGAAGGGCTCTTCTTCCCGGGAAAAAGAAACGGAAGGTGGACAGAGAGCAACACAAGAAGAAGCTAAGAGGGTTTGATCAAGTGCTCCCATGGTCTCAGTTTCCCCAATCGTCAGTAGGTGTGTAGGCACCCAGCTCACAGAGCTGCCCTGAGAAGGCACCAAGGGCCCTTGAGGGGCCTTACTGAGGCTCTAGCTCCCTGAAGACTGACATGCTAAGTGTGAGATGTGCTTATTTTCAAATCAGCACTTCCTTTCTGGGAGCGGAACCATGGAGAGGGTAGGGGACAAAGGGAGGACCCCCCCCCAGAACACAGATCTGTGTTCTGCCCTAATCCCAGAACACAGATCTTCTATGAGCTTCTCACACTTGACGCCATCACAGACTCAGCGGTAGTGACCTCTGCATAGGCATCACCAGTCAGGGCAGAGGTCAGGCACCCCAATACCAGCCAACCGGAGCACCACACGCTTTCTCCAAGTTCTGTTATGGTCTGGCACAGCCTGGTGAACGGCAGTGTCTTCCCTCCTGGTGAGATGCCAGGGCCAGCCTCAACATCTGACGTCACTGGGTGTGTTTGTCAGGCACACACAGCATGCCATGGCCCTCTTGGCACTTGTGGGAATTCCCAGCAAGAGACCTTTGTGGGTCACAGCCTGGGGTGACTTCTGCTGCTGTGACTGCGGAAGCAGTTGGGCAGAGGGTGCGTGGCCTGACCTTGGGGAGCCTGCCCAGAGACCAACAACCAATGGCACGCTCAGAGATGGTGTGGAGGAACCTGATTGGTCACCCAAAGCTATATAATGTGCTCTCTCTTCCAGAATAAATGAGTCCACCTCCGCTCGCCCTCCGATGGCATTCACCTGACTCCCCCTGTCTGTGTAGTGACTCTGGCACCTCTCACCCCCTCGGCTTGGATCCCCGTCCTCATCCACGGGTTGGACCCTTGGGAGGAAGACCAACAGGCACTGGCAATAGTGGTAAGCCAAACATCATTCAAGTACTCTCCGGCTAAGCACATGTAGCCACAGTCATAAGCCATTGCCAAGCCAACCACCATTCTCAGCACAGGCTACAGCCAGCACAGTGGGCAAAGGAGCGCCATTTCTGACCACTAGTGTGCAGACACGGTGTACATGCTCCCCAGGCTCAAAAATAGCTCCGCGAGATGAATCTTCTGATAAGGATGGGATCAACATGAGCTCCAGCAGCCATGTCCACACGTAGGAAGTGGGCACAGGGTGAGCACTGTCTCCTGACAAGCCGAGTTTAGGGAGTTTTGTTGTTAATTGTTGCTGCTGCTGCTGCTGCTGCTGCTGCCGTTTTCCAGGGACTCTGGAGCACACTGGTGCCTCCTGCTGACACCATGAGCTTAGAACCTGTTAGTGTGACATTACAAGGAAGATTCCGATGCTCAAGGGAAGCTCCACTGCCCGGCCTGAGCCCCGATTATATACACACACACTCACAACAGAGTCATATGGCCACAGTGTGGGAGAGGAGCTGTTTCCACATTTACAGCCCTCAAATGGTTTGCTCTTCCCTGCCCTCCTCTTTCAGGGCCGAGGGAAAAATGGCCACCCCTTTGCAGAGCCAACCCAAGGTGCGAACCATATGCTCTGCAGAAGTGGTGTTGACCATCAAACACCAAACCTCCCTTCACACATTCTCCACCCTCCAGGCCTGCAGGAGGACTGGAAGTGGCAGGTCTGCTGAGCAGAACGCCCCAACCCTGATGTGTGCCGCTGGGGCCATGTGCACTATCCTGAATGTCACATATCAGTGGCATGAACTTGTGTCAAGACACCAACAGTTTAAGGTTCCTGTCCCCTGATAGCCCAGCCAGATTCCATGACTAGAGTACATAACCATTGTCCCAGAGACACACAAGCCTCACACCTGTGCTCGTGTCCAGAGTCAGACCAGCCAGGGGACTGAGGACTTGGGTGCAAATTCCACCCAGGCTTTACCTCATCTCTGTCTCTGCTTCTGTTCCTGAAAACAATGATGAGAAAGTGACGCTTTTACCAGTTGTATTAAATTCTAGCATGGGCCGGGATGAGTGCAGAGAACAAGAAGCGACCCATCAGACACTATTGCTGCTCTCAGCACACAGCAGGCCCTGCCAGGCAGTTTTGGATAGGGATAGCCTGCTGGGGAAAGGCTGGAGCTGGTGACCACAGTCCTTACTCCCCTGACCTCATTGCCGGCCCAGGCTCCAATCAGGAGGCTGAGATAAGCCAAAGGACCATGGCCACCTGGGGCCCAGGCTGAGTGAACCTTGCCCCAAGCCTGTCACAGCAGCTTCTGTCCTTGACCACGCCATGGGGAACCTGCTGCGACTCAGCCTGCTCTATGTTGTCCTGGCCAGCCTCCTGCTACCTGGGAAAGGTGGTAAGTGCAACAGCCCCTCACACTGCAGAGTGGTCCAGGGGGTGGGGAGGAGGGGGTGGGCGGTTCACTGGCCCAGCCACAGGCTGGCTTTCTAAAGGTATAGTTAGGGCCAGCTGGAACTGCTCATGTGGGGCACAAGGAGATTTGAATGTAGGACCTGGAGAAAGGAGAAGGCAAAACAGAGAGGGAGAGACTGATAAGGAGAGAGAGGAGTTCATAGATAAGAAGAAAGAGATAAACAGAGAAAGTGACACAGAGATAAAGCTACCCTAGGCATGGAAGAGACAGGAGCCAGGGTCCCCAAGATTAGGAAGCTCCGTTGGGCCAGGGGCCATACAAGGCAAGGCTGTACAAACAGGCAACAGGCAGATCCCAGGCCTGCTAAAAAAAAAAAGGGCGGGGGGGAGGGCTCAACCCAGCGCAGGCTCCGCTCACACAGAGCTAGCCCTGCACCAGTACAAGAAGCAACCTCGGCAACACAAGGTTCCCTCCAGACATTTAGCCCTTACCGAGGAAAAACATCGCTGGCAACCCCGCTAACACCCAATCAATGGGTAGATGCCAGCAAGTCGCTGCCAAGGGTCAGCACCACGGAGACAGCCCCATGTTTGAGGACAGTAACACTCAGGAACTGGAAAAACCAAAGGCCACAAATAACAAAACACACAGCCAACAGTGAGCAGCAGGACGCTGTGTGTCAGGACCCGTGGAGTCTTTGCTGGTTTCCACAGACAAGGATTCACGTTCCCAAGTTTTAGTTTGCTGCTGTCAGTCTTGATTTTACTCAAATCAGAGCTGGTGGCTGCTGGCAGAGTAGGTCTGTATGGCTGTCTAGCGTTCCAGCAAAGTCACTCATGGAGACTACGATTTAGTCAAAAGGGTGGGACCTGGAGGCCAGTCGCCTTCACTCACTGGACAGGCAGACAGCACCTGCTCTTTGCAGAACAGCCACAGGCAGGCAGGCCATAGTTTAGAGGGCCACATTCCCACTGAGCTGGCAGTGGCAAACCAGGAGATACCTGACACCAGACAGCAGCTGTGTTCTGTGACAAGAACAACACAGGCAAGGGGTCCAAGAGAAGTGGAGAGATCCGTGGGCATCTGGGCACATCAGTCGCTTTTACATCAGCTGGCAGTGGCAACTTAAGGGTGGAAGGATTTCTCTTCGCTCGCTGTAGTGGCAATTCTGGGATTTTGGGTTCTTTTAAAAACTCAGAAATGTTATAAGTGTGTTTTCGATTTAATCCCACGTGTGGGGATCTAGGGCGGCTTCGGGCTGTCCGCAGCAGCTGACCATGATTTAGATAGAGCACGGCTCGTGCTCTAGTAGAAGCATGGTTTTGTCAGCTGCAGATAGTTTCTGCGTTTGTGTGACATTTGGAACTCTGGGAACTCCCAGTAGGTGGAGTTGGTCATTTAGGGAGGCTGGTTGCAGTTTGTTAGTGGCTGTGGTCAAAGAAGAAAGAAAAGGAAAGAAATTAGATTCAGGGGTTTTCCTAATTCCTCTCTCCCCTCTCCCCTTGTTTCTCTCCTATCTAGTGCTGGGTGGTGAAATCAGGGGGTAAATGGTAGGAGAGAGAAGAACCCACAAAATAGCAAAGACCAGCTATAGTTCAGGGCTTAGTCCATTGTGGCAGGAAGGGCATGGCTGGGTGTGGCAGCTCCCACCCTGGCAGCCAGGGAGCAGAGGGAAGGGAAAATGTATGGTCTGCTGGACCTTCCTTTCTCCTCTTTATTCTCTCTGAGCCGAGTGATGCTGCTGCACACACCCGGCATGCATCTGTCCTGCTCAGTTAGCTCTCTCTGGAAACACCCTTGTGACTACACCCAGAGCTGTGTCTCAGTCTTCTAGGTTGACAGTGAAGACTAATCACCATACTGGGGAGGAGGATTCCAGACATGGACTACTGTATTCCACACAGGTGTGTGTAGAGGCCCTGAATGATAAGAGACCCTGTAACTGATGAGGGCCTTTCACCTTCCCTGTCTTCTAGTGTTTATTAACTCGGAGCGTGCCAACAATGTGCTGACGAGGATTCGGAGGGCAAACGCATATTTTGAAGAGATGAAGGAAGGACATCTGGAAAGAGAGTGTATGGAAGAAATTTGCAGTTATGAAGAGGCCCGAGAAGTCTTCGAGGATGACATGAAGACAGTAAGTCAGGCCAACTCCACGCGAGGGTGCCATCTTCCTTGATGGCTGGGAGCTGGGTCCTCTCAGCTCCTTATTAACTGAGGCTGGGCCATACCAGCTCCTGAGCTGGTGCAGGGTTCCAGGCTGGCCCAGATTCGGACCTTTACCCACAAGCCTGTGAAGGGCAGTCAGGAAAAACAACCAAGGGATGAGATGTCCAGTCATGTTATTGGAGATGTTGCCTGTAGGACACTGATTTTGGTTGCTTCCACATCTCTCCAATTCTCTTCCTGAGTAGGAAAACTGAGGGAAGGGATATGACACACCACAGAAGGGTAATGGGAACTTGCAAGTATGACCAAGTTAATCTATGGTGGGGGGAGGGGATGTATGTATATATATATATATGTATGTATGTATATACATATATATATATATCTCCCCTCGTGGTCCCTATCAGTGCTTCAAAGATGAACACACAGCAGTTCCCACCACCTTACTCCAATATGGGTAAAGGGTTTGGTGACTAAGAGCATGCAAGCCACGCAGACATATGATAGGAGACCCACAGCACCACCATGCTCGGTTGTATGGCCACAGGAGTGAGCCTGCTCCTTTTCCTCAGAAGGAGAGGCCCTTCAAGTGCCCAGTGGAAATTTGAGCCCAAAGTAAGAAGAATGCGCTAAAAAATAGGGACTTTCCCCAAAAAATCAGCCAAGGAAGAGCTTATGGAGAAGTGGTTATTCCAGGCAGTTGTTGGGCCCAAGTGGAAGCTACAGGCCTGCTGCCAACACTGAAGGCCACAGAGCAAGACCTGCACAATTTTCGTGGCCACGTCACCAGCTCCCTTTAGGAGTTCAGTCCACCTGCAGCCAGGACCATTTGACAAAGATCACTCGGAGGGTTTAGGCCAGTGTGACCCCTGAGGACTGGAATTCGATCTTTTGCTTTCAGATGACCATGGCTAAATACCTGAGGGAACATTTAAAGGCAAAAAAGTATTTGGGCTCTAACTACATTTTGGTTCTTCCAGTCTGTGATCACTTCATTTCATGAGCTTACACAGAACACGAGAGCAACAGCCAGAGGAATCATGTTCTCCTCATGACAGACAGGAGCTGGAGATTCCAATGACACCCACCACCCAGTCACCTGTTCCTCCAGATATGCCCCATCTAACATTTGCAGAGCCTCCCAAAATCTTACCACCACCTGGAAAGCAAGCATTCTTCAGCAGGGAGCCTCAGAAGGACACTTACAAGTCAAACCATGAGACAGGCCACATTCCAAGGCAAAGCCAGCTCAGGGGATGATGAGAGAGTTCATTTATGCACATCAAATAACAAACAGCCTTAGGAGACACACTGAGTTTGAGATTCTAGAAGGATTAGCACGTCCTCTACAAAGCTGTGCAGGCACCTCAGAACTCCTGGAGCACCACACTTCGCTTTTTCTTCAAAGATGTTAAAGCATAACATCATTGAAAGCATTTGGACATAATTACAGATGATTCCCTGAGGAAGGCATTCATCATGCACACTAAGTCATCCCGACTCTTCAGGAACGCTCATACCAAGCTTGCATCACCTGACACAGCAAACCGAATGTGAACTCAGATACGAGGATGGCTCCAGAACGTTACTGTAAGATTCTAGTAGTCAATGACATTGACTAGACTGAAGAAGAATGTGAATGCCATTCCCGGGACTGGTGGCTCATTTGACTCACTGCCCTGAATCCACCACACAGTCTGTTCTGATCCTGCTGAAGTCACAGAAAAGATCATGTCAGGGATGAGGAGATAATCTGTGACTGTTAACACGGTCACATACCTGTCAGAAATCCAATTATCCCACCTTTGGGGATAACTGGCATGGTAGGAAAGCTTGAGGAAGTCCTGGAAGTGAAGCTGACAGAAAGGGATTGAAGAAACTCAAACAACTCTTCATGACCTCTGCGTGATGTAAGCCTTTACAACCCTCCATCTCTGACCACATCCGGGCTCCTCAACAAGCTGGACAGGGAATGAGTGCTGGGGGTGATTTCCCCACCCCACATTCCTCTGACACCCACAAAAGAGTGGACCACTCTAAAGAGGCTCTAATGAAGTACTTTGGTCTGTTGGTCATGAAGGAAGCAACCAGCGCTTAAACTGAGCTGAGACAGCCTTTTGAAAAACAAGCCAAGGCCATTAATCATGGTGAGGCCATGTCCGTAGGTTGAAAACTGCTACATGGTCCATCCTATAACTGGCTGGAGCATGAGCATCAGCTGTGTCGTAAGTTTCTGCAAGATACTTGTAACATGAGGAAATATGCTTCCTGCCACAAAAGACAAGATGAGGAGAAAAAACGTAGCAGATGAACATTCTAGCACACCACTGCAAGTCAGTCTAGAGAGTAACCATCACTCCGGTCATGTGACCAGGTATCTTCTAACTTCAGCAGATCATGGTGTGCAAGAGAGTTCGTATGTTGCTGTCCACTGGGCGACCACAGCTCATTTCAGCCACCAGAAAAGAGAAAAGGAATCAAGAATTATCTTTATTCTCAAATGTGGTGCATTCCTTTAATCCCTTCAGTCAGCAGCAGAGGCAAGTGGATCACTGTGAATGTAAGGGCATGCTCCATATAACAAGCCCCACGCCAGTCAGGGATACATAGTGAGGGCCTGTCTCAGAAAAGAAAGAACCGGAGGAAGGGAGAAAGGAAGGATTTCTTCAATTCTTTGCTATCAAAACAATGCTTTATAACTAATGAGAAAATTCATAGTTGCGGGAACTATGTGAATATGTAGATATATGTGAATATGAAAATATTTAGTAGCCAAGAAATTGCCTTTTTCAATAAGTGAAATTCATCTTAATCTCTTTATCCTGCTATAACAAAATGCCCTAGTCTAGGTAATTTACAAACAGCATGAGGTTTTTGCTCATAGTTATGGAGGGTAGGAAGTCCAAGGACAGCGTGGCAGCAGTCGGTGTCTGGTGAGAGCCTGTGTCTGCTTCCAGAGGGCCCCTTGCTGCCCAGTCCTCAATATGGAGGGCAGAGGAAAAGCACAAGGAGGAATGTGTGAAAGCTTCACAGGCTTCAGTCAGCTCACAGTGGCAGAGCTTTCATGACCTCACACCACATGAAAGCCTTAACCTTTAATACAGTGTCATCTAGGGCTGCAGGAGAAGGCTGGTTCTCTCTGCCAGCTAAAGAATTAAAACCCAGAGAAGAAGCATCACTGGGAACCCAGCAAAGCCATCACATGACACCTGGGTAACTGGGATCCCTCTTTTGGGCTCTTAGTCCCGTTAATAATATATTAGAGTTTAAAAGAACAGCCTGAGGACAGGCAGGTTGCCTGGGCTGAGGGAGGGGAAGAAAAAGAAGGAACAGAAACCGTGCCCCTTGAGGCAAGGTGCATGGCAGACAGCCACTGCCTGCAAGCGGCCACACTGCAGACAGAGGAGCTCTAAAAGAGCCAGGAAGTCCAGGGCATTCGTTGGGGAGTTTAAAAGTATAGTTACACTGCAGCTAGCATACAAAAGAAAAAGAAGAAAAAGATAGTTATGCCTTCGTTATGTCAAGACATAGAAAGGCAGGCAGACCCGGGCTCCATTGAGGTGGCCTTAGGGAGTGTGCAAGAGGGTAGGGACTATGGGAAGGAAAACAGGTCATCTTAAGGTGGGCCCATCTTCCTAGGTGTGGTACCTTAGTGAGGTTGCTGACTACCACATAAGATTAACCCTTAAAAGAGGAGACAAGGTTATGTCTTCACCAGGTGATAGATTCCATTCTTTATAAATACTAACATTGAGTTTGAACCTGTGAGACTTGTGCTGTCCTCTCCCATGACTGTCCTCCTCCTGGCTCCAGATCTCCCATTCTTTAAAATGGACACTCTCATTGGTTGAGAGGCATACTAGAATTCTGAATAGGCTCATCCGGGTCTTCATCCTAATCTGTATCCACAGAGTTCCGTTTCTAGTTAAGATCTTATTCTGGCGTCCCAAATAGATCTGAATGGGGAATAGAGGTGAGGACCAGCTGTGTAAATTCTGACCTTCCATTAGGGTTAGGCAGGCCTTGACTTGTTTTTCGCCAATTAGCAGTTTATGCTTTTTCCACTCATATGGCTGGCAGCCTGCGGTCTTTTTCTTTATTTAGGGCTGACCATCACACTCCAGTGCTGTAGAATGAATGCAGCTGTTTCTCCTAGCCTATTTTCTTATTGTTTACTTTGCAATGCTATTCCACCATTCAGTAAGAGCCATGTGTTGAAGCAGATGGGAGACAGGCCCCCTCAGGAATGAAGAACCCTGGAATTGCTCACTTTCAGATGGAGAAGTTCCAGAACATCCCTTGGGGAAGGTTCCTGGTGATGATTACTGTTAGTGTAAAATGTCTGTCTTCTCTAATGTGTCTTAAAATATTTTTTTTTCTTTTAGAAGGCATTCTGGAACAAATACGAAGGTGAGATGCTTTCTACCTCAATCATAAGTGAGAGTGACTCCTTAACATATTTAAATCAAGAGAAAAGACTGGCTTTTGAAAACACTTTGAATTCCATTCCTGTTCAAACCTTATTTACTTATACTTTTCCCTTCTGAGTTTCCATAAATGCTTTAAGTATTTTATAGTGAGTTTATAATCACTCAAGTTTTATTATTTACTAAAGTCCACATCTTTTTAAATGGGCTCATGTTCTGTTGCCCAGGGTAGTCGCAAATTCCCAGGCTCAAACACCCTCATAACTCAGCCTCTTGAGCAACTGGGACTGCAGGTGTTCCCACCATGTGTGGCTCAGATATATTTCAGCCAGTTCCTCATCAGCTGACGATACCAAACTCTGTGATACTTCTAATAAGTATAGCAAGTTAGAGCAAAAGGTGGAGTTTGAAATACTGGACTTTCTAAAAGGTGATCACTCCGATGACTGTTCGCTGCATCGCAGATGATACTGGTCATGACTACCTGGAGTTATTTCAAGACAGCAACTAGCCCTGCCTCTGTGCAAAGAGAGATGCAGCCTGTGCTGGGGCTGGATCAGCTTCTCATTCTCATCTACACCCAGGCGCCTCAGGAAGAGGATCCCCACATTCCCTGATCATCACCCTGTCCAGAAACAAGCGTCACACTGTCCCCTAGTCCTCCTCCTTTCCAGAGAGGCAAAGCACCTCACCCTGACTGCAAACACCCTGTAATACGTTCCAGCAGAGATCAGGGACCCAGCCAATGATGCAAGGAACAGGGGTATCACGCACATGTGGCCACCAAAATGTGACCTAAGTGAAATGTAGGCATGATGAATGATTCTCAAGTAGGAGAGGCAAGCCCAGGCCATCTGCAAAGCGGATGCAAGGGCAAGGTACACCCAGTGTCAGTGGTTTCCATGGTGAAATGCCTTCAGTCTTGCTTTCCAAATTGTCTCTGTGCAGATGGTGACCAGTGCGAAAGCAGCCCTTGCCAGAATCTGGGCCAGTGTCAAGATGGTGCTAAGGAGTACACATGCATCTGTCCAGAGGGATTCGAAGGCAAAAACTGTGAATTCTGTAAGTCCTTCTGCTGGATGGATCATGACAAGAGTAGGGAAGACAGAGACACTGAAATACCTAACAGTAAGGCCAGCCTAAGCCATTGGTAATCCTCACTGGAGGTGTTCCCTAGCTGCTGGGTGTGGTGCAATGTGAGAGGCAACGCTTCCCTGTGGGCCAGAGCTGTCGCAGGGCATCATGAGGCAGGTGACATGGCAGTAGAATGTCACCTACCTAGGAACTGGGTTGGCTGTTCACTCTGCTCGGGTGCAGTGGTCTGAGTCACCTCCTTTATTTACACTTGCCACCACAAACATCAACAAGGAACGATCTAGATTGCCCCATTTTAGACATGGGATGCACTCAACTGATTCTACAGAGAGACTCACCATGCTATTTTTACAACAATGACTACATTTCTAAATAGAAATTTAGGTTACTATCAGATCGATTTTCCCTAACAAGAAAGAACTGGGTTTCTTTTGCTTCTTTATTCTATTGCTTTTGTTTGTTTGTTTGTTTGTTTGTTTGTTTGTTTGTTTGTTTGTTGAGATGGGCTCTCACTCTCTCTCCAGAGCTGGCTTAGAACTTACTGTATAGCCCACTCCAGATTTGAACTCCCAGCAATCCTCCTGCCTCAGCTCCCCACGTGCTGGGATTACTGATGTGTTTTACCACGTCCAGGGTTAAATGACTTTCCTTATAGAGTGATATTTTTATCTGGATGCCCTCAGGACTCTCCCCAGCGGAGCTCCTGCTTATAAGTCTGAACCATTCCACAGAACACCAGATATCTGCATACAATAGACCAACAGATCTACTGAGGGGCACAACTTAGGAGCTAAAATTCCAGTAAGGTACCTTTTACTCCATAATTGTTTTTTCACCCAAGCCCAAGAAGAGGCCTGTAAAGCAAACTGCTACAGAGATGGCTATCAACGTGAGTTGGACCAGCCTGTGCTAGAAGCCAGTGGATGCCTCTGGTCCTCGAGGCTGTGCATGGAGGTCTATGGACTCAGTCAGCCTTGAGATGCAATGCCGGTCAGGAGTTACCAAGGGAGTTTAGTGGGTGCTATGCCTCAATTTCATGCAGCCTGAGGTGCCTTCACTTCTGAGACTTAATAGCATGGACACAGAGCGGTGGGACTTACATGACACCCCACACCACCCCCGGATACTCTGGACCTGGTTCCTGGCTTCCTACCACAAACATCCCATGACGATTATTCCTTCCGGGTCTCACAGGAACCCTGATCCAAATCATGCTATGCCCAAAGCAGGGTGCCTAGCACAAGAGTGGGACCAGGGCAGAGCTCAAATACCTGTTGTTACTGGGAGACAGAAAGAAGAGCTGCAGCTAGGATGTGACTCTTCCCTCCATGCCAAGGGCAGCACCCTGGACGAGCAGGGTGTGTACGGTACTCAACAGGGAACACGTGTCCCCCCCCCACACACACACAAAGCTTTTCAGTGGAGAGCCCTGTGGGGATGCCAGGTGTTCCTCCCAGAACCTGTGCATATGTCAAATGTCCCTCCCATGCTCTGGGGAAGCAACAACAAGGAGAAAGGCTTACATGTGGCTGACATGTCATTTGTTATCATGGGAACCACTCATGTGTGTCTTCCTTGAGACTCTGGTTCTTTGCATACCCCCTTGCCTGGGCATGACTGAGATCAGTAGACATAGCCGGCATGTCTGAATTCATCACGTGTCTGTGAGAAGGGCTCATCTGTTCTCTGCTTTGCAGTTGTTCGGAAACTCTGCAGCCTAGACAATGGAGACTGTGACCAGTTCTGCCACGAGGAGCAGAACTCGGTGGTGTGCTCCTGTGCCAGTGGTTACTTCCTGGCTGATGATGGCAAGTCCTGCATCTCCACAGGTAGGGGTTGGCAGGCCATGGAGACAGTATGCCACTGCTGTGGGCACTGACGTGCCATGTTCTGGTGGGACTTGCAAAGGCCGAAGGTGCCAGGAGGTGGAGGATGAGTGTTGGGACCTACAGTTCAAGCACAAAAGCTTTAGGTTTGAAAGAAGAGGTGTTATATCTAGGGGCAAAAAGTTGCTCAGCCTCAGGACCCACACTGAAGTGGCTCATTCCTGGCAAAGGTGGCTGAAAGGAGGTGATCCCAGGCATCACTGTGCTGGGCCTACCCACAGCTCCAGCAGTGACTTTCCCATGTTCCTCTGGCCTGAGGATCTGGAAACCACAGTTGTCACAATATCCAAAGGGCAAGTCAAGGGCAGAACCCTCCTGGGTCAAGGACAGGAAAAGGACCTGGCATTGGTATCACTTTTGCAGCCGCATGTGGATTGTTTGTTTGTCTTTTTAACCTGGTGAGAGCTGGATGTGCCGAGTCTTTTGAACCACTACTAATGAGGCTCTTGGAGAGCAGTGAGTGCCAGATGGACTGAGGAACATGGAGGGCCGGGGGAATGAACCTTTGTAAGATCTATGAGAAGGGCTCATGTGGGCTCTATAGACATGGTGAAAAGCCAGCCTGTGAGTTCACAGATGGTCCCTCACTCCTCTAGAGCATCCCCAGGTGTGGTGGAAGTGCAGTCTTGGGCTCATATAGAGCCCAGACAACCACATACAGAGGAGATAGGACTCAATATGCTGAGCCATTTCTCCCTCTTCCCCTCACATCCGCTGCTCACTGAAGACAATTTATCTCAGAAGTTAAGTAATCTCCCTCCCCCCTGGCCCCCAAGAGAGGAGCAGCCTAGCTAGACCCCAGAAGAGGACATTGCAGCCAGCCCTGAAGAGACATGATAAGCTAGAGCCAGATGGAAGGGGAAGAGGTCCTTCCCTATCAGTGGACTTGGAGGGGGGCAGGGAGGAGGTGAGGAAGGGATGGGGAGAGTGGGAGGGAATGAGGGAGGGGGCTATGGCTGGGATACAAAGTATATAACCTGTGATTAATATAAAAATAAATAAGTTACTTTTAAAACAAGAAGTAATCAGAAAAGAGTGGCCCCAAAACATCCTCCAAGAACTCAATTGTGTAACATGAAATCTCTCAACAACCAAAAGACAAGGGGATTCTTTTTTCTGCTGACATTTCTCAAGCTTAAGGTAGTTCAGAAAATTTTAACTGGAGCTATTTCTTGATATGTGTACAAATTATTTTAACTCCGGGGATAATTATAAATCAATTCAAGATAAAGTTTAACATCTGAAAACATACGAAAAGGCTGAGGTGTGGCTCAGTAGGACAGAGCTTGCTTAGCATACCTCAAAAGGTTGTGACTACACAGCTCAGCCCAGACGTAACAAACTGGGGTTATAGGCACCGTGTCTCCAGGAAAGAGGCCCCAGTCCTTCCTGATCACATCTCATGGGAGCACAAGCAAAGGCCACATTGCAACCACTTATCCTTAAAGCAGCTGGTACAGAATAGCCACTCTGCTCAGCCTCGGGCTGCAGGGTCCCTTTCCTACCATTGGTTTCTACTCCTTTCTTTGTAAAACCTAAAGGCTTTTAAGTCTTTTGGCTTTTGCTCTTTGTTTCTGGCTCTCACTGTAAACTTAGTTAAAGCAGCTAGCAACAACCATGCCTCAGCCTGAATGCTGGGCTGCCAAGAAATTTCTTCCACCAATTTAATTTATCTATCATCTTCAAAAAATATTGCTCCCACAGTCTCGGGGCCTAGACAAAATGTAAACAAGGGCTTCATAGTCAACAGCCTCTAATTCAATTCCCCAAAGAGTTCCTGTTCCCTTCTATAACTTCAGGACCCTAATCTTTTCTAGCCATAATTCTATCAGCATTCTTGTCTTCTAAGATCTCAGGGGAGCCAGCCATGTAGCCTTGCCAGCAGAATTCTAAGCTCTCTCCTGCTCACATCTTTAAATGCTTTCAATTTATTCCCACAAACTAGCCCCAAGCCTTTTGAACCACATGACCAAGTAGCCATAGCAACAACCCCACTCTTGGTACCAGAATTTCAGTGCTGTGAGAAAATAGCTGACATAATGTAAAGCATGAAGGGTTTACTTTAGTGTGTGGTTTCAGAGGTTTCCATCCATCATAGTTAGGGGAAGAACAGCTGAGCAAAGAAGCTCACCCAACGGCCACCCGTACCGGAGAAAGAAACTGTCCATGCAAACAAGGTTTTTCCTTGTCTTTTTTAAATTTTATTTGGATCCCCAGACTATGGATAGTGCTGCCTCTTGGACATGTGTCCCCATCTTTATTAATCTCTAGAAACATCCTTATAGATACACGATGAGCTGTGTTTTACTAATCTCTCTCTTGACTCTCAGCCAGGCCTCGCTGTCACACCGTGGCCCTCCAGGTTGCCTCACTGAGCCTGTGGAGCATCCACATTTGCTGAGGCCTCTGTTGTCCCTATTCTTGCAGCACCCTTTCCCTGTGGAAAAGTCACTGTAGGACGCAGGAAGAGATCTGTGGCCCAGAACATCAGCAGCAGTGAGGCTGTCTCTGAAGACTCGCTGGACTTAGAGATCCTGTCCCCTACCGAAAATCCTTATGACCTACTCAACCTCAACAAGACACAGCCCAAGAAGGATGGAAGGACCCTTACTCGGATTGTGGGTGGCAGAGAGTGTGAGGACGGCGAGTGTCCCTGGCAGGTAACTGGCCTAAGCTAGGACTGGCTGCAAGCAGAGCAAGCCTCCTGTGCCACAGGCCAGTGGGACAGCCCTCCAAGGGTCAGCAACACAGACCTGCAAAGGCCCTTCCTAGTGGTCATCATTTCATTTCTAGTTTGAAGAAAAATTTAAACAAAAACATCTAAATGCTCAGACGGGTAAAATACCTTAAAAAATAACGGGCACTTGGGGTTTCCAACATCCAAAACCTAAATGCCTCTCCTAGAACCAAAAATCCCAGAGCAGTGAATCTCAACCTGTTGGTCACAAGCCCTTTGGGAGTCACATATCAGATATTTACCTTACGATCATAGCAGTAGCAAAATTACAACCCTAAAGTAATAACCAAATAACTTTATGGCTGGGGGTCACGACAACATGAGGAAGTGTACCAAAGGGTCGCAGCGTTAGGAAGGTTGAGAACCACACTCTGGAGCCACCAGCAATCCCCCACATCACCTAAACACCCTCGACCTGCAGGGCACAGGTGTTGTTGACCAGAGGCAGGAGTTTCCGCCTACAATGCAACACCATTCGGACACGTTCTGAGAACTCGCTGTGCCGGGCCTGCAGTGGCTGCTGTGTGTAGGCTAGGAGGTCTCTTATTGGTAGGGGGGCTGCAGAACACTCCCCAGGGGTCCTGATGGAGTGTGGCTAAGAGACACCTGCTGTCCTATAGGCTCCTCCTTAGGGAAACACATGTGGTGTTGGGTCCTAGAGTGGCTTCCTCTCCCTTGTCGCTCAGGCAAGGTTTGACTTTAAATAATTACCAAAGATAAATCAGGCTAGGAGGATGGCTCAGTGGTAAGAGCACGTCCTCCTTTTCCAGAGGACCAGAGTTCAGTTCTTGGCACTTACATCAAGCAGTTCACAATCTCTGGTAACTCCAGCTCCAGGAAATCTGACACCTTTGGCCTCCGCAGCTACTGCCACTCACCTGTACATTTCCACACATATAGACATCATTTTGAAAAATAAAAATAAGTGCTCCAGCGCTCTGGAGGCAGAGGCAGGCGGACCTCTGTGAGTTTGAGGCCAGCCTGGTCTACAAAGTGAGTCCAGGATAGCCAGGACTACACAGAGAAACCCTGTCTCAAAAAAACTAAAAAACAATACATACATATATTTTTTAAAAGAAAAAAGAAAATAAGAGACAAACTCACTGTCTTCTTTAGCTATGAACAACAATCAAGAATTCTTTCAGGATTTAATACTGTGGAATGCATTTTTTTTTCAAGATAGGGTCTCACTGTGTTGGCCTGGTTGGTCTGGAACCCACTATGTAGACCAGTCTGCTCTCGAACTCACAAGAGACCTGCTTGCCTCTGCCTCCCTAGTCCTGGGGTCAAAGGTAAGTGCTATGTGTAGCCTGTGATTGACTCTTTGAGTGCAACCCTAGCTCCAACTAGAGGATAGGGATTCCCTGGAGAAGGGCAACGCAGTCAACACTTGGTGGCCAGCCCTGCAGGCCCAGTGCCCAGTGCATGGTTCCTCTTCTGGCCATGAGCACTTGCTTCCCTTGGACCACTGCTCAGTAGTGCTATCAGCAGAACATCTCATTCAGAGCAGCTGCATGTGGCCCGAGCAATCATCCCAGAGAGCAAAACCATCCTGAGGAAACACGGCTGGGTGTTTGCAGGCATTAGTCCCCTGGAGGATATACAGAGTGCCGGGCAGGAAGGGCTGGGCCCTTTGCGTGAATGCTGCAAGAGGTGCAAGGCCAGGGGAGTCATAGGACTGGGCAGTGGGGGTCGAGCAGAGCCTTGCTGTGGGGTCTCTCTCAGGATCACGAAGCTAAGAGAGCGGTTCCATGCACTCTCTGGGCAGCAGACAGGCAGAACAGGCAGGCTGTCGGGGTAGCCCAATGGATGGGGAAAGCTGTGGTCGGAGAGGCAGGCAGAAGACTCTTAGAAAAGGCTCTCTGAGATGCCTCTGAGAGCCCAAATGGCCAAGTTGGTTTGGCCTGGCCCTCATGGAGACCGTAGGTGGGGTTGCACACGTTCTGTTCTGGTCCCAGGCTCTGCTCATCAATGAAGACAACGAAGGGTTCTGTGGAGGCACCATCTTGAATGAGTTCTACATCCTCACAGCGGCCCACTGTCTCCACCAAGCCAAGCGATTCAAGGTGAGGGTAGGTAAGTGCCGCTCCAGCGTCTCAGGCTCTCCCCAGGATCTCCAGAACACAGGGATCTGTCAGCGACACACTCCCAAATACAGAAGAGAGCTCAGCCATAGGAAGAGGCTTGGGCAACAGAGGGGAGGGACGGAGAAAAGAAGGGGGAGGGTGGGCATTCACATACTCCCCCTCCCCCACCAGGCCATTCCCTGTAGAGACTTCCCTCTTCGGTGTCTCTGATGTGTCTTTCATGACACTCCTCTCTCAGTGCCCATTCCTCAAAGCCTCCCCTGCCTCCCTCTCTTCATTTCGTTCATTTTGATAAGTTTCCACAAGACACATGCGCTGTCCACTGAAAATCCAGTACAAGCCTCAGGTGCAGTTTGAAAATGCCCGGTATTTCTACGCTCCAAATTTAACACGGAGATAGGTGAGGTTATTGTAATGTCTCGTTTCCCACTCTGTACCCAAAGCCTCAACTTCCCATGGGCATAGCGGTAAGTTAACTCCCATCACGACTGAGACATTACTGCATTCTCTTTTCAGTCAGCAGCACTGTGCCTTCAGGTCAGTACACGTCCAGGGGGGCAGATGTGCAGCTTGGGTCTGGAATAGGAGACCCTGGGCCCTGAGCAGATTGAAGGACCCAGCTTGCAGGAAATGCTCAGGGGGCATCTGCCAAAGCATGAGGCACTGGAAAGGACCGACGTCCCAAACCTGTGCACAAAACTGTGATCAGGGAGCTGCAGAGACGGCATAGTGGTTAACAATACTTACCACTCTTGCAAAGGACCTGGGTTCCGTTCCCAGATCCCAAACGGTCCAGGGGGCATTCGATGATCTCTTCTGGCATCCATAGGCACTAGGCATGCACACAGTGCACATACGTATACATGCAGGCAAACACACACACTTAATAAAATAAACCATTTTAAAAATTCATTGAAAACATGATTAGAAGGTGAACCCCTAGAAGAAAGACAGAGGACCTTTTAAGTACATTTATTTTAATTTTTTGAGATGGGTTTCTCTACAGAGAATGAACTATTCTTGAATTTACAAAGCACCTGTCCCATCCTTCTGAGTGCCAGGAATACAAGCATACGCTCCTTGTGGGGGAAGGGTTTATTCAGCTTACACTTCAACATCACAGTTCACCTCAGTGGAAGTCAGCACAGAAACTCAAACAGGGCTGGAGCATGGAGCCAGAAACTGATGCAGCAGCCATGGAGGGGTGCTGCTGACTGGCTTGCTCCCCATAGCTTGTTCAGTCCGCTTTCTAATACCAAGACTACCAGCCCAAAGATAGCACCACCCAAAATGGGCTGGGCCCTCCTCCATCAATCACTAATTGTAAAAACTGCCTGCAGGCTTGCCTGTCATGCAATCTTATAGGGGTGTTTTTCTCAATTGAGGTTCCCTGGTCTCAGGGGACTCCAGCTGTGTCAAGCTGACAAAAGACCAGGCAGCACATTCCTTTTCTCTTCTTTCCTTTTTTTCTTTTGTTTTTATTTCCTCCTTCCCTCCTTCTTTCCTTCCTTTCTTCTTTCTTTCCTTCTTTCCTTTCTTGTTGAGACAGGATCTAGCTATGCAGTATGGTTGGCCTGGGGCTTACAATGTAGATGATGCTGACCTCAAACTCACGTAGATGCACTTGTCTCTATTTCCTTCATGATAGGAAAGGTAGCCGATATACAACCCCCCCCCTCCTCGGCCCTCGGAACTAACTGCCGTCTGTTCTCGCCTTCTCTGGCTCCAGGGGAACGGAACACGGAGAAGGAGGAAGGCAATGAGATGGTTCATGAGGTGGATGTGGTCATAAAGCACAACAAGTTTGTGAGGGAGACCTATGACTTCGACATTGCGGTGCTCAAGCTCAAGACTCCCATCGAGTTCCGCATGAATGTGGCCCCTGCCTGCCTGCCTCAGAAAGACTGGGCTGAGGCCACGCTGATGACGCAAAAGACGGGCATTGTGAGCGGGTTTGGCCGCACGCATGAGAAGGGCCGACAGTCACACATCTTGAAGATGCTGGAGGTGCCCTATGTGGACCGCAACACCTGCAAGCTCTCCAGCAGCTTCACCATCACACAGAACATGTTCTGTGCAGGCTATGACGCCAAGCTGGAGGACGCCTGCCAGGGGGACAGTGGGGGCCCCCATGTCACCCGGTTCAAAGACACCTACTTTGTGACCGGCATTGTCAGCTGGGGAGAAGGGTGTGCGAGGAAAGGGAAATACGGGATCTACACGAAGGTCACGGCCTTCCTCAAGTGGATTGACAAGTCCATGAAAGCCAGGGTACTGCCCACAGCTCAGAGCCCAGGGTCCCCGAGTCCTCCCCATTAAAGTAATCATTCTCCGGATCTGCTGGGTGGCATCTGGTAGTGTTGAATGTTGCAGCCTAAGCAGGGATGCCCACTTGCAGGGATGGGCTCTTTTGGTCTGGTCTTCCCTTGGCTTTGTGGTAGAAGAAGCAGGCTCTCACTGAGCAAAGGTTCATCTTCCCAAGCCAGACTGGAAGGCTGAGCTCTAGGAAGTCAGGGCTCTAGGCAATTAGGGCTCTGCTCACGCTTGGATGGAGCCATCTCTGCTCATAATCATAGCACATGACTTTGATTTTGAGTGGTCAAACTGACCCTCTCAATTGTGCTTAACTACCTTGAGAATAAATGTTCATAGCCATAGGCATGAGCGGGCACACAAAACTACACACACATAGCGGGACAGAGACTTCAGCCTAGAAGCCCCATTAGGTCAGGAGGCCTAGACACTGATGCTTCCTTTGCCTGGCCAGAGAACCCTCACTCTCCCCTAGGAACTCAGCAACACAGAATTGTTGGCATCGTGACATCTGCGGAGAGTAAAGAATCCTGGGCAGAAAGGCTAAGATCTTTGTCTAAATAAAGGGACCTTTTACCCAGATCCATGCCAGGCACAATCCTATGCAGGATTTTGTGTACAGGAGCTCTGCCTCAACTGTGTTGTCTGGTAAGAGTGCCTGCATTCTGTGCTGAGCTGAGTGCTGTGTGTACATGTGCTTTCCCTAGGCTGGGCTGTGTGGCAAGGTGCATGGTGCCTTCCAGAATGAGGCTGAGTGATGAGTGTGCACAAGCCTTTCCCAAGATGGGCTGCCTGGTGAGTGTGCGTGGAGTTTCCCTGAGGTAAACCGGGTGTTGATGCGCAGGCCCTTCTTCCTGAGCATGATATCAAATCACGAATCGCTAATAGTGACCCTACCCCCCCCAACACGTGGATCTTAGCCCTGGCTCTGGTTAGGAGACCCCAGAGGGGTCTTTGCAAAGCCTAAGCCCTGGCCTTATCCCAGACATTAAAGTTTAAGTCTCTAGGGTAGGTCTAACCCAGAAATTTCTGAACTCCTCCAAACATTATCATGCCACCAAAGCAGGTGTGGAGAGGCATGGTATGGCTGGACAGGGGTCAGGGCAAGTCTCCTGCCTCTAGTCTTCCGTTGCCTCTAAGCTCCAAACTAAAATGCTTGTGGAAACAAAGCCTACTGTCAGTAAATAGAGTGACTTTTTCCAAAAGTACCGATAGCTTGCACTTTGCATAACTTTCCTAAGCAAAGTTTAAAGGTCCCAGTTCAAAACCGCCCCCAAATCAAGAGCTGGACAGAGTCCTTTGTAAACAGATTTTGCAAGGTTGGGAAAAGTCAACAAAAACAATACTCGGTTTCCTAGAACCATAGTGTCTGAGAGTGAGGCTGGGGTCTGCGAGTAGAGCTGACCTCTCCAGCTGGGTCAGGATGTGTACACTGAAGAACACCTTCTCCACAGTGTGGTCCACTGGCCCTGCCTGCAGGTCAGCATGTGGGGAGACCACAGTTTCACCTTCCTCCGTGGATGGACTTTGTGGCTGTCCTTAAGAACAAGAACTCCCTAGTCCCCAAAAACCCCAGGATAAGGTCAGCACCCACACAGGTCCCTGAACCAAGAGAAATACAAGCACAATAACTGGGTGAGTGTGGGGAACCTGAGCAGACACTAAAAAGTGAATTTTGGGGGCTCAGAGGTTAAGAGCACTGGCTGCTCTTCCAAAGGTCCTGAGTTCAATTCCCAGAAACCTTAAGAACATTCCCAGCACCCACACAGCCAGCTCACAACTGTCTGTAACTCTAGCTCCAGAGGATCCAACACCTTTACACAGACACACATGCAGACAGAACACCAATTCACACAAAATAAAAATAAGTTACTTTTAAAACTCTAGAAAGAACACTTTCACATTAGATATATTTTTACCACCATAAACATTAAGAGAATCAGCAATAATTTCAAAACAAGTAGAAAATTCAGCACCCATATCTTGAGTGTCCTGGGCCAGGAGGGTAAATCCTAGATTTAGTGAGGCATGCCCCCTTGTGGCCTGGCAATCAGGACCCAGGCTCCCTGTGGTGCTGGCACAGTGAAAGTGCAGGTCCCCCAGCAGACGGTGGTGGTGTCTGAAACAGAGTGCAGAAAAGAGCAGAGTTTTCCCAACACTTCCTGATCCAGAAATAACCTCACAAAGGGCACAAGGAGAAAAGACTTCCCTCCTGGACGGTGGCTTTCACAGTGGCCACACCCATCCCAGTACAGAGAAAAAAAAGAGACCTAGATGTCTTCAGTGCTTTGTACATCCTGTACGGATTGTGGAAGCTGATCTTGGAGCAGACATGCCAGCCCTCTGGTGAGCACTGGGGAAGTGCCCATGCCTAGAGAATAGGTGAGCCAAGAGGTCAGAAGTAGAGCAGGGCTCAGCTCCCAGGCTCAGCTCTAAGTGAGTAGAACATCCTCTGGGGATTTGCTTCCCCTGCCTGGACCTCAGTTTCATCCAAAGAATTCATCCAAAGTGGTCCTGAGTGGCAGGGATAAAACAGAAGACAAACTCCTTCAGAAAAAATATGGTATCATCCAGGTGATGTTAGCACACAACTCCGAAATAGCTGAGGCCAGAGATGCAGAGTCTGAAAGTTCAGGGCCTGTGATGGCCATTCTTGGTGTCAATGACCACATCTGGGGTTAACTAAAACCTAGCAGCTGTCTTTGCTGCTTGCCCTAACTCTGGCTGGCAAGTCATTTCCTTCACTGACATCAGAGCCTACCTCTTCCTGACTTGATGCATACTGAACCGCAGCCGAGACACCCAGCCCTGTGGACGGAACAACTGTCCGATTCTTGGATTCTTGGACTTACCTCTGATAGACAGTCATTGTTAAGCTAGACAGACCGAAGCCTTTAAGCTCTCTTACATACCATAAAATAAAACAAACATCTGACGAAACAAAGAAAAAGTACAAGCAACATATAGATGAAGACACGCAGGCGCGCGCGCATGCGCGCGCGCCCACACACACACACACACACACACACACACACTTGTCCACACGGAAACCTCATAGAACCACAGAACCTGAAACCATAAAATATAAACAAAAGATCTGTAAGGTAAGAAAAAAATGCTCAGAGAAAGCATTATCAGACAAAAAAAAAAAAATCCTCCAAAAATACCACTGAGTTCATTTTGCATTGGCCCTCTGCTGGGTGTGAAACATGCCTGTAAGTGTGATTTGTATCCAAAGTGAGACTCCACTGGGGAAAAGTGATTTTTCTTTTGAGAGCGACTGCCGATTGGGATTCTGGGTTATGGGTGGGGCTTGTGGCTGCTTCCTCTCTCAGCACTGGCCTCATCCTGCTTAGACCTGTGCAGGCCTGATGCCTGCTACCTCTTTCTCTGTGAGTTTTTGTGTGTGTCGGTCCCAGAGTGTCTAGAAGACACTGTTTCTTTATTGTCTTGTGGCCCCTCAGGCTCTTACAGATTTTCTGCCTCTTCTTCCTCAGACTCCCTGAGTGCTGAGGAGAGGATCTGGATCCTATTTTCAAGCAGCTATTCTTGGGTTTAAGATTAGTTTTAACAGTTTGTCAATGTCCACGTGGAAATGTATCCCCCCAGGAAGATTTCTCTGGCCTTTTCCTAGGAGGCAGCACTCGAGGACCCCCAGACTGCCTGAAATTCACCTGACTAATCCTAGAAAATTAATTTCCAGCTCTTAGCTTATCTTGGGTCACTCACCAAAGATACACTTGAATGCATTTCTCTTCCAACTTTTAAAAAGCAAGTCTACAATGTACATATTAAAGATGGCTGCTGCCTACACTGTCTCCTTCACTTTTTACTTTATGTTTATACATGTCATTAGATTTTTATTCTGCATCATTTGGTCAACAAAAGGTGCAGACACCAGGCTCTCCGACATAACAACCCATTAGTCCCAATACTTTTCATCTCCTCCCACTCCAGTGCCCTTGTGAATCTGGCTCCAGACACATCACGGGGCCCTCTCACACACATTTCAGATCACACTGTGTGCTCTCACCTACCCTGCTCACCTGCCCATCTGCATCCTGTAATTTGACACTGTCCCATTCCCTTCCCTGCCAATTCTATGTGCCCCTCCTTTGTCAAACTACACATTCTCCACTGGTGGCCTCCTTCCTGCTCACTGTTGTGTCCAGACCCAGGATGGCCCCTCGAAGGGAAAGAAGCCCCTCCACTTTCCTCTCATGTCCTCCTCCCTTCCTGCCTAACTGTAAGTGCAGGAAGGGAGCTTAATGAGAGCTCGTCTCCTCACAAGCCATCAATATCTAGGTCCACGAGTAACCCGGTCTACGTGTTCTAAGGCACATGTTGACTACAGTGCTTCCTGGGGCCCTGGACTTTGGCTGTTTGCAGACTTTGTCCTGTCTGGGTCAGCTGCTCTCTGGGTCAGCATGGCCTGCTGCATCTCTCTGCTCCGGGGCTTCGTTCTCAGCTTCATCCTTACCCTTGTCCTGCACCAGGTAGAGCTTTCAGGTAGGCATTTGCTGTTTCATTCATTTTAAAAAATGTTTTCTTGAGGCAGCGTCTCATTGCCTGAGCTGGTCAGGAACTCACTATGTAGTTTAGGCTATCTTCGTCTCTTGGCAATCCTCCTGCCTCAGTTTCCCAAGTGCTAGGACTAGAGGAGTGAACCACCACACCTAGCCATCTCATCTTTGATACAACTCCACTGGTCAGATAGAGGATACTGTCTCTGGGACCCTGAAGGCCAGGCCACATTCTCACTCTACCTCCTGAAAATCAGTATGGATCTCATTGCTGTGTGGTAGCAGCTGCTGGAAGGGATAGGGACCTACTGGGCCAAGGACAGCCTAAGTCGTGCATGACAAAACTAGGCCGGGCACAGACCAGGCCCTGCTGAACCGTGGGGAAGAGTGGGGAACAGTGCGCTGGCTGAGGCGCTGTGTGGGGAGGTCTCAAGCTCACACTGCCCTGCCCCCCTCCCTCTCCCCCCTCTCTCCCCCCCTCCCCCCGCGCACAGTGTTTCTTCCAGCCTCGAAGGCAAACAAGGTTCTGGTGAGATGGAGGCGTGACAGTTCTTACTTTCTGGAAGAAGTTTTTGAGGGAAACTTGGAAAGGGAATGCTATGAGGAAATCTGCAAGTACGAGGAGGCAAGAGAAGTATTTGAAGATGACGTCAGCACGGTACGTAAGGCCCAAGATGCCCATGTGTCTTCTGACTGTTCAGGCACAGCTGTCTCAGACAACAGGGTTGATTAGCCTTTTTTTCTTATGGTGGGGTTGGTACGAGCCTGATTTCACAGGTGGGAGGCCAGACTTAGAGATGATAGCAAACCCACCTTGGCAGCAGGCGAGGACCCCACTCTAGACTCCCTTCCGGTCCGGCTACCTAGCTGGGGAGACCTGCCCATCACACCTCACGCAAATTAAACATCCAGGTAAGAAGTCGACGTTTTTAATTACTCATGAATTTACCCCAAGGCAGAAAGAGAAGAGGGAGCCCAAACTCCGGGAATAGTATCCGTTTTCATGCAAATGCTTTAGAAAACAGTTGTAGACAATTTAACAACAATTCCCCAAGCTGGGCTTTGGTGCAGTGGAGGGGGGGGATGCCTGTCTAGCATGTAGTTCTGGCTCAATCCCCAGCATTGCAACGGCTTTACATATAAATATAGCAATATTTAAAATTGGTTGTGAATAAAACATTGACCTCTTGTCTATGGAGTGTTCCAAAAAATTTTAATTGTAGTTTCATAAAGCCCCAGAGGGTGTAGAAGACCTTTCAGAAATTGTCCATCTGTCATTTGGAGAAAGCAATGAACATTTTTAAAGCAGCCCACCCTAAATTTCAATTTGCTGATTTCCTGGTGAGGAGAAGAACAATGGTAACACCGCCCACACATCAACCGGAAGTTCACTCGTGGTCTGGGGACAGGCCACAAGTCTGAAGAGCTCGACTAGATATCCCACTCCAGCCTCTCCCATGAACCTTCACAGCTTATAACAGCTTTTTTTTTTTAAGAGGTTGAGACTTCAAACAACCACCAGGCATTTCTGTAGAGTGAGGTAGAAAGCGGTCAAGGAGGAAGTTCTGTGTAGCTTTGAGTCCTTATGCATACCATCCCCCTCCCCATGAGAGGTGGTAGTAACCTGGCATAGAATGTTCCAATCCTGTTCAGTGTAAACAGGCTGTTAATCACACACACACACACATACACACACACACACACACCACACTCCTCCGAATGAGTAAAATCTGTGTTTTCTTACCCCTGAGTCCACCCGTGGTAAACTGAATACAGAAAGACCCTGTGGTAATGTTCTTACTTTTGCCTTGGCAGGATGAGTTCTGGAGACAGTACAGGGGTAAGCTCTTTCCCAGCTCTCTGGCCTCAGTTCCTCTTCTACTCTGAGATGGGTCTCCACTGGGGCCCCTGGATTTACATTCTAAGCCTCAGGCACTGGGACCTGGTGTCTGCCCAGGAAAGGGCATTGGTCCCAAGACTCCCACCAGCAGGGAAGCAATGAAACCTCTGCTTTCATTGCGCTGATGTTTGAGGGTTCGCAGGCAGCTGGGGCTCAGGCGACAGACAGGAGCCCACAGCCTACCTCACAGCCCATTCTACTTCTGGAACAGAGCATGATGTAGGCCATAAGTTAGATCAGATTGTAGTGAACTGTAGCTGTCACGCAGACATTTGTCTTGGGGTCTGCTCTGTAGGCTATATCCTCAGGAGGAGCCTGTGGTGGGTGTCAGCAGCAGGAGATGAAAAGGAGAATGGAGAACACAGGATAGGTGAAAGCAAGGACACCTTGAAATGTGGAGATCATGACAGCAATGGTGAGAGATGGGCAGAGGTCACACGGCACCCAGCGGGACTCCTGGAACGTGACCTCTGCGTTAGTGGAGCAAGCTCAGAAAGGAGTCCACAGCGCAGGCTCAGAGGCCCCTTTGCTCCCACAGGTGGCTCTCCATGTATATCACAGCCCTGCCTCAACAACGGGACCTGCAAGGACCATATCCGAGGTTACAGCTGCACATGCACCTCTGGCTACGAGGGCAAGAACTGTGAGATGGGTGAGGCGCTATCCATTCCCAGTCCAGGACGGGCATGCTGGAAGGCAGAAGAGGGTACCCTGGGAACCTTAACACACTCATCTCAGGGGCTTCTTGGTTCCCCTTTTCTTTCCCACCCTGGAAATCATGCCACAGGTGTTGGCTAAATTCTGTGACCTACCATCTGGCCCCAGCACTCTTGGAATTTTTATAGCATGGGGTCTCATTTCCTTCTTTTTCCCAGCTGTCCCCCCTAGACCATAATTGGCACATGACATGGAAGAGCTTCACACAGGTGTGGCTGACTGGAATGCCAGCTGGGGACACTCCACACAAAAATCAAAGCAAAGCTTCATAAGTAAATAGTCTTTTTTTTTTTTTTTTAAGTTCTAGGAATCCAATCCAGGGTCCCATACATGCAGGCAAACACTCTTCCACTGAGCTACATCCCCAGGCCTTTTTACTTTCTAGTTTTGATCAGGGTCTCAGTAAATTCTCCAGGCTGGTCTTGGACATGCTGTGCATGGTGCTAGACAGATGGCTCAGATGTTGGGAAGACTGGCTGCGCTTCCAGGTTCTATTCCCAGCACCCATGTGGCAGCTCACAACCTTCAGTCCCAGGGCGATCCGAACAGCCTCTGTTCCGGCCTCTGTGGGCACACCCTTATGGTACACAGATACTCACAGGAAAGCATCGCTATACATAAAAAAATAAATAACCTGCTATGTAGTCCAGGCAGGCCTTGAACTAATGGCCCTCCTCCCACAGAATTCTAAGTAGCCATGATGGACAGAGCTGTACCACCAGGCTCGATTAGGAATAGTCCTTAAATATCCATGCAAATGACTTCATGGGGCCAAGGGAATGGATTCCTGATAATTGTCGACTACACGTAACAAATACACGTAATTCTTCAGTGTCTCTGGTAGCTCAGAACCAGCTCTCTAGGAGAAAAGGTTCTTTAGTGGAGCTCTCTGCTCTCAACTCCAGATTCCCAGTCCATCACCTCCTGGTGGTGCTTGGTGGGTGTGTCCCGCCAAGACAGTGCCAAGGGATGTAAGCCTCACCTCAGCTGCTCAGCCATGTCTCCTGGGCTCTGACCCCCTCTTGATCTCATTTCTGATCTTTAAAGGAGCAATCCAAAGATAGCAGCTGTTGCAGTAGGAAAGGGAATAGCTGGGGACATAGATGATAGCCATGGAAGACATCCAGGACTGTGTGCCTCCTCCTGAGGCTGAATATAGGTGCCACCTCACTGAGTCTTCATGAGCACTCTGGGAGCACTTGAGTGTGGGAAGCTTTTTATGAAGATTGGCAAGCTGGAGAAATGAGGACCACAGATGAGTCACCATGTTTCTGGGTTTTTAGTACACATGGCAAGTCAGAGCCATGCATGTGTAGACGACGGTGTTGACTGTTCTCCATCGGCATGGCTGCTCTTAGCGTTTCCCTCCGTTTCAGCTGACAATGAATGTCGCCTGGAGAGGACTGACGGGTGCCAGCACTTCTGCTTCCCAGGGCAGTCATCCTACGCGTGCAGCTGTGTGAAGGGCTACAAGCTGGGCGAGGACCACAAATCGTGCAGTCCAAGTGGTGAGTTCTCACAGGGGTAGGCGGTCAGCCTCCACTTCGCCTTCCTTCTGCCATCACGCTTAGGGGCTGGAATGCTGTGGTTGGTTGGACGTGGTTGCTGACTCGGGGTTCTGGCCTCCACATTTGAGCAACCTAAGGTGCTGGAAGTCCTTTGTATCAGGAGGTCCATTACTCTCTTATGCACAACTGCCCCATAAATAACTCTGAGAACAGACCGTTCAGCTTCACCATGCTTTCCATGGACACCAATAACCAATGCCAGCATTCAGATCAGACTGTTGGCCAGCAGCATCATAGACCCCACATCTGCTTCAAAGATACTGATTTTCTTCCTGTGTTGCCACCACAAATGAAGACAAATGTGCGTGTGGGGCCCTGACTTCCGAACACTTCACAGTGCCAGAAAGAGGCTGCCAGAATCCACCTCGCTTCCCGTGGCAGGTAATAGCATTGGATAACAGCATCTGTTTTGTTTTTCATTTGTTTGGTTTTTTTGTTTTGTTTTTACAAACTTCATTCTGTCATTTCCATTTTCTTGCCAAAAGGAAGGATGGCTAAGTGAGTTGGGAACAAGCTCTCCTCTGGCTCCAAGGGCTCTTGGGGAGCACAAACTCAGCTTTCTGCAGCATTTGGTCCACATTAGAAGAGCCACAGGGCTATTCCATGTGAGTCTGACCAATGGCTGTTCCCTACTTGTGCCTTGTGCCACAGCAAGCCCCACGGGACAGCTCCTGATCCACGCCTGCCTGGACTCTAACCTATTATGTTTCTCTTTGTTCTCTTCCATGGACTGCCTTAGAATTTAAGCATTCAAGGCTCAATCCCTGACAGGTTATCATGCGGAACTTGGCAGTGATACATAATACTTCCCCTTGTTCCCCAGCTCCATAGCCTTCACTGTTGCAGCTACCTAGCCAGTAATTCCATCCTTGCTTGCTCTGCTTGGAACTCTGCAACATAGGCCTTGGGGTTTTATGCCACCCATCTTGGCTTGATTTCCCTATTTTCCACTTTGTTCACTTTTCTCTCTGGCAGACTTTGTCCTCTATGTCATTGTATCCCATAGAATAGCCTTGTTCTGTAGGGGTATAGCACTCACCATGCATGCAGCTAAGAAATTTCCAGTAGTCACTTCAAGTAAAAACAGGTGAAAATAATTTTAGTATTTTAATTCAATCTAAATAGATACTAAATATATATAAAGTAAATCAGATTTTTATTTTCTTTATACATATACATATGAGCAACATCAAATGGACTCTGTGTGTGTGTGGTAGTAATGATAAAGAGGAAGAGCCATGAATTTGAGAGGGAGTTGGGGAAACACACACCTAATAAATCCATTTAGTGTTGCTGATATGCACTTGGGACCACTTTTGATGGGATAACACATTAGCTGGTCCCTAAGGAAAAACCGATTCTTCCTCTCTCAGTACTCATGACTGGCCGCTCTCTATCTAAGAGTGGGGCTTTGTGAAACTTCTCACTCCAAACAGCATCAACTGGTGGTGGCGTTATACATGTACTGTTCAGACAACTATATTGTTGAGGTTTCATGGGTGTGGCTTCTCTACCTCAAACAGGCATCCTGGTCCTCTGGATTTTATGATTTTTTTTTCCATTACCTTTTCTGAAAGTCCCCCTGAATCTCAAGTATTGAAGTTGAATTGAAGATGTATCAACAAGATTTGGGGACCCCACAGTCATTTACTCTCTGTATTTTTTAATTTTCCTTTTTTCTTTTTGAGTTTATTTATTCACTTTATATCCCAAACACTGTCTCCCCCTCTTCTATCAGTGCCCCCTTCTTTTCACCCCCCATATCAACCCACCCCAGCACATCCAGTCACATCAGGACTGAGCACATCCTCTTCCACTGAGGCCAGACAAGGCAGCCCCACTAGGGGCAAGTGATCCAAAAACAGGCAACAGAGTCCATGTCAGAAACAACCCCTGCTCCACTTGCTAGGGGACCCACATGAAGACCAAGCCATCGGTTACATATATGTAGGGGGCTTAGGTCCAGTCCATGCATGCTCTTTGGTTGGTGCTTAAGTATCTGTAAGTTCCCATAGGCCTAGGTCAGCTGACTCTATAGGTCATCTTGTGGAGTTCTTGTCCCTCAGGGTCCTTCTTTCCTCCCCAACCCTCACTTCCACAAGACTCCCCAAGTTGCACCCCATGTTTGGCTTTGAGTCTCAGCATGTTTCAATCCATTGCTGGGTGGAGCCTCTCAGAGGTCAGAAATGCCAGGCTCCTGTCTGCAAGCACAGCAGAGAACTATTAATAGTGTCAGGGGTTGGCTCTTCACCATGGGTGCATCTCAGGTTGGGCCATTGTATCATTGGTTGGCCATTCCCTCAATCTCTGTTCTTTCTTTGTCCCTTCATATTTTGTAGGCAGGGTAAATTTGGGGCGGGCTTTGTGAGTGGGTTGTTGTTCCCCTCCCTCCACTAGGAGTCCTGTCTGCTAGAGGCCACTTCAGTCTCCATGGTCCCCTGCTGCTGGGAGTCTCAGCTAGAGTGACCCCCACATCCTCCTGGGAGCCTACCCTCTCTCAGGTCTCCAGCTTGTCTTGGAACTTGCTCCCACCCTGCTTCAATTCCCTTCTCTCCCAGTTATGGGCATCTGTAACAGCCTCCCTCCGCAGCAAAAAGACCTAGAGCTACATTCATCAGAATGTGATCGCTAGGCCTGGCAGTGTGGACACGGTACAGGTGAGTGAGGTCCCAGGCTCCTCTCTGTCTTATTACGAGCCGTTCCTACTGCCGTCTCCAAGGCCTCTGACCTTTCCTTTTGTAGCACAAACTCTGGCGTTAACCCCACAACCCACACTGTAACCATGATCGACACTGAACTTGGATTTCCCCCCCTCTTCTTTGTCTCTACTTAGTTCTTTGTGTTTCTGGAATAGTAACTGCTACTTCATCATCCTGCCTGTACCTAACAGTTCTGACTCAGCTTGGCTAACTTTTCTCATTATGGAACATGGATTTGTTTTTCTGCCTGGGGATTATTAACGGGTTGAAGAGCTTGTAAACTATAACTATCTACAGGAAGATTTGTGTTCTATACTTATACTTCAGTGATTCTCTGCAACATGGGTAAGATGCCTGGAAACAGTAGAATACAACTGTATCTTGCATTTAGGCTTTGCTGCGGACAACAGTGTCAGTTGCTTTCCCTACAGAGACAAGCCCTTGCTGTGTTCTACCAAAAGCTTGGCCACATTTGCAGCTGGCTGGTATGGCACATTACAGTCAGCCTTCAGGGGCCCAGAACTGTCCCCACTGACCCTTTGGAGAAAGTTTCCCTGGCCTTAGTTTCTCCTCATACACACACCTGCTCATTACGGCTCCTGCAGCTCCCAGAGCCCCTCCTTTGGGCTCCCTCCACCCTGCAACTGCGGCCACTGTCTCTGCCTGATTTATCCATCCTGCCCCGCATCCTGAAAACTCAGGAGTCACAAAAGCTCTGCCCCTGAGAGATCAGTCTCTGGGACCAGCCCTTCATTCTTTTTCCCTTGTTCCATGGGGAGGGAAAATCTGACAGCCATTACTCTCTTTTGCCAGGAAGTGCCTCTAGACCTTGGCAGTGGTGTCCAAGTGCTGGTGGCTGTGGAAGAGGCAGTGGACAGTGACTGACTGCCCCTGGTGCCCAGGACAGCACTCAGCTTTACTCTTCACTAAGTCACACTAGCCACTAACTGCCATTCTCTTTTTTTAAAGGTCAGGTTAACAGATTCCGAAGGAATGGACTTCTGTGCTGGTGTCTTAATACAGGAAGACTTCGTGTTGACAACAGCAAAGTGTTCACTATTATACAACAACATTAGTGTAAAAGCAAGTAAGTGTTTCATGAATTTTATAAGATCTCATTATAAATAAAGCAATCCAACAGAGGAATAAAATGAAAACTTTTCTACTGGAAATTTTGTTTCTAAGGCCAGACATAAAATAGCTACAATAATAGCTGTTAAACCACAAGCATGGACAATACAAGAGGCATCTACTAGAACTTGGACACAGCAGGCCAGTGCTAAGTAGCATTTAGAGGCAGTACAGCAGCCACCTGGACACACAGGGCTGGCTGAGGGCCAAAGTTGCTAGGTTCAATCCCTCCTCATGATCTCATTGCAAGACTCACCTGTAGCCTCATTTTTCATCCTAAAATCTGGACAATCATTTTCCCCCATTGGAGAGTTCCTACGTGGCCATGGATGTGCTCGACAGCAAATGTGAGCCTTGGAGTGAGCACGTCCCACTCTTCATCCCTAACTACCTGTGTGAACAGGCCAGTAGCTGAGACTCAGCCTGAAAGAGCTAAAAGCACGAAGAGTCCTGAGCAGCCATGTTCAGACCAACAGGCCTGGAGACGTTTCTTTTCAACGCCTCCTGTTTTCTAACCCCTCCCCAGGCTGTATAGTATTCCAGAATAAACATTCGACTTTTTTTAGAGGACAGTGTGAAGGGGCCAAGGGAATGAATTGGCCTGGCCCGTGCTGGGATTTGCTGTCACGTCTGGTTAGAACACCGCAGCTGCCCCATGAGCATTTCACTGAGAAATCAGGTCCTGGCGGCCGCATGCTGTAAGTTGGCTGACTGCTCATGATTTCAGATGCTGGCCAGAGGATTGGGGTCAAGAGCACCCACGTGCACATGCACTATGAGGAGGAGTCGGGGGAGAACGACATCTCACTGCTGGAGCTAGAGAGACCCTTGCAGTGTCCCAGCTCGGGGCTCCCTGTCTGCGTCCCAGAGAGGGACTTCGCGGAGCACGTCCTCATCCCTGGAACAGAGGGTCTCCTCAGCGGCTGGATACTCAATGGCACAGACCTGGATACCATACCCATGGTGCTTACCGTCACACGTGCAGACGGGGAGGAGTGTGGCCAGAGCCTGAATGTGACGGTGACGACGAGAACGCAATGTGAGAAAGGCAGTGTGGAGACCGGGCCTTGGCTGGAGGGAAGTGCGGTGACCCGAGAACACAAGGGCACCTGGTTCCTCACAGGGGTCCTCGGCTCACAGCCACCACTGGGGCCGTCACGTTTGCTTCTCCTCACCACAGTCCCAAGATACTCCATGTGGTTTAAACAGATCATGAAGTAGCTGAAATCCAACAGCACGGCTGCCAGGTGTGCAGGTCCTGCCGGTTACCACTCGAAGGTAACCTCTTTCCTTGGGACTTTAACTCTTTATTCTTGAGAATTTTACACACGCATACAATATGACCACACCCTCATCCCATTTCACTTCTCCAACTTGCTTTCTATTCTTCTCAACATGGCCCTCCCATGGGTCTTTTTTTATTTGTATTTTTTGATAATCCACTAAGTGCAGCTAGTGCTATCTCTGTGTGTATGCTCCAGCCACTGTTGCACCCTCAAAAACACATAATTTAGCCTCCCCCAGCATCTCTCAACTGCCAGTAGCTCCTCAGCAAGGAGTGGGGTGCAGAGCACAGCCCACCTGCATCAGAATCTTGTCCACCTTGACCTTGTGCAGTCCTCAAGACATCCCCACAGCTGTCGTGAGTCTGTACATGGAATAAGCCTGCCCTGTCCAGAAGGCACTTCTCGGATGAGCTTGACGGAGGAGAGAGTGCAGGGGCTGGGGAGAGCTGGGGCCTGTTGATTAAGATGTCCCACTGAGGACTGAACACGCTCTCATTTTCAGATCTTGGACCCATCAGGCATCTTGGCATTAATGCCTGCCCATTATAAAGAGAAGCTTCCCTGACCAAGGCTGCAGACAATCCAGCTCTATAGGAATGAATGTAAATATTTAGAAGGTGGTTTTTAACATGACCATTTAGCAAAGTAACAACAGCAGGGTCTACCCTAGGCCTATGACTTCCCCACTCACAAGCTTTTGACCAAAATTATAGTTTCAAACATGAAATCCCTCCTGAGCAGCAGGCCTCAAATTCAACCAGGAAGCACTTGTTTGCTCCGTAACAGTTATGCCATGATTGCACCAGTGTGCACACCTTATCTGGCATGTCAGTACTGTGGGTACAGGGTCCAGTACTGGGTAAGGCAATCGATGCCTTAGCTGGCCCTGCAGCTGGCACAGATCTTCTAGCACTATGAAAGCTACCCGGCAGGGAAGAGTCTTTCCTTCATAATTTTTATCTAAACAGAGACCTTCAGGAAAAAAAAAAGGTATATAAAATAAAATCAATGTCAGTTGTAAACCAGCTGAGTTACTGAGTGGAATTTCGCTGAGTGGCGAGGGGCCATGAACACGTGTCCCACTTGGTCTATCACACACTGTAGCAGACATCGGGGGCACAGGGGCTTCTCAGAATTACCAGTGAGCCAAAGGGCATCCCGACTCTGACTCTGTATGGCTGACTGCTGGAAAGAAGGAAGCAGGGTTAGTTTTGGAAGACAACTGTGGACCTCCTGCTAACACTGTACTTGAACACTCAGGGTGAAGAAGAGGCCCTCACAGATTCCAGGAGCCTCTCACCTCAGCCCTGTGCTCACTCAGTGAGGCTATGCCTGAGTAGTTTCTTAGCTTCCTGTGCCTTGGCACCCTCATCTCTAAGGGGAATAGTTTTAGTGTGGCTGTGGTGACATTTTAAAATAGCAGGAAAAGGCCAGATGAGGTGAGGGGCTGAGGTAGGAACGCCCAAACTTTGAAGACAGACTGGGGTACAGAGTAAGAAGACCTTGTCTCAAAATGACAACTATAAAATGCACCCTTAGGCAAATGTATCTGATGTTGCTGCCAACAGTCACCATAACATGGGTCTGTGTGCCCACAAAGTAGGGCTCAACACACAGGACACCAGAGACAACACAAGGACACACTACAGAGAGGTTGTTTCTTTAACTGCCAAGTTCAACTAATCACTTTAATCAGTTTTTGACTTGGGATGTCACTGTTTAATCAATTACCTGGAGATGCCTAAATATTTGATTCTGTTGCTACTAAACTCATAACAATGGCATCCAGGATGTTCACAGCAACCCCAATCTTTGAACTATTGCAAGGATACCACTTTATCAGGTCAGCTTTCCATGCTGCAGGAGGGCAGCTCAGCAGACATGTACACAAAGGCAGGAGGCAGGCTCAGCCTTGGTGGAGCTCATCAGCTCTGGCAGCTAGAGGCTATATTCACTGCCAGACAGCTCCTCCACACACCAGGCTTCTTGTTGGGAAAGAGGATCTTGTGGTCATGGGACCAGGAATATGCTGCCAATTGGGACATATACTAGTATGTGGGCACAAGTGGTATTCTCAGCTGGAAAGTGGTGCAAGCTCATAACACAAGGCTATATAAGGGACTACTACTTCCTTTGGCTCCTGTCCTAGAACTCAGCTTCAGCTGCTGGAGAGGGCCACATGGAGAAGCCAAGCTGTCCACACACACTCCACTGACCAGCATGTCCCAGGCCACACCTATCACAGGAGTGAGCCACCTTCTAACCCCAGGGTCATATTCCCTATACACAGAGCAGACACCAAAACCTATGAAGTTGTGACCAGGCAAAGATCTGGGCAAAGTCAGGATGCTGGTGCTTCACAGCAATGATGGGTGGTTTTGCCACTACATAAGGATACCAGTGAAGCAGCCACACACAGGGTTGCCCCACAAAGAACATGTAAGTTCCACCACAGCTCATGTATACAAGGGACAGCTTTCTGAACATGACAACTTTGCAGAAACTAACTTATGTAGTGGCCTGTTCTTTCTTAGTGCATTTCTCATAAACAAGAAGAACATAAGCTTCAGATGGTGGCACACACCTGTAATCCCAAGCACTTAGACAGAGGCAAGAAGAGCATCATGTTCTAGGACAGCATGGTCTACAAAGAGAGTTCAGACCAGCCAGGCTATGTAGAAACACCCCACCTCAGACAGAAAGACAAGATGGATGGATGATAAATGGATGGATAGGTGGTAGACAGAGATAGAGATCGATCGATAGATAGAATGAAATAAACAACAAACTCACCAGAATGTCTCCAGTGCTGAGGGATGAACTGTCCCCAGAATCCTTCTGCTAAAGCCCAACCCAGGGTAACTGTCTAGAGGAAGATCTCTGGTTAAGCTAGATGCAGCTGCAGAGCAAGGGCCTGACAGCACAGTCATCGTAGGAAAGGGAAGAGGCAGAGGACAGCAACCGGAGCTCATAAAGGACCATGGCCAGAGCTCAGCTGCCAGGCCTTGTCTTAGACCCGCAGCCTTCAGAACGGGTAAGAAATGAGCAGAGATCTGAAAAAGATACATCATGCTAAATTCTACTTAACAAAACAAAACAAAATTTATGTGTGCATGTGTGTCTGAGTGTGCTTAGGCTCGTGTGCAGGAGCCCACAGAAGCTGAAGAGGGCATTGAATCCCTTAGAACTGGAGTTACAGACAGTTCTGAGCTGCCATGTAGGTGCTGGGATCAAACCCAGGTCCTGTGACAGAGCAATAATTGTTCTTAACTGCTGAACCATCTCTCCAGCCCCTAAATCCTACTTTAAAAGGAAGCCTCAAGTTAACCAAGTATTTCGAGCTCAGTAAATGCTTAGAGTTTGAGTATGAAAATAGACACATCATGTAACATACAATAAAGAATGCATCATTTGTATAAGTTTGGATAACCTTTTTTTAAAAGAAAGGAAAGGCTATAAACATTACAAAGACAGTCTCTGTCATCAACACATAAAACTGAAGCATAGTTGTTCCCTTCCCAATAGTTCACAAGCACCACATGCCAGCAGCATAGGTGTTTGCCCCCAAAGAATTCCAGGTTTTGGCAAAGCTGGAATGAGTCAGTGGAGAGCATGGCCAGTCATGTAGATGCTGGCGACGGCCTCAGTGGCCCTGGGAAGCACCAGAAGACTTGGGCTGTAGAGGAAGCTGCAGCAGCACTGACCTCCATCTACAGGGCCTGCGCATCAGCACACCGTGGACAGTGGAGGGAAAGGGTTTTGCTTGCTGACAACCAGTTTTTGATGCTGATGGGAGATGTAGCCTTTAATGTGACCCTGAAACAGAGAAAAGGGATCAGCTTACACTTCTCAGTCTCAGTCACATCAAATATGCCAGGTGATATGATGATGACAGAAACACTCTTCCCTGGGGCTTAGCAAACACATGTGGTAGAGAATGAGGCCCTTTAAGTAGTATTTCCTGGCAGAAAAATTAGTTCTATCAGAAAATGCTTCAAGAAGAGAAAAGGTCTGCTGGTGACGTCAGCACCACATTAAGGCCCCGCTAAGCAGGCAAAGATACACACCATGTATATCAAGTTGGCCAGAATGCACTGGACTTCATCAATGTCCACATCTTCCACGTGCATGAATTTCAAGGCGACCAAAAAGGCATCTAGAGACAGCTGATGTGTTTTGAGTAACAAATACCTACAAAGGAAAGAAATCACCATAATAAACATCAGGACTCAGTACTTCAAGGACCAAAAGGAGGAGCCCTGAGAGTAAGAAACAACATTACTTAGTGAACCAGACGTTTACACACACACACAAACACATGTTAGATTCTCATTGATTAGATACACCCTAAAGCACACCCCACAAACAACAGCTATTAAGCACAACAGTATAGAAGCTTTCTATTGTAAACAGCCACTTTATGAGTAGAAATTTTTAGACATTCACTGAGTGCATAACTAAGTCTTCAATGCATACTTTGTCATGAGTCAGTAACTCTGAGATCTGACGGGATTTCAGCTCCTCCTCACTATTTCTTATAGACTGCCTCCAGCTGTCTACAAGGTCTCTGTGTCTGAAAGCGGCAGGGACACGGCCTCAGGAGAGGCAGTGTTCAGCATCACACTCAGAAGGAACCATCACATTTACTCCCTGACACACATAAGGATTTTAGGGGATAAACTGGCTCCCATGACAGAAAAGGAAAGAGGACTTCAGGTCCACAGCTTGGATGGAAAGAAGGTGTCTGGCACCAGAAGCTAATGCTGAGTTTACTGCCAACCAAGCCATGTCATTGCACAGCCTTTAGGGTCAGCCTGTGTCCCAAGAGGAGCAGGATGCTGACCCCATAGGCCAAAATGGGCTGCATCATCTGCCCCACGGTTCCCTTTGTCAGACACCCTGCTTTCTGTTTTGCTCTGTGTGTGTCTCTGTGTGCACATGTCTGTGTGTATGATGGGCACACAGATGTGTGTGAGAATGCAGGTGTGTGTGCAGAGTTCAGAAAGCAACTTCAGCTGTCAGGCCTTGCCTGCCACCTTGCTGAGACAGGATCTCCTGGCCCTGCTGTTTTTACACCTCACATGCCAGGCTAGCCGGTCTGCAAGCTTCCAGCATTCATGGACTCTGGGGCTCAAACTTGGTCCACATGCCTGCAGAACAGCACTCTTCCAACAGAGTGTCTCCCCAGGCACACTTACACTTTCTTGAAGAGGTTCCTGTACGTGATGATCTTCAGCTTCTCCAGAATGAGGAAGATGCCACAACGGATGAAGAAAGTCTCATGCTTTGCCAGTGCTTCATTGAGTAACAGCAAGTTGCCCTCACTGGGAAAGGAGGAACACCACATGGTCACAGAGCAGAACTCTAGAAAGAGAGGTCACCCTGGCTTCCAGGACAGGCGTGTAATTTCTTTTAGCTTCCTGTTCTTAAAGCAGTGGAAAGGATGGGCCTACCTGACAGCTTTGGTCACTTCTGAAAACTGCATGAGGTGGTATTTCCTCAGGAGCTCAATGGTTGGCATGTGACCCTAAGACAGAAAGTCAGCTTTCCGTAACAGAAAATTTCACTTTTAAAAATTGTGTACATGAGAGTATCTGTAGTGTACATCATCCGTGTGTAGGTGGCCAGAGGAAGGCGTTTGATCCCCAGAGCTGGAGTTCCACACAGTTATGAGCTACCTGACCAAGGATGTTGGGTACCAAACTCTGGTCCTCTGTAAGAGCACCAAACATTCTCAACCACTAAACTATCTCTCCAGTCCCAACATTTTCAGTTTTAACAGAGCTATGATCAGTAGGATTTTTATCAAGAAACTAACTTTAAAACAAACAAATTTAAACAAACTTTACATTTAACAAACCAAAAAGAAGTGGAGCAAGGATGTAGCACCCCAAGCTGTGCCAGTTACAAGGCTCGACAGGTCAAGGCACTTGCCACCAAGCCTGATGACCTGAGTTCAATCCCCAGAGTAAAAGGAGGGCATCAATCCCTGACAGTCTGACAGCATTAACCCCTGACCTGCATGAGTGCTGCAGCATGCACACCCATACAGATAACATAAAAAGTCAAATGTAACACTAAACTAGGGAAAAACAACTCTGATCAAGAAATAAGCCTGGATACCAGTTTTGTTGACTCAATGGATATGACCTTGATCTTGACCTCATGTGCCTTGTCACTTGTGTAACAAGGGGCAGGTGGTAACTGAAGAGATGCCAGGATAAGCATAAGACTGGGGAATGAGAAATGTCTCTCAGAGGAGTTAGCTGAAAATGGTTAACTCACTGTCCAGCGGGATTCGGGCCGGGGAAAGGCAGCTTCCCTACTTTCCCATATTCATAAGCAATTCTGAACTTTCCATGTTTCAGCCACATGCAGCACCATTCTCCTCCCCATTGCTATGTATTAGTCTTAGATGTAAAACAAGAAGCACTTCACTTTGCTGCTATGCCAGCTGACTAGTATATCTACCCATGTGGTTTCCCTGTTCAAGTATCAAAAATGAACTTAGGGGTAATATACAGCTGCAGGGAGGTGGAGTTAGGCGGATCAGAGTTCAAGGACAGTCTTGGTTACATTAAGTTTGAGTCCTACCTGAGCTTCATTAGACTGTCTCAAAGGAATTTGTTTATTATGATTAAGATTCCCACAGGCAAACTGGAATGGCATTTTTCCTTTTAATTAATTCACTGAAATGAATTTAGCTTTTAAGGAGAAATATATATATTAAACACTTGTCCCATTTGTTATATGAATATTTAAGTTCAAGGTTACTTTCAAGAGAAGCAAACACAGCAAAGCTCTGCTGGAAGGACCTGGGGCTGTGTGGGCATGCTGTGCAGGCACATGGGAGCGCTGCTCTGGGCTGCACTCACATGCAACACACCACACAGCATAAGCACACCATTGGAGCTACAAAGACTGTGCTGCTTACTCACCAGGAGCATCTTCACTGGCAGCAGGTAGATCAGAATCATCCTCTTGTTCTTCTGGCTGGAGCGATGGCAGTGCTCAAAGGCAAATGACAGGTACTCCTCAGCTGCAGAGAGAAGGGCCCACATGTCAGACACGGGCACACAGCCCAGCACGAGTACCTCCTGCCTGTTCTGCTACGACCTTTGTGCAAAAGGCAATGCAGCTTCCCTGCCCATGTCAGTAACAGCAGCCCAGTCTCATTTCTGACACCAGTGACTTTTCTTAAGTAAAATCCACAACCCAAAGAATTTGCCTGGGTGTCCGTGGCCTGCCACAGTGGATAGGGTGGCATACTTAACAGGACACTCTGTAAATTAACTTCTGTTGAGATTGAGATTCTAATTTGCTAGAGTCGTCAGAAGTCACTAAGACTAGTGTTTACAGCTGGAAAACACAAGCAACCTCTCCAATAACACACCAATCAGGATTCAGAAGTGAGGAAACCACATGCACAATATGCAAAGCTCTTCCCACCTAAAATGACCATGTCCTTTAAACAGATCTTACTGACCTGTACTCTAAGCTTGTCCTGCCCACACTTTTAAAGGGGCTTCCACTTCATGTAACGATCTGAACCTTAAAGATTTAAGAATACAGGAAACATTCAGTTTGCCAAGAGGCCCTACCCTCAGGCAGACTGTCTCATAACACCCAGGAGATCTCAGAGGGTGTAACCATGTAATGAGACCTGTTAAGACCGGAGCAGGGACAAGCCTTTCCTCAGGTACAGAGCAGAGCTGGTGACCTGACTTCCCTGCACAGGCGAAGGTTCGGGACTTGGGAAGACTTAGAAATTCCACCTGTTATGGAAGTCTCTCCTAGACTGCTAGGCCACTGAGTACAAAACAAGTATGCTGAGAAGCACAGGCTCAACTCAGACCCTGGGCTGGAGTCTGGGGCTGAGGAAATCTGCACTGAGAGTCACCTCTGCTCCCAATAAGGCTATGCAAAGGGAACCTCTAACCTCACACCTGTAGGTGACTGGCACAGGGGCAGGACTGTGTCTTCCACCCCATGCTGTCTCACTAAGACACGGCCATCAACAAAGACTGAACCCACAGCCACACTTCACTCCAGCCAGCAGGTGTAACTTCTTCTATCTGGCCCCAGAGAAGTGAGCACTTACTACCACTTAGAACAATTAAGTCCCCAAACCCTTGGGCATACAGGAAACACATTCTGATAGCTACTACATGGGAAGACTTCCTGCTGTCATCACAGAGGGGTTGGTTTTCTCTAGGGTGGCCCAGTTAGGTTGAACTGTAGTAGAAAGTCCATATCCAAGAATACATGCATGGACAGCACAAATTGGACTTGTTATGTTTTTGTGTGTTTGGTTCCAACACCCACAAAGGGGTTCACAACCATTTGTAACTTCTGTTCCAGAGAATCTGACTTCCTCTTCTGGCCTTGATGGGTACTGTATGCACATGGTACACTTATACAGGCAAAACACTGAAACACATACAATAAAAATAAATCTTAAGGGGCTAGAGAAATGGCTCAGAGGTTCAGAGCACTGGCTGTTCTCCCAGAGGTCCTGAGTTCAATTCCTAACAACCACATGGTGGCTTACAACCATCTATACCGGGATCTGATGCCCTCTTCTGATATGCAGGTGTACATGCAACATAAACATAATAAATAAATGAATGAAAAAAATAAAAATTAAAGTTAAAAATGAATGAATAAATATTTTTAAAAAAATAAATCTTAAAAAAAAAGAAAAAGAAAAAAAAGATAATAGAAGGAAGGGAAGGGAGGGTGCCTGGACCTGAAAGCCAGACATGAAGGTGCACCTGAAATCTCAGGACCCAGGAACTGAACACAGGAAGATGAATGATAAAGAGGTTCTGAAACAAACACTGTTCTCAAAACAAAGGATAGGCGGGGGAGGAGGATGCATCTGGGAGTAGAGGAGAGGAATGACTATGATCAAAACACACTGTATTCTCAAAGATTTTCTTTGTCTTGTTTTGTTTTTCAAGACAGGGTTTCTCTGTGTAACAGCCCTAGCTGTCTGGAAACTGGATTTGTAGCCCAGGGTGGAGATCCACCTGTCTGTGCCACCGTAGTGCTGGGATTAAAGGCATGCCTTTAATCTTTAATTTTAAGAAAGAAAGGAAAGATGGATGATAGATTCCTAGCAGAACTTAAGACACAATACTCAGGGACAAGGTTAGCCTTTTTCAGTGCACAAAATGGTTCAGCAATCTCAGAGGCAAGGCTCGAGACTAATCAGGTTTAAAGGAAGATGGAAGAGCTGGATGAGAAACTGGTGGGCTGAGAAGTGATGACTAGTGTATGGCAGTATTAACACATCATTCTGGCTATATTAGGGTTCCCCAAATGTCACCGAGCTCTCTTAGGAGCACCACATTAGTGGGCTGTCACCCCTAATGCTCCTAACTTAGGCTTTCTGTTTAAGAGGGAAAAGAAATGGGCAATAATCAAGGAAACCCCTTCTTTAAAAACTTGACCATCTACTATAAACATGAGTGAAAAATAATGATAAGCCTAAGCAAAAACTCAAGCAAAGGCAAGCTATACTCAGAAGCTGCAGTCTTCTGCTGTCCCAAGAATGACAGGCCTGACAGCAAAGGAGGAAGCTGAGGAACCACCCCTGGGAGCTAACATCCTGCTATTTCCTGGAGAGGGAGTATGTGGCCATCTTAGAACCAGGGCCTTTGACAATGCAACTAACTACCATCAACAAAATGGCTATCATCAAGAAATATGTCATCTATAAGGTTGGAGAGATATCTAAGAGGTTAAGAGCCCATACTATTCTTCCAAAGGACCTAAGTTCAGTTCCCAGGTTCCAGCACCCACAGCTGGCAACTCACAACACCTGTAACTGCAGCCTCAGGGGATATGAAGCTTTGGGCTTCTATGGACAAGGTATGCAAATGACCCCCACTCCTTACACATATGTACATATTATTAACTCAAAAATAAAGCAAATCTTTTTTTGTTGTTTTGGGTTTTTTGTTTTTTTTTTTTGGTTTGTTTGTTTTTTTGAGACAGGGTTTCTCTGTGTGGCCTTAGTTATCCTGGACTTGCTTTGTAGACCAGGCTGGCCTCGGACCTCACAGTGATCTGCCTGCCTCTGCCCTTCCCTAGGGCTGGGATTACAGGAGTGCACCACCAAACCCAGCTCTTAAAAAGTATTTTTTTAAAAAAGAAAACTGTCAATATATCTGAGAGATGATATGGGAAAAGAAAAGCCCTTATTCACTGCTGATGGGAGTACAGATTAATAAAGCCACTACATAAACTGATCTAGAGGTTCCTTAAAACTAGAACTATCACATAACCCAGACATTCCACTCCCGGGCACACACCCAGAACACTCTATACCCTATCACAAAGATATTTGCACATCCAAGTTTATTGCTGCTCTACTTACTATAGCAAGAACATGGAATCAATCCAGATGTCCATCAATAGAGGAATAGAGAATAAAAATGTGGTTCATACACAAACAGAATTATTATTCAGTTGTTAACTGAAAGGACAAAATGAAGGCAAGGGACTAACGTGTCATGGAAGAGGATGGAAAGTTAATCATTTTCTAGTTTCATCTCTGTCATGGTTTTCTCTTTATTGTGGTGGGAGGTGTACAAAAATGTAACCAACAGTAAGAGCATACAACCCTAAGCAAAATTCCATGGTTATAGAATGGCCACTCTAGCTGTAGAGAAGCTCACTAAATGTATAGATTTGAGATTGGGCAAGTGTTTGAGTAGCTACCTTAATCTAGGTGTGTGTTGTTTCTATTTGTGAGTTCATAAAGTAATTTTACTTAATTTTTTATTTAAGCTGGGAGGCAGAGTCAGGCCACTGTGAGTTTGAAGGTAGCCTGGTCTACAAAGTGAGTCCAGGACACACAAAGGAACTCTGTCTCAAAAAACCAAACCAACCAAACAAACAAATAATAATATTTAAAAATAAATAAAAGTCCTCATGCTAGATAAAAAGAAAAAAGCCTGGCTTCATGTTCTTGAGGAAGCTAATAATAATAAACAGGCACGATGCTACAAATGATGTCAGCAAACATATCTTTCTGAAAGTCACAAACACAAACTATGGGACTTTCATTCTATTGGGACTTCGGCTGGTACAGCTACAGCTGGGACAAGTTCTGTTCTGGATCTCCACAGAGAGAAGATAATCGTTGCATCCTACCCAAAGGCCAGTAAAGTCTAGTCACCTCAAGGAAAAGATGCAAGTAACCAGGTGGATCTGACACATGTTTTATGAACATAGAATAAGAACCTCCAAATATTATTGCTCACTTGTATAATTAGCTTTACTGTCAAAAAAATAAGCCTGATGAACTAAGTTCAATCCCTGGAATGAACATAAAAGTGGAAGGAGAGAAAACTCCACACACTTGTCCTCTGCCCTCCATATGCGAGCAAGCCATGGCACACACATACCAACAATCACACTACGTACACACACACACTCACTCACACACCAGTAGGTTTCAAAAAAAAAAAAAAATAAATCTAGGTATCTTGCCTCATGTCTGTAACCACAGCACACTCAGGAGCCCGAGGCAGGAGAATCATCATAAATTTCAGGCCAATAAAGGTTACATATTGGATTCCAGGACAGCTTGGTCTACAGAGTGAGACCTTCTCTCAAAAAAACAAAAACAAAAAACAAACAAACAAAAAACCAAAGGCAATTGGAAAGATGACTCAGTGGTCAAAAGTGCTTCCTGCTTTTCCAAAAGACCCAAGTTCAACACCCAGCACCCACATAGGCAGCCCACAACCACCTGTAACTCCAGCTCCGGGTATCCAACACCTTCTTCTGACTTCTGTGGGCACCTGCATAACATACATGGTATATATTCACAGGTGTGCCTGCGTCTGTACACACACACACACTCACACACTCACTCTCTCAAGTTGGACTTGATTTACACAAACATTCCACCTTAATCTAACGCAGTCATTACAATCTCTGAGACTATCCATGCCACTCCACTTGGACAGAAAGCATGTCTTACTTAAAACACTGAAACAGAATTACCAACATACCTTGCTTGAAGTCACTGTCGAACATGGCCTTCCGCCCAACATAGTATTTGTACGTGACCCTCTGTGCAGTGCTATAGTCGTCTTTCAAATTTGAGCTGTCAATGGCTCTGATCAGAGGTTTACACAAATGGAGTTTGTTGATCTATAATAAAGAGGAAACCATGTAAAACATAAACAATATCAACAGAACAGGCAGATGGAAGGACAAACATGAGCTGCTCTTTTTTAAACATGAATTTCAAAGTCATCAAAATTTCTGTTAAACAAACACACAAACAAACAAACAAAAAACTATCTTGTGTAGACAATGTACACTCTAGAAGCTTAGAGCTCTTCAGGGCATGCAGCTCTGAACATGAGTCAGAGCCAGTGCCCAAGGAGAAGCCTGCATTTAGCCCACACTGGCAAAGAGAAACCAAATGTCCCATGAAGTGAAAATCAGGTTCTTAGTGAACTATGACTGGCTGCCTTTTGCCTACTTGTCTTTATGACACACAGCTTGATTCCTTTGCCCACTCACATGTCCACCTATTCCCCCTAGCTCCATAAAGTTGATATTAAAACACAGGATGAGGGGCTGGAGAGGTAGCTCAGCAGTGAAGAGCACTGGCGGCTCTTAAGACCTAGGTTCAATTCCCAATACCCACCTGACAGCTCACAACTGTTTGTAACTCCAGTTCCAGGAGATCTGACACCCCCAGAGATATATGTGCAACAAAACAAAACAAACAAAAAACACCAATACACATAAAAGTAAATAAATCATTAAAAACAACAACAACAACAAAACAAAAAAGCCAAACCAAACCAAACCAAACCAGGATGAAAGGTTCCAGAAAGAAGCCACATATACCCAGAGGCCAGCTGTATCACAAGGACCAGTTACTAAATACTCAGGGCTCAGTCCCCACAGGGCTGGTCACTCAGTGCTCAGGGGCTTGTGTCTGGGGTAGCCACATTCCCGAGAGCTATCCTAAGTCAGATCTTCGTGAACCTTTAGTTCTTATTTGCTTCTATGGCACAGGGTGGGCCCTGGTTCTTAAGAACACTGGGCAGATTTTCTTCATTGAGCTCTAGTCTTTGTATTTAAAACAGAACTTTGCTCTTGAGAGGCACCGAATGACCACCAGCTCTTATTATTAATGTGGATGTGGTTAGAATCACTTCCTAATACACAGCAGAAGGCAAACGAAACAATTTATCTGGAAATAAGACTTCACAAAAATTCATTCAAAAGCAAACCTTAAAGTAGATTTTAAACAGCTGGTTCACCAGGAACAGCATCCCCCACTTCTTAGAGTCCTCTATGCCAGCACGGCTACAGGGAAGAGCAGAAAAACGTGATCAATTACAAATAAACTACCAGGACAAGTCACACTGTGAGATAAAGGCCCACAACTCAAGCCAGTCACCAAATAAAAGAGCATGATGAAAAATATGCACCAACAGGTAAATTTGAAAAGGAAAGAGCAGCTCTCTGCTCCTCCCTGTTCCTGATAGCCGCATCTTCTGCAGCGCCACCCTCTTTCCCGAGATGACATGGAAGGTCAGAGTGCATGGACTTGGCCAGGCGAGGCACCTGGGCACCAGAGACAATGCTTTCTTCAGGTCTGCCATTGCTGTGGATATTGCTGCCATCAATGACCCCTTCACTGAGCTCAACTACAAGGTCTACACAGTGTGACTACCCACAGCAAGTTCCAAGGCACAGTCAAGGCTGACAAAAGCTACCTTGCAAACCAGGAAAGACAAATTGCACAAAATGAAAGACAGGAGGGGAAATGATCAAAAGGATATAAAATATTAAATAGAAAAATATCTTATAAGCCATGCAAGCACATGGGAGGCAGAGGCAAGAGGATTTCTGAGTTTGAGGCCAGCCTAGGTTCCAAGACAGCCAGACAGCCTGTCTTGAAAACAACAAAAGGGGCTGGAGAGATGGCTCAGTGATTAAAAGCATTATCTGTCCCTCCAGAGGTCCTGAGTTCAATTCCCAGCAACCACATGGTGGCTCACAACAATCTATACTGGGATCTGATGCCCTTTTCTGGCATGCAGGTGTACATGAAAATAATTAATTTTAAAACGAAAAAGAATCTAATAAAAACCAACCACACACAATCCTGAAGCTCAATGAACCCTCTACAGGAGACTAAAAACCTCACTAGATAGAGGAGCAGCGCTCAAGTCAGTGAAAAGCTCAGTGCACCCACAAGGAGCAAGGGTGAGGGGCTTGGCTGTCAGAACCACTGAACACACAATGACTTTGTTCAAAGCACTGGCAGGGAAAGAAAGCCAGGCTACATCCACCAGCTTCAAAAGTGAAGGCAGGTGAAGTCTCAGGAAGTCACTGTGGGGTCCTGGTCAGAAGGGCAGCACCAAGAGCAGACTACAGGGAGAGCTCTTCAGGGGGACAAAGCAGTGTGTGCTCCAGAAACGGTGCCTATGTAGAAATGATGTAAGGCCTTTCCTTACTTCCTTTATAGCCCTCAGATCCTCACTTACGTGTCACTAGCACAGACGCGGAAGCAGCTCATCAGCAGCTCAGCGGCTTTTTCCAGCATGTCTCCAACTTTGCTCTTGCCTTTCTTCACCAACTGCTGATCTGCCTGACAATATAAAAGTGGTTTATTCTTTAAAGCAAACAGGTGAAACTAAGAGTGCAAGTCTCCAACAGTGTACATGTCATCTGAGGAATGGCCAGTGCTCCTAACCACTGGGCAATCTCTACGGCCCCTCTCATACATACTGTATCTGCCCTCAAATCAAGCTGACACCAGCCCCAGCTGGACTGTTTGGTCTCTGTCAGCCTAACACAAACCTAGGAATAGGTGGGAAGAGGAAATCTTAATTAAGAAAAAGTCCCTCGGATGTGAGGGCGATCTGGCTGCGACATCTGTCACCCCATTGATCACCAGGGTTGATTCGGCTGATCTGGCTGGCTAGGCGGGTGTCCCCTTCCTCCCTCACCGCTCCATGTGCGTCCCTCCCGAAGCTGCGCGCTCAGTCGAAGAGGAGGACCTTCCCCGAATAGAGGAGGACCGGTCTTCGGTCAAGGGTATACGAGTAGCTGCGCTCCCCTGCTAGAACCTCCAAACAAGCTCAAGAAAAAGTCCCTCTAAAGACTGCCATTTAGTCTGGGAGGTACTTTCTTAATTAGTGACTGATGTTGGAGGGCCCAGCTCACTGTAGGAAGTACCACGCTTGCCAGGTGGTCTGGGTTCTGGGAGAAAGCAGACGGAGCACGGCAGTAGGCAGCACTCCTCTGGGGTCACTGCTTCGGCTCCCGCCCTGACTGCCTTTGCTGATGGACTGTGATGCCCCTGTTGATGGTGTTCCCACAGCAACAAACACTGGCCTTGATCTAAAGAACAGGACTGAGCAGCTTCCTCTCGCCTTAGTCTCTGACCTTCTCCGATGTGCATACCAGTCCAGCCCTGAACAAAACCTGCTAGAGCAGGAGAAGTGTCACTCTTGCCCTGAGTTTAGGAGAGAATCAGCCTGTCTCCTCCCAGTTTTGAAGATGGTACAAAAGCTGAAAGCTTTTAAGAAAGAAGGGCTTTAGGAAGGTGACTAGGTCTTGAGGAGGCCCTATTGAATGGGACCAATGCCTTTATGGATGAGGTACCAGAAGGATTAAAGAAATGGTTCTCAACCTTTAATACAGCCTCACATGTTGGTGATCCCCAATCATAAAATTATTTCGTTGCTACTTCCCAATTGTAATTTTGCTACAGTTATAAATCATAATGTAAATATCTGATATGCAGCTCCCAAAGGGATCTCAATCCACAGGTTGAGAAGCACTGGGCTAAAGAGACACCTCAGTGGTTAGGAGTATATACTGCTCTTACAAAGGACCCAAGCTGGATTCCCAGCACCCCTATTAACTCACAACTTCCAGTAACTCTAGCTCCAGGGGATCTAACACCCTCCACAGGCAACTACACTCACAGACACACATACACACATGTAATTTAAAAACACAAATAAGTCCTCAAATGGAGAGTGGGACAGGGAGCTTCCTTGTCTACCCACCATGAGGACTGAGCAATGACACCATCAGTGAAACAGAAATAGACAGCAGTCCTCTGAGACACATAAACTGCCTGTGCTTTGGTGTTAGAGTGACAGTCTTCTTACCAGTGAGACATGAACATGCTGTTTATACCGCACCAGCCCATGGTATACTGTTACCACAGTCAGAATAGACTGAAAGAGAACTACGACAAAACCACATCATCATGCAGGGTGAGAAATCAGTGCCAAATGCAGGATGAACCAGAGGGTCTGTGCAATAGTTAAAACGTTCACTGATACACTGAAGAGACTACAATGAACTGCCCTTTAGGAGATGCTTCAGGGCCTAGTAGACAGTTTAGTCAGAGAAGTGGTTGCCTTGTAAGCACAGGCCCTGAATTAGATCCCCAGAACAAGGGTTTAAACTACAAAAAACAGAACACGGTGGCATATGCTTATAATCCCAGCCAACCAGCCTAGCCTAGTAGGCAAGTCCAGGCTGTTAAGACCCTAAGACAAAATAAAAATAAAACAAAAAAATCCCATAAAACAAAAGATGGATATAGCCCGAGGAAGAACATCTGAGGCTGTCCCTTCCTCCTCAAGCATGTAAGTGCAAACACAATACACATGCTTCTGGGGGCTTTGGTTACGTCAAGGAAACAGCAGTGTATAATCTGAAAGGCTGTTAGAATACGTCTCCCTTTCCCCATTCCCAAATGCTCAGAAAAGCAGCACCTTACAACGGAGTGAGCGCAGAAACAGCAGGCCCCAGATGACCTCTGTTAAACTAAGAGCCTGAGACACAAGGTAAAGCCACTCTCTTCTTTAACCACCAAAAGATTTCTATTGTTACTGTTTTATGTGGTGGGTGTTTTGCTTGCAAGTATATCTATGCACTGTGTGTGTGTATCTGGTGCCCATAAGGCCAGAGGTGTCATATGTCCTAGGACTGGAGTTAGACATATGTGGGTACTGGAAATCAAACCTAGCCCTCTGTCCCCTTAACCACTGAGCCACCTCTCCAGCCCCTACTGTTCCTCAGTAAGTACCTTTGCAGTCTGAGATCTCCACTTGGTTATTCTTTGCACCTTCTAGCTCTTTGCTGAGAACACCACTATTCTTATTTGTTTGTTCCTAACTGCCCATTGGAGCACTGTTATGATGGCTGCTTTAAAATCCTCATCTGTTCATCCCAACAACTGTTGTGGAGTCTCTTCACGACTGGGAACATCTGGCATACTGTGTTCTAAAAGCTCTAGGCCTTCTCTATGTGCCCTGTTTCAGCAGGTCTCTGTTGGACCCCCTGAGTTAGTGGGCGAGCAGAGACACCACCTCTGTGCTGTCAAGTGGGTTGGGCTAAGGCCCCTACTGTTTGCCGCATGGACTTGTGTGTGGAACACTGCAGCAGACAGTCTATCAGAAAGTGCTGCCTCCGGAGGCTGCCACCACTCTGTTTCTACAGGTTTCATCTCTGCTGTAGCACGTCCATGTTTTCCTTGGCAGGCTCCTCATCAGAACAGACAGGAAGCCCAGTCCTTCTCTCCTTGGCTCAGAGTTATGTGAACTTTAAAGTTCCTAGGCCTGCAACTGTCTTTGTGAGAAGAATAAAGAGCAGCTGGTCTGGAACCAGAAATCACCAACAGTTTTCAAAACTATAAAAGTGGTCCAAGCCCCCAAAAGATGCTGCTATGGCTTCAGAGCTGATCCAAGCTGCTCCTCAAGGGAGGCTGACTTTGTAACATCCAGGCTCTGAACCCGTCAGCTACTACCTATGAGTCCTTAGCACAGGTCACATCTTCGAAGTACAAGAGGGTGCAAACTGCTCCAGTATCATTCTACTCAGTTCCACAATGGCTCATCATTTCCCTCTACACACAGAGAATCTGTCTGCATGGACCATGATGACAACCAGGCAAGCTGTTTCCTGGCCTTTCCCTCCTTGCACCAGATGTAGCCCACTTCCTGCTTTTAGGAAGCAAGACATGGAAATTAACATATTTAGCTTCAAAACAACAGTGATAGGAAATTGAACTTACATTATTGGCAAATATTCGAAGGTCAAGTGCTACTGCATACATGACAGGCAGAGCCCTAAGGGCAAAAAGCAAATATGTTTGAAGAGCTAACAGTCCAACGTCCTACCACTAACAACCAAGGTACTACCCAGATCCACACCCTCCCAACTCAAATGGCTGCTCTTAGTTCTGCATTGGTTACACACACACTTCAGAGTTCCTGGCCAAATACTCAATTCTTATTCTGTACCACTGTCCCAACCCTGCTCTGAGAACTGGACCCTGGTCTAGCTGGGAGCCCCAGAACTCTGTTCTTCCCACCACCAGCACACAGCTCCACTTAAAACCACTAAGGCTCCAAGGAGGAGCCAGAATGTATAATATACACAGTCATCAAACAGGTATGTGAACATCTAGCAGCCAGTACTAGGCTTTCATTCACGTGTAAGCTAAGTCTTCACTTGGAAAAGAAAAAGTGCAGCACATTGATGGTGATGCCCACCTTTAATCCCAGCACTTGACAGAGGATGAAGATTTTTGAGGCTGGTCTACAGAGCAAGTTCTGTAACAGAAACACTGAAGTACCAAGGACTACAGACTTAGCAACCTCAACTAACCCCAGCCCACACTGACATGGCTTCCTAGTCTGCAGCTGCTCATGTCCACACTTACCAGTTTTCTTCTTTGTGAGCCTGGAATGCCCGAAGGAATGACGTGCTGCATTAAGGAAGGTGTGATATACAAAATGTAAGTAGCATACGCTCAGTGAAAGCAAACCCGGGCCAGGTGTGCTCTTCAGGTGACTGTGCACCTGACAGCAGTAAAGTCTTGAGTGTAGATGACACACCACAATATCCATGTGTTGGCAGCCTAGACTCATGGCAGTCTCTGAGACAAGACTCTATTAGAAGATTGTGTGTAAACCAGTAATAGTGGCAGCCCTTCAATCCTAGCACTTGGGAGAGGAAAGCTCCAGGCCAACTTCCATACAGAAATCCTGCCCCCCCCCCCAAAAAAGAAAAGATTGCGTGTATATGTACATGTCTGTGTGTCTGTATACAGATCTGTGTGCATGTATGTGTGGTGGATAGAGGTCAACTGTGGGTGTCATTCTTTGGGCTGTCCACTTTCTTCTTTTGAGAAAGGGTCTCTCACTGGGATTTGAAGCTCATCAATTAGACTAGCCAATGAGCCCCAGGGATCTGTCTCCACTTTCCCAGTGATGAGATTACAAGCTCACACACCACTCCTGTTTTGTTTTTGTTGGGAGGGGGTTTAACTTGGGGGAAACAGTGCTGGGGATCCAACTCAAGTCCTCATACTTATGAGCAAGCATGTTACCATCTCCCCAACCTGCTGCTTTTATATTTGTACTTGGTTTCTTTGAGTCCATCAGTCATGAGCTACATTTAAGTGCTCAAGAATCTGTAGTATAAGTTTTATTTTACCAACACTAGAATTCTTAAGGTCTAGGGTGACTTAGCTAGAAGCATTCTCTTCTAAGTGTATTTAAGCACAGTAGTTTTCAAAAACAAACTAAAATCTAGAAATCTACAAAGACTTAGCAAGCTTGTTACTCTTCTTCTAGGCTGGACTATGAGCCTCTAAGACTTAACCAGTTCCTGCAAGCACACTTATAAAACATTCTTTTCCTAATTAAGTCTTTAGGTTAGTATGCAAAGTAATGGATTTCACTATGGCATCTACATATATATATGGTGTTGTCAAAACATTATTTTTGACTGGGCATGGTAGTACACACTTTTAGTCTCACAATTTGGGAAGAGGCCAGCCTGATTTACACAGTGAGTTTCCAGGCCAGCCAGAGATAGTCTCAAAACATATAAACACACATTATTCTTGGGGCTAAGGATGACTCAGTGGTAAGAGTGCACCTGCTGCAAGCATAAGACCAAGTTTTCATCTCTTATGAGAAAGGCTGGGAATGCTGTGCATGTCCATAACCCCAGCACAGTGACACTGAGATAAACCATTCCTAACAGTCTGCTGCCCAGCCAGCCTAGTCAAAACAGCTAGCTTCCTGTTCAGTGAGGGATCCTATCTGAAGACTTTGAGACAAATTCAAGAAGTCCTCTTTTAGCTTCTGACCTCTGCGTGCACACATGGGCTCAGACATCTCTATGTTCATGTGCAGGCACCACACACAAACACAAACTTTATTCTTCTCAACAAAATTAAATAAAACCCACTCTCCATGTATATACTGTCTATGGCACTGAGGTAAATAGTAGGAGGGGAAAGGATGGGGTACTGGGATATGGGAGGGAATGCCCTCAAAGTAAATACATCGTGTGAAAATAGTATCATGTAAACCTTTTAAATAAATAAAATTCAAATTGTTGGTCACTGTACTGCCTTACTATAGAAGTAACTGGATGAGTCTTAAGAACCAGACTAAATTTAAAGATGCAAGATAGTGTAGTTCTTTTACAATTGTAGGTTTGAACAGCTGATCCTATGTCTCAAGACCATGAGCCTCAGGAATGCACTGTACAGTAACACACAAGGCAAAGGATATTGGACTATCACCGTCTGGCACTTGTACGCCTCTATGAAGTCATGGTTCCCCACAGCGTAGGTACACCTAGAAAAGACGACAGAGCCTGAAGAGCATCTACACATGGCACCAAGGTGAGACATCAACCCACAGTGCATGCTATCATGCCCCACCCCTCTCTCTATGTGGCTAGAAGGTAGCTCCTGCTTGCCAGAGAGTCACAGATGGAAGAAAACAGTTAACCATTTGACTGAAAGCAGCAGACGGAAGGAAAAATCCCATACAAAGTTCTGATACTACTCTGTCAAGTCCCAGAATGGAAATTACTTCAGCTGTTCTAAGTAAAGGGACCAAAGACAACAACAGCCCTCCACTGTCGGTGAGCCTCCAAAGACACTCTGTCTAGCTTCCTGCTGGCAGCCAGAGCCAGCTCATCAGCAAACCTAGAATCTCACTGCAGACAGCACACAGCTTCAAGGTCAAAGGCCTGACCCAGCTTGTTCTGAAATACTGCTTGCAGGCAGGGGCAATCCTGTGCACACGGTTTTAGGATGTAAAGTTCTGCCTGAACTTCCTGACATGCCAGACTGAAAACAGCAGACACACATGTAAATAAAGAGAAACATCTATTTGTTTTGCTTAACTCAAGAGTCTTTTTTTTTTCTACAAGGCAAAGACATTAAAAACCACATTATTTCCATAGGAAAAGAAAGACCTCAGTTAGGCAGTACAACTGACTAATAAAAAGAGTCTAGTCAGTAGAAATATCAAGTGTAACACATTTGTTTACTTTTCCAAGTTAATTAATTATAATTATTAATTATGCAAACAATGATGTATGATAAAATCTTATGTGAGTCTTGTGCATCACAGAAATGCAGCTGTGTATGTTTGTTCTACTGCCAACAGATTACCTTAAGTGAGCTGCAAACATTTCATCATAGGGGGGCTCCAGAACTTGCTGGCATTTCTCTTCTGGAGAGGCCATCTAATCCATAAGGAGAAAGGGGCAGGGTAAAGTTAGTGGGCAATTAAAACAGAGATGTATAGAGCTTTGATGAATACTCTTGAAACTTCACAGCCCAAAGAAATACTTTAGTCTGGCACTTCTAAGGAAAAGGCTACACCTGTATTTCAAGAAAATAAGCCCAAAAATGCAATTCAGGTGTTTGCTGCAGGCTAGAAAACATGCTAGGCACTTTCACACATGTGTTTTTATTTTATTTGGTGTATGTGTGTAGGTGTAGATGTGTGCCCACATATGCCATGGCACACATAGAGATCCAGGCTTGCTCAGCAGGGACTTCTGCCCAACTGTCTGTCTCATAGCCTCTTACACATATTCTAGTGTTAACAGCTAGTCAGTCAAGAAACACTTAGGCAACTCCTATGGCTTTAATACACAAGGTGTACAATTCCTTTTGGAAATAAGACCAACAAGTTAGCGACCAGGTCATGTCTCCACAGCTTCCTATAGGGAACAAGTGTCCATGGCTAAGGGCCAACAATAATTTCTAACTTTCCCTTCCTTCCAGTGGTGATGTCTGGATGATTTGAGCACACCTCTGAGGAGGAATTTTACATGTCACCCAGATTGGCCTTATATCACCCAGTTTTGCCATCTGAGCTGAGACACTATTGCATCTCAGCAGACCCTGGACTTGGGACCGGCTTTCCTGGGCCTCCAGCTGGAGATGGCAGGTCATACAAGGGCCTTCTCATAACCACAGGACCCAGCTTCCCACAGAAACCAATCTCTCTCAGTATATACATGTATTATATATGTATAAATGTATTTCTATCAGTTGTTTTTCTGACTTATAGTAACCTAGAGCAAAGTGAATTAACAGGAGAAAAAAAAAAACAGCGAGTCCTCACTAGTATAACAAATAGCCACACACTCATACATGAAGGTGGCAAAGAGGAATCCTTCCTGTCTGCAGACTGAGAGCCAGCATTTCCTTACCCATCTCCATTCTGCACACACCATGGGCATACCTATCACCTACCTGGAGCCGGGGGTTTGCAACATGAGGGTGCTTGAAAGACACCAGCTCTGCACAGGATGCTCCATCTCTGGTGTCAATGGCTTCATATACCTGAAACAAGTTGAAGGGGAAACTTGAACAGGTACACAAGCATCTATTCTCCTAGGACCTGAGCAATGCATTACGTACCATAAAAGCAGTTTCCTCCTTCTGTGAAGGAGGCCAGAATAATCAAAAGGTAAAGTTACACAGGAAACAACTTCATTTCAAAATGGGATCTTCGTAGGGTAAGAAAACAGGTAAGCCAGGCCCCTTTAAAGATGTCAGGGACACTGGCCTTGTATGAGGCACTAAGATTACAAATGCATCATTCCATCATTCTTCCCACTTGAACACCAGTACAAGAAGCAGCCTTCTTCTAGTCAGTATCAAGGATTCTGGTCACTTGTTACATTTAAACATGACTCTCTGAAGGTCTCCAAGACCCCCAGAGTTCTTTGTACAGGAAGCCTATTGGTAGCTGAACTTTCAGAAGTGAAGCACACATCATGAAATAGAAGCACACTTTTGATGGCTGCAGGTGTTAGATCCATGTAATGAGCAGTGTAGATGGCTGGCAGTGACTCCCCACTGACCTCCTTAGCCAGTGACCTTGAGATGGCAGGATGAAGTAGCCCTAACACCAGTAGCTCTGTATGTTGAAAATCACCTGATTGTGTCCAAAGCCTCAAGTACAACTAGCACCTGGCTCAACCCTACAGGACCTTGCACACAGGCTCACATTCTCTTACTGAGTCCTATCAGAGTCCTGCCTCAATAACAACATAAGTAAGGGACTTAGGAGTAGGGGAGAAAATAAGGATCATGACAGGCTTTAATGCACAAAGCTGGAGTGGGGTGGATTAAATTCCATGGTAGAGAGCACTTGCCTGGCATGTACAAGTCCCTAGATTTAGTCCTTAGTACTGTAAAGTGTTTGGCTGCTCCATGGATACCTCATCCCTGGCACCCAGCTACCTGTCGTAGGTGCTTTACCAAATGCTAACACAGAAGCTGCATCCTTTTAGGTTAGACACCATACGGATCATGAATTTATACCCCAAGCAGTGCCTGTGCATAGTACCCTGGGCTGGCATTTCAGAGGACAGTCTGCTTAAGACATCCCAGGAGACACTTCTCCCAGTGCACCTAGGTCTTCTAGGGTCCTGCACACCGGTCCCCAGGTGTACAACCTGCTCTTAAACCTCACAGTTCTTAACACTGTACAGTCTTTCTAGCCACTGAAAGCCCACAGCAACAAGCATACCTGGTACCAGGGTTGTTTTATAAGTTCCATTCCTCACTGACAGGAAACAAACCTCCTTAAAGAAAGGGTTGACTCCAGAGCTGGGTAAGGAGAGACCTGATGAGCTTGAACAACATGTGGCCCAGAAAAGGATCAAGGAAACCACAGAAAACAGTTGAGGCAGCTTTAGGAAATTTTGAGCTTCAAAAGAGTAGAGTAAAAAATGGTGATAGAATGTAGCTGGGTATTAAAAATAATCAATAATGTCTGCTGGGTGTGGCTGCCCATACCTTTAATCCCAGCACTTAGGAGGCACAGGCAGGCAGATCCCTGTGTGTTCAAGGACAGCCTGGTCTATGGACAGTGAGTTCCAGGACAACTAAGGCTATGTACAGAGACCCTCTCTCAAATACATGCATACATATCCCAACAGCTTCTAAGAAATTAGCACAGGAAACATAGAAAAAGAGAGACAAACAATTTGTCAACAGATACCCAATGGCCATGGCTGTCACCAAGGTGCTGAAACAGGGACTGGTCTCTTGGCCAACAATAAGGTCACTGAGGTTCAAGCATGATCTCCAGAAACAGCATCTTGCTAAGTATTAAGTATGTGCATGCTAGGACCAAAGTCTGAGTCTGAGTTTCAACTGTGATGCTTCCGAGCTGAGAGGACTTGGGTTAGTCACCTCCGGAGTCTTGTGATAGAATCAAACTGAATATATATGCACACGCAGAACTGACAATAGTGCCTGCTATTAAGAAGGCTACTAGAACTAGCAAGTACTAGTTCTAGCTAATGGAATGTTTGGGACAGGAAACAGAGGCCTTCATAATAGAGCTATGTGGAAACCAAGATTCATAAACAGCCATGAGTAGCAGTGTAATCAGTTAAAACGTTCATCAGACTTTCCCATATGGCTGTCCCTTGCACCAGGTGTGCTGCCTCGTGGGGATTTATACCTTCAACACCCTCACAGGCTCTCTGTCCTGGGTTTGTGGAGAAAACGCAAACTCAACCCCCAACCCAGATGCAACATTGTTTGCTTGTGCCATTCGCAGGCTTTGAGCAAAGCTGCCGAGAGACAATGTGCTTCGTGCAGACAGTGCCACACGGACAACCGCTTTTTACAAGTGGCTCCGGTCTTGCTACCTCCACCTCGGATCCTCCTCTGCCCCACCGGGAAGCATTTGCAACTTTGAGCAAGCCTGCTGTCCGCGCATACAGCAGACCCCCCCCCCCCCGTCCTCAACGCCAGCTCAGAATCCCCAGCCCCGTCCGACCGGGCCCCAGGACTCACCACCGTAGCCAGGAGGCAAGGATACCAAGCAAAACCCACCTGCTGTAGATACTGGTTAATGGTGATATGCGCCATAGCTGCGGCCGCGGGCGTTAAGCGCCTCACTTCCGGCGCAGGTCCGTCTTTGTTCCTTGTCCCCACAATGTGCTGGGCCCAGCACGTAGGTTCCGGAGCGGGTGGCGCTAGCGAGCAGAGCTGGCGCGAGCACTCCCTTTTGATAGCTGTCAGTGCTCCGGGTTCTGTCACTGGGTCCCCTCAGGTCCGGCGGGGGCGCGCTCGAGGAAGGAAGACTGACTTGGAGGAGTCCCAACCGATTTGGGAACGTGTCCTTGCGTCCCGGGTCACGTCTGTGTGCTAGTGACCCGATTCCCCGTACCGCTCACCCCTTCCTGTATGAGAGTGACCAAGCCTCACTGTGCAGAGGTGGTCCTGACTCTCACGCCTTCTAGCAAACGGAAGGAACAACAGTCCCAGTCCACTTAGGAACACGTCCCCGCGCACTCCCAGTCCTTTCTGGAGGTGTTCCTGAATCCTACACTCACTGGTGCATCCCAGATCAACGGGTGTAGCGTATCCCGCCCCTCCAACCCTCGGCGAGCGGTGTCTCGGATCATCCCTGAGCCCTAGGTGTGGGGTGGCCCCAGAGGCGAGGTTGTGGGGTGCTTCTACCCGCCCAAGTCTTCGCCCGGGTGCCCCCAGCCCTCGACGTGACGTTGGACGGCACCTGGTGCGGGCGCGCACGGCGCCCTCTCGTGAGCATTCGTTGTAGAACGTCTGCGGGTCCCGGGCCCTCCGTGGGCGGAGTCCGCGCGCCGGAACCGGATCATTCCGGTGCGCGCCGCGGCGGTTGGACCTCGGGCGCGCGGACCCCGCCGCGAGGAGGAGGAGGAGGAGCCGAGCGCTCACGGGCAGAGCCCGACCGGAGGAGGAGGAGGAGCCGGGCGCGCACGGACGGGGCGCAGGGCAGGAGGAGGAGCCGGGCGGCGCGGGGCGGGGCGGCGTCCGGCCCAGCCATGGCGGACGAGGGCCCTCGGAAGGGCAGCGTCTCGGCTCTCATGGGCCGCACCAACGGCCTCACGAAGCCCGCGGCGTTGGCCGGTGGCCCCGCCAAACCGGGAGGCTCTGGCGGCTCCAGGAAGCTGGTCATCAAGAACTTCCGAGGTGGGTGCGCTCCGGTGAGGAGCGAACGGGGCGGCTGGCGGGTCGCGCGCTCGGACAGGGCCTCCTGGGGCTGCCCGGCCGGCCCTGTCCCCGCGCCCCAGTCCTCCTTGTTCCCTCCCGCACTGTCCGGTTCCGGCGCTCCAGCCTGACTTGTCCCTGAACCTCATGCTCCGCCACGTCCCAGCGCCCCGGCTGGCCCTCTCCCGGGCCCTGCCTCGGTGCCCCGGCCCGTGTTGTCCCCGCGCGGCCGTTGACCCTCTCTCCCCACAGACAGGCCGCGGCTGCCTGACAACTACACTCAGGACACGTGGCGGAAGCTTCACGAAGCGGTCAAGGCCATCCAGAGCAGCACATCCATCAGGTACAACCTGGAAGAGCTGTACCAGGTGAGCGGCGGCGAGGGCCTGCGAGCACTTGGCTGTTTTCCTCCCCGCAGCCACGGGCGCCGACGCTAGGGAGGCCTATCGGGGTTGGTTTGGAAAGCTGCGGCCCGAGCCTTCCCTAGTGGAAGCCGCGAAGCCCACGGGCAGCGGTGTTTCTGTGGATCGCCGCCCTGGATTAGTGCTGTGTTTGAGGCTTAGACCAGGCTGCTTAGAAGGTGTAAGTTTTTTTTTTTTTTCCATCATCAGAAGAAAGGAGGGGCTGAGAGGTGTATAGCTCCAAGCAATCTTCAGTGTTATCTGGACGCCAGTTTGTTGGACATTAAACTCAATACGGCTCCGCTTGCTAGTAGGGTTCCTGTGTCGTGACGTCCCCGACTGTCTTGTGTCCCGTGTCCCCTAACCTCTCCCCCCACCCCCACCCTGGGCACACACTGTTTGTGCTTTAATTGTTGCAAGTAAGATTGCAGGCAGATTCAGGTAGTTTTAATTAAAGTTGGCCTGTGTCTACAGAAAAAAAATCGTCAAAAGTACATGTTGCTGTTTCAGTCAGACTTCCCCCCCCACCCCCGTCGTGGGTTTATACAATAATGTCTGCTAAATAGTCCATATTTTAGTTAATGCTAGAGCATGTAATTACTTCACTGCAAATTATGAACTTACCGGTTTGTTTTATCATAGTTACAAAGTGAGTATATTTTAAGTTACAGAAAGCACAAAAAGTAAGCAATAGTAGCCAAAGGAAATTTGTTACAGGTTGATCAATCCTAACCCAAAACTTACAGTGTACACGTGAGCACTTGAACTCTGACTGGCCTCAGACAAAACCCAATGTATGCTAAAGCTATTGAATAAAATTTCCTTCATGCTAGGGCCAGCCAGGTGACTCAGGAGGTAAAGTGCTTGTGGAAAGGGCTTGGCAACCTGTGTTCAAACGGAAGAATCCTCAAAAAGGTAGAAGGAGAAAACTTATTGCAGGCTTGTCCTTTGACCCACAGACTCTTGCTGAGACACAAGCACCCACCCACACACAGTTAACGATAAAACAAGAAAACGGTCAAGTTGTGTTCAAGATAAATGGGATATGAATTTTGTTTTTAGACTTGAGTCTCATTCTCCAAATACATCATTATGCATCATAAATATTATCAAATCTGGAAGAAAAAAAAGTCTGAAATCCAAAATGCAATGGTTCCAACCATTTTGGGTGAGGGACAGCAGGCCTTTAGTGATGAATTGGTTCCTTGTCCTAAGTTTGTCTTACATTTGGTTGTGTGTTGAGGAAGAGGATTCTTTTTTTAAGATTTTGTTTTTGTCTTGTTTAGTCCTGGCTGGTCTGCAACTCAATATGTAAACCGAGTGGCTTCAGACTCACAGAGGTCCTCCTGCCTTTATCTCCTGAGTGCTGGGGTTAAAGTTATACACCACTGCACCCACCAAAAGATTTACTTTTATTTATTTTAAGTATGTCTCTGTTCATGAATATGTGCACGTGAATCTGAAGTGTGGAGATGGAGGCCAGAAATGTTGTGTTCTGAGCCTCTTGACATAGGTCCTCAGGTCCTCACATATTCTCAACCCCTGAGCCATCTCTCCAGGCCCTACCCCACCCACTTTGTTTCTGACTTGAGACTCTTCTACATAACCCTGGTTGACTTAGTACTTGCTATGTATTTAAGCCTGGCCTGCACCTTAGAGCGATTTTCCTGCCTTAGCTTCCCATGTTGTTGAATGTGCGCTAGTAGTTTGTTTGTTTTTTAGGGGGAGGGGATGTTGGTTGGTTTTCATTTTTAAGAGTCCACTGTGTAGCCCAGGTTGCCCCAAATTTAAGGTAACATGCTGTGTTCCAGTAGATTTTAATAGCCTCGTATACAGTTGTTTTTCTGCCCTCCCACAATGAAAATATAGACTGTTCCCATCACTCCCAAGAACTGCAGCCCATGGTGGTCATTCCCTCCCCGTCTTCTGCTCTTGGCAGCCACTGCTCTTCTTTCAGTTACTCAGCCATTTCTATCTAAAAAAGAAGGAGAAAAAAATTGCCAACCTTACCTGGCTTCTACTTAGAATAGTTTTCCTTTTTGTTTGTTTGTTTGTTTTGCAGTTCACACATGCTAACAGTTTGGTTTATTTATTTATTTTTTATTATTTACTACAGTTTATTCACTTTGTATCCCAGCTGTAGCCCCCTCCCCCACCTCCTCACAATCTTACCCTCTCTCATCTCCCATGCCCCTCCCCTAGTCCACTGATATTGGAGGTCCTCCTCCCCTTCTATCTGACCCTAGCCTATCAGGTCTCAGCCTTGCCAGTTTGGTATACATCACTTTCCCTCTTCTCTTTCCTGCCTTCATCACCCCCAGATACCCTATTTCAAACCCCTATGTGTCCCCCACAGACATATTATTTTTACTAATGAGTAGTGTGGATCAATTGACTTATTCATCAAGGTAATGAATGTTTGGGTGTCCAGCCAAGCTGCTGTGAACGCTGACTACATCTTGTGTGGGTATATGTTCTCATTCCTCTCAGGAAAGTATCTCAGAGATACATAGAAATGTTTGTTTAAATCCGTAAGAAACTGCCTACTTTGCAGAGAGGGTGTACTATTTTCTACTCTGCCAGTAGCATGAGGCCCCATTTGCCCCATATTCTCACGAGCATTTGGTGCTGTCAGTTTCACGTGTGGCTTAACTTACAGTCCCTATTGGTACTAGTCATTTTCATATGTTGACTGCTATTCTGTTCCCTTTCTGATGAAGTCCACTATTCAGATCCTCTATTTCCTTACCTGCCTCCTCGCATCATCCCTTTCTCTCTCTGCCAACCCATTTATCTCACTACATAGCTTACTGTAGCTGTGAACGTCTAATAATACACCTTAATCTCCCAAGTGCTGGATTACAGGCATGAGCCAGTGTATCCAGCTTTATTTTCTTAGATTATTTTCCCATTATTGAATTGTGAATTTAGTATGTATTCCAGACACAAGTTTTATGTAGCGTTGCAAATATTTTCTTCTAGTCTGTAACTTATTTCTTACCTAAACTATGTCCTTTGAAGAACAGGATTTAAAATTTGAAGTCAAGTGTGTCAGCTTAGGTTATGCTTTTAATATCTGCCAAAATAAAAAAATAAATAAAATAAAATAAACTTTTGCCGTAGCTGTGCATAGTAGCACACTCCTGTAGTCCCAGCACTGAGCAGGCAGAGGAGACTCAGGCATTCAAGGCCAGCCTCTTCTACTAGCCAGCTCTAGGCCAGCTACATCAGACCCTAATCTATGAAAAGCAAAGCAACAGATCCTTGTCCTAATCTAAGATCTCTTATTTCCCTGTAGACATTTATAGTTGAAAGTTTTACATTTAGATATATGATCTATATCATGTGTACTCCTGTGTGTATTTTGAGATATAAATGTAGATGCAGTGTTTTCTCAGTAAATGTACAGGTGTTGGGTATATTGTTGTCCAACTGTCTTTCTCAAAGACAAGACCAGCTGTCCATCTAGGAGGGTGTAACAAGGTATTAAATCAGGAAGGGTTAGTTTCTAACTTCGTTTTTCCACAATTGTGTCAGCTATTCTTGGTCCTTAGCATTTCTTCATGAATCTTAGAATCTGTTTTCTGACTTCCTCAAGAAGCCAGCTAGGGTTTTGAAATTGTAGTAACTCTTCGATCACCAGCAGGAGTTGACTGAGCCCGAGATGTAGGCTGTGTTCTGCTGGGACTTTCTAATATTTCTCAGCAGTGTGTTCTTCTTTCAGTTGTACAGATGTTACAAACCTTTTGTGGAATTTTCACCTTACCTCAAGCTCTAATTTGTGATTCTTACTGTTATATAGAAATACTGTTGATTTTATATATTGAAATTGTCCTCTAATTCGGCTGTTTTCAGATTTTCTGTAAATCCTCTTGGATCTTCTGCCCAGGCACTCATGTGTAACTATAAACCTTTTCCTTTCTAAATTTTGTGCTTCTTATTTCTTTGCCTTCTCTTGCCGAACTGGTAAGAGCCTCTGGGACAATGAGCAGGCCACTTGTGTTGCTTTGGGTCTCAGAGATCTTATATTTTACCACTGTTGGGTGTGATACCAGGTAGGAGGGTCCTTTCTGCTCCTAGTTTAATGGATGCATATTTCAGCGTTTATTGAGGGGTTATATGATGTTTGTTTCTTAGTTTGTTGATTATGTTCATCAAATATTTTTTTCTCGTTTGAATGTAAGGACAGTCTCGCATGCTTGGGCTCCATCTTAAATGTATTATATTTTAAATGCTTTCCGGGTTTGTTTGACTTTTGAGACATAGTCTCACTATGTAGCCTTGGCTTGGCTTGGATCACTATGTAGATCAGGCTAGCCTCAAACTCAGAGAGAGATCTACTTGTCTCAGCCTCCTGAGTGCTGCTGGAATTAAAGTGTCTGCCATTATACCCATTCTGTTATCTTTTTAATGTGTTGAGTTGTTAATGTTTTGTTAACTTTGTCTTAATGTATTATTTTCTCATCTCTTTGATCAGTTTACATGTCAAAGTAATGTTGGCCTTATGAATTTAAAATGATTCTCTTTTCCTTGCATAGAATTGGTGTTGTTTCTTTCTTAAATGTTTGAAGGAATTCCCTAGTGGAGCCATTTTGTTTATTGTTGTTGTTATTATATGTGTATGAATGTTTTTCCTGTATGCATGTCTATGTGCCACATCCAAACCTAGTACACACAGGACTGAAGGCATCGAATCCCCAGAGCTGGAGTTAAAGCAATTGTGAATTGCCAAGTGGGTGCTGGATATCAAACAGCTGAGCCATCTCTCCAGCCTCATCTTCGTTTTCTTCACGGAAAGATTTTAAGTGCACAATGATTGTCCCAAGAGCTCCCCCTCCAAGAGCACCAGCTCTCTTGACTTCAGAAAGCATCCTGAGCCACGCCTCATTTGCCATGCTGCCAGTAGTGTGAGGCTCATACTGGTCCTCTAGAGAATGAGGACCAGTTTAATCATTCTGAAGCCTTCTGAAATCACTGAATCTTCAGACACATGAGGTCTTGTTGATGGCTGTTATTTTACCCTGACCCACTATGTTCTTGATTCTCTTTGATCCTCCCTCCCCCATTAAGGACAATCTGATAATCTTTGATTAGAAGTTCAACATTATAAATTCTACATGGTTTGCCAGATATTTTTATATTGCTATAAATTCCTGGCCTTTATTCTGGCCATAGTTAAAATACTTGGAGACTATCTGGTCTTTTTAAGTCTTGCTTTCAGGATTTGTTAGACCAGGGCAGGCCAGGCCAGAGCATTGCTGTATCCAGAACTGACTGACCCTATGTTGAAGCAGACCTTCCTCGGTTCCTTGACTGTGGTTTCTAGCTGTGCATATGGAAAACTACTGTTCCGGGCCCTCTGTGAACTCTGACACTGTTCACCTCCACCCTTCCAAATGGTTTTTTTCCTTGACATTTATAGTTTCCTCACACCAGGATGGGTGCCCTTTGTTTCATATTGGGGCTTCCTGGAGATTTCATCTCCCCTGCAGGTCCTCTTCTCCTGACTGCAGCCTGGAAAGTAGTCAGGAAGCTGGAACAGCTGGAACCTCCCAGCTATCACCAGCTTCCAGCTAGTGTCCAAGGCCTCCAGAAGTACTTCGTGTACTCTCTCTAGTTTGTTGGTTATTTTGACCAGAAGCAAGAACTACACCAAGCACCTGAATGCTCAGAAGTTCTGACTTGTTAAAATGCATCTTGCTACTAAGGTTTCCTGTCCTATTGCCTAGGGACTCTACCATTCAATGTCAGATATACCAACAGTGGGGACACTTTTCCACACTACGTATGCATTGATACGTCCTTGGGTGTGACCTCTTGATCCCACTGAGCATCTGTGAGGACTCAGCCTTAGGCCTCTGTAAAGCAGTGCTGCTGAATCAGGGGTGGCTCTGGCCTAGGGCAAGCAACAGTGTGCTCACCCATTCCTCCAGTTTTGTGCTTCACACCCTGCCACAGAATCTTAGCTGAAAGTACCAGCTTTTACTAGAGTCTGGAAATTTAGTTTTGAAGTCTAGTATAAACATAGGAGCCACTGGTTATGGCTCTGCTCAGAAGCTTCTTTACTGGGTTGCTACTTGTCAGCTCTTGGTAAGATCTCCTAGCTTTCCATCCCTGTGTTGGCTTCCCTTGAGCAAGGTTTTTTTGAAGGTGCAGGTGTCTTCTCTTTGCTTCTGAAGACCTGAGCCTGAACCACTCAGAAGACATACTGTTGTTACTTACATACTCTGCCCGGTATGGAGTGCAGCCTGAGAATAAATTCTCCAGAGTGTGCGCTTTAGGGAGAGCCTAGTTGTGGGCTGGAGTGAGTTTACAACAAGCCTAAAAGCTTCATTTCTGTCAGGCATGTAGTGAAGGAGAAAGTGTGATTTTGTATAGAAGTAAGGATTGGCTAAAACTGATATGGAAAGACCCAGGAAATGGTGGACAGATCAGTATTACTCGGTGCCCCCTTTAAAGAAGTCATCTATTAATAGAGAGTAAATTCAGTACAAAAGCAGAGCATATACCCTCTCTGACTTGCCTGTCCTACTAGAAATGGCTATAGTCTAGCAGCCTTCTGCTCAGCAGTTGTGTGTATTGAGCTCTTGCCTCTGTCTTCTTAAAAGTCAAAACTGGATTCAGAAGGTAGTAACAGATGCAGATGAGAGACTTCTGAGTTTCCTGTTGCCTGGATTTGAGTCCTGGTTTCATTTTGTGTTATTATTTCCTTTCAGGTAGGCATCTAGAGGGGTCCAGTATCCTAGTCCTACTCCAGATTGGGGTGTGGGTGTAAGGAGAAGGAGTAGGGAGACAAAGGAGTAGGGAGTCTGAAGGTAAATGGTGAGCCCAGGCCATCCTTACCACAGAAAATGCCGCCAGTCCTGACCTGCTGGGTTCTGGGCAACGTGCCTTTCTGGTGTTCTGCTGTGAGTCCAGGGTTTCCAGGGGCCTCGCCCTGCCACACATATGTCTCTTTGGAGTGGCTGGGTCCAGGTGTAATTGGGTATGTGAGGTAGTTGCCAGGTAGCTGGGGCTTGTTTGCCTTTGTATCTTTTTTGTCAGTGAATCCAGTGACACAGTCCATGACTTCTTGTTTCTGTCTTCTGTGACTTCAGCTCCAGCCCAAGGATCACTACTTGAATTTGCATTCAGTGAGCGCCAGCAGAGTACTGGCCTGCAGCTGCCTACAGTCCCTCATTTCACTTTGGTGTTCTTCACCTGAGAGGTGACTGCACTGGGCCACAAGAAACGTTTGTTTCTGTAGCAATAAATCCACTCAAGTGATATTTAAGAAAGCAAATGGATGCCTTGGACACCACAGCCCATGCTTGTCAGCCCTCAGTGCTATGGCCCTGGCACCGTCTGTTGGTCAAAGTAGTCTGTTGTGAGAAGTGACCCTTGGGATATATGAACAATATTTTCTTAGGAATGAGTTGATGTGAAGAACAGCGGTGAACTGGTATAAGCACAATCGAAAATCTACCAAATTCCGCCTTTGGTGGTTGGGGTAAATCTTGCTTTTCTGGAGGGATCCCTTTTAAATGCCCATAGCACACTGTCTTAGCCCAGTTTGACTTTTCTTACATTGGTGCCCACATTGGGCATTGTAGTAGAGGGATGCCACTGTTTCAAAAGTGTCTTTTTCCTTCTATCCCTTAGCTCCCAAAATAATGACTAATGGGATTCACTAAATATTAAACAAATACCTACGTCATATAGCTAGGTTCTTCTCTGATTAGCTCACAACTTAAAATATTAAGTTTATACTAACTTACACTAATTTACATTCTGCCTCATGGCTGGTTACCTGAGCTCAGGCACCATGCATCCATCTTCCTCACATCTTGCCAGCACAATCTCAAGCACCTAGCTCTCTCCCAGAGTCCTTTCTGCCTGGCAGATGTTCCCACCTCCTGTTTCCTGCCTCAGCCACAGGCCATAGGTTTTTCCTAATTGATGGGTTTTGTATCAATACAATACATCAAGAGAAGACATTTAGAAACAATCTCAAGGACTGGGTATGGTGACACATACTTATACTCAGGCTTACAACAAGTCTGTGCCACCTGTGGGTTGCCAACTGCTTTAAGGTGTTCTTAATATTAAAAACAACGCAAGTCTCACTGTATGTCATGGCAGTAGTGTGTGACAGGATGACGTGTCACAGCTGGGAAAGGGGTAGGGTTATTGCCTCCAAGTCAGGAATCGGCACTCAGAAAACACTCATATACTGGTACTGTGGGAGGCAGGCAGGGGGATCTCTAAGTTCCAGGTCAACCTGTTTTGTATAGAAAGCTCCATGACAGCCAGTGCTGAATAGTGAGACTCTGTCTCAGGAGGAAGAAGGAAAATGTTCCGTAGAAATTGCTACTTTATGGAGGATAGTATACCCCACACACAAATTGGATCTTTACAAAAAAGAAGTAAGTACACAGGCATAAACGTATGTAAAAAATGACTTTGTACTTGTAAGTGTGGAATGGCTCATGATCAGTTCTGGGGCAGAACAGCTATAAGATGGGAGTGTGCTTTAAAAAAAGAGAGAGAGAGAGCTGGTGGAAAGTTTCTCTGTTCTCTCTATCCTCAAACTTTTTTAAGTAGTTCTAAACCATTATGTTAGAAAACACTCCTGTTCATATTTCACACTTGAATGAGATTCTGACATGTATACGAGATTTGAGAAGGATCAATTACGACTGATAAGAATATATTTTCTTTCAGTGGGTAGAAATATTTAAATTTTTTTCTGCTTCAAAAGTTTCTTTTTTGCTGGATAATAGTGGTGCACACCTTTTATCCCAACACTTGGGAGGCAGAAGCAGGTAGATCTTTGAGTTTGAGGCCAGCCTGGTCTACAGAGTGAGTTCAGGATAGCCAGGGTGACACAGAGAAAACCTGCCTTGAAAAACAAAACACAGGATTTAGCATAGCCTGGCCCATGTCACTCAGGAATCACAGTTCTTCCACCCTCCCCTCATGTTGGTGGAATCTTTGCCATGCTTGAGCAAAGGGTTCTGCTCCCCTCCTGTTACTTCTTGGTTTTCACAGTCATTTATAGGATAAATGTGTGCCTCACCTCAGCCTAGAGAATTAGAAAATGGCCACAAGATCCAAACCTGCTTTAGAGTCTGGTACTGTTTTGCAGCCTGATTGAGAAGCAACTGGAGACTTGAGGTGCCAGGCCTCCCAAGGGGTGGTGGGTGTAGCATGCCGTCAATCTGCGCCCATTACTGTTGCCTTTGCCGTCATGGTGTGCAGCACAAATGCCATAAGCACCTGTAGTTCTGGGCTTGCTTTAGACAACTGAATTGCCAAGTGACATCACCACTGCAGGGCTTTTCGGAGAACATTGACTGTCATGCTGAACAGTTCTTTCCCTTTGTTGTAGGCTGTTGAAAATCTTTGTTCTCACAAAGTCTCACCGACGCTCTACAAACAGCTGCGCCAGGTCTGTGAAGACCACGTCCAAGCCCAGATCCTTCCGTTCAGAGAATATCCTTTCTTTGCTTTGCTTATTTTTTGGTTTGTGATGTTTCTGTTTATTACACAAATCTTTTTTAAATTGGTTAAAGACTTAATGAATATCCTTAATATTAAATAACAATGAATATCCTTAATATTAAATAACAGGTTTTAAGTTCTCTTTTTTATAGAATAAATGGCCTGTTTGTTTTATAATTCATTATTTATTAATGAAATTTTTAATATTTAAATTACTGATATGAGTCAAGGTAAATAGCCTCACTGCATCTAGTTGGAATATTTAGGGAAATTTCTGAAAATGTCTTAAAATTTCAGTTCTGTCCTTTAATAAAAAGCATCTGCATTCATTTTCTATGATGTTGATAAATCTCCACAAATATGGCTATCATACCACTGTTATCTTGGGGTGTATCTGTCAGCAGTCAGGGTAAAAACCCATAATTTCTCTGCTCAGGGTCTTACAGGCCCTTGTCAGTGTGTTGGGAAGGCTCTGTCGTCTGAGGGTAGGTCTTCCCTGGTTCCCACAGTTGGGTAGCTGCAGGAACAAGATCCCTACTTAACATCTGGCCATAGTGGATCTGGCTTAACCCCAAAGCCTGTGCTCCAATCCTTGCTGCATCCAGTTTCTCCTGGTGGATTGTGCACTATTCTGGGCAGGCAGGAGAACCTGCCTGTCTGGTCTGAAACTGTACCTTCCGGGACAGAAGCAGACGAAGGAGTGGTGGCTGTGGTGTTCAGTTAAGAAGGGACGATTCAGGCATGCACTGTGCACAGGGCTGGGCAGAGGGCATCTTAGGGTTTGCCATCATGTCATCTGTGACTCATGCCCAAAAGGACATGTGTATGACCTGATAAGGCTGGCTCCAAACCCATTGCCAGTTTTAAGGCATAAACTCTGTTATGCGTAAAATTCATGCTGACTTCTTTGGCTCCGTGCTTTTTTGTCTAAAACAAATCCCAGAACCTGCCAAATCAAGACTATTTCCTGGTTCAGGAAATCTTTTCTTCCTATGGCTTTCATGGAAGGAAATGCAGTCCTGTCAGCTGTGCAGCAAGAGCAGCAAGCGTTGTTGCTGGACACTGAGCGAGGCCTTATGGTTTAATGAGATGTCTACACAGAGCCTACATGGCTGTCGTCCCACAGCAGGTTTGAAGCCATCTCCATTTCTGCTACATGGCTTCTAGCAGGATGCCTCTACATTCTCCAGCAAGTGGTCTGAGCTAATGACTGCAAGGTTGTACAAGTTGATGGTGACCACATCCCTGGAGGAACCTGCTGGTACACACTCTTCTCTCGTGGGATGCTTGTGAAGCATTTGGAACATCTGCCCCATTCAGACTACTGGAGGAACCTGACAGCTGGGCCAGAAGTGACACAGGGCAGCCGTGTTGTAGGACACCAGCACCCATCAGGGTCAGCTCATAATTCTTTTGCTCTAGTCCCATTTGGCTGGAAAGGACTTTTTGATTACCTGCTTTAATTATACTTTCTGCCAATTAATCACACTCTGGGAGTTGACCACAGTGTTCACACATTTAGCAAGCCTTTGTTTCCTACCCAGTGTCTTGATCCTGGATTATAGGAAAGTGGCTGTATGCCTGATTTCCATCCTCCAAGGAATCACAGCCCTAAGGTAGAGACATGGAATTAACTGTTTCTTGATAACAAACCAGGATTACAAAAATTATGATTTGTTATACAGGGGTAAGGCACTAATACATTATATGTCCTTAGTGACAATGTGTCTTGAACCTAGGCATATGCAGCTAACAGCAGCAGAACAGAAATCAGGCAGAGACCGCACAGGAGTGTGGCATGGTAAAGATACCACTGAATTGGGCCTTGAAGAACAGTGCATATAACCAGCCAGAGTAAGCATGAAGGAGTGCAAAGTGTGTTCCTAAGAACTGTGTACAGCCTGGCGTGCAGTCCAGGTTACAGACTACATTTGATTCTGGATATACGGTCAAAAAGTTGATCTTTAAGCTGCCCAAGCCACTGAGATTACTTACCGGTTCCTACGCTAAGGCAGCCTGGAACCTTCACCAGCCAACACATTTCCAAAGTAGCTGCTATGTGTCACCGGGCATCATAGTGGGTACTGGGGAAAGGGACTGTGAGCAACACAGACTTCAGCCTTAGAACTTCCCTCTAATGAAGATAGCAAAGGTGGGTATTTGTGTAACAAAAGGCCATGAGCACCTCATGACATAAAGGAATATAAGCCATCTGCCTGGGGAGGGTAATGCTGAGGGGCAGGAGGCCCAGCAAGGAGATGGTGCTCTTGGACAGCCTGTGCAGAAGCATAACAGGCAGAGGGAGAAGAGCCCTCTAGCCAGGAATCAGCAGTTGCTGCCACAGGCTTCCAGAAAAGGAAAGCTCACCTTTGACCTGAAATGTGACTGTCCCCATGCTGTGCTGAGGGCCAGGCAGTGCATAGTTGTGGCCCTGTGGGATGTGTTGACTAATGGGGGAAATGGTAATTAATAGCCCTAAACAGATAAGTGTTGTAAGATGATTTTCTCAGACACTATAGCAAGAGTATTGAGATGCTGGAGCCAAGCAGCCAGTGGGTCAGAATGAGTGTAGAACAGGGCCCTGGGGATTGGCACCATGGATTACAGTGGATACCCTCTGGGGTATAGGTCACCTATCTTCCAGACCAATAAAAGTACATACTTTCTTTTTGCTTTCCCTTAAGTGGTTGTTGTGGTTGGCAGTTTTCTTCATGGTCTATCATAGGCATTCTTGCTTGTACCATGAAAGGTGTATCTCACTTGCATGGGTGTGAGTCCTTTGCAGGGATTGGTCCTTCTCTGAAAAATGAGACAAGAATGGCCACCAGGAAGCCGCCCAGCAGAAGCCACAACAGACCCTTTTGACACCTGTGCATCTTACTGCCTAGAATTACTCACCTCTGGGTCCATGGGGACACCTTAAGCCGTGTGTCCTAGAATTGGCGGAATTCTGTCAGGCTGAGTAGGATCTTAGTCAACACCATGCTATACAGTGATAGTTTATTCTTCCGTACTGTTTTCCATGGAAAATATCAGAAAAGGGTTGATCTGGAGACCTGTGTTCCTTAACAGAACTCTTCTGTTAGAGAACTTTGACATTGGACCCTTGCATCTTAAAGATGCTAGGCCAGGTCCAACCCCTTGTGGTTATTGGTGACATCTGAGCTTCCTGGTAGCATCTGGTGGGCTAGTGTCAGTTTAATTCCATCTTAAGCTTAAAGGCCTGTGCAGGCTCATTGCCTTACAGCACGCTGGCCAACATAAGCATAGTAGGAACTTTGCAGGTCCTCGTCAGGCCTGTGGCATCTCTCACCCTCCTGAATTGAATGTCCTCTGGCTGACCTTGGTCATTTTTTGGTCAGACTTCATGTAATTTCCTCAAATAGTGCTCTACCATCATAGAAGCATTCTCTGAGGCTAACGTGCTAGTCACTGATCTGACAGGCCTTTACTCTGACTAAGGGTGTGAATATGCTTCCTGAGACTTAGGAGGTGAGAAACAAGGCCTCTTTGTCTGACCCTCTATGGTTATGGTCACCTGCACAGATGTGCCTATTCCTCTACTATCTCCCTGAGCATTCTCTTCCTCTCTGAGGCTTGGCCAGTATCATCTTCCTCTACTAGCTGCCCTTGACTCACTGAAGAGCTGGTGCTTCTCTGACCTGGCTGTGGCACACTTACCAAGTTTCTTTTCCATCTGGTGTGCTGTTTCCTCATGTGAGCTGAGTGTGGGTGGCCCACTGCACTTGAACTCATTGACATGGATGGTGCCGTGTGCTTTAAGTGGCAGACGGGGCATCTGGTGCTTTCCACGTACGTGGACTGCTTTTTCTGTGTTGGGAAGCTCAAATGAGAATGGGCAAGAAAAATCCTTTCTCTACAAACCCACATTCTGGTATCTTTATTTTAAAACTATTTTGCACATTTAAAAAGTATGTCATAGGAGCTAGGGGGGGTGGCCTATTGGTAAGAGCACTTGCTGCTCCTGCTGAGGACTCAAGCTCAAGTCCCAGGACATATGTCAGGCATCTTAAGCTCCAGGTGATGTGCTGTGACACCTGGCTTCCATGGGTTCTGGCAGCAGCTCACCCTTACATACAAATAAAAAACTAAGTCATTTGAGAATTTTCCAAAAATTAAAAAGATAAGAACATTTGCTGCTCCTGCAGAGGAGAGAATGGAAGTCAGTGTGAGATACAGATCCAAGGGGATGGGATGGGTCAAGTAGGTTACTACAAACAAGACAGGAGATGGCAGTGAGCAGAGGCTTGGAATTCACACTCCTAGTCTGGGAGCTTTGGGTCTCTGTTGCTCTTTGTAAACTGGCTTATTAGCCACAGGTGTTTACTCTTCCAAACATGCCTGGAAGTCCAAGACCCAAGTACTAGTCAGTTCCATCTGCTAAGAGCTTCCTGTTTGTAGATAGGATGAGGCAGCTGTCTTGGGTGTCTTGTTACCTCCTGCTACTGTTGCCTTAGGATTAGGTCTACACTGTGGATTTAGGGGGACACAGTGTTCAGGCTATATAGTATGACCTTTCAGTCTTACTAGAAGAAGAAAATCTAGCAGGGGAGGGTATTGAGGTTAAAATGAGAGTTGCAAAAATAGGAAGGACTGGTTTGTTTGAAATTTCCTTAGCAGGTGTGCACAGACTCACTAGACAGCGTTGTATTTCTAAAGAAGATTAACACATGCTGGCAAGACCACTGCAGACAAATGGTGAGTTTGCAGCCCTTCGGCCTTGATTCTCTACCAGTACTACTGTGAATGTCTGCGTTTGTTCACTCATAGCTGCTCACTTGAACTTTGGCCTTACAAGCCTCTGTTCTAGACAGAATGAAGGTGAGCTCTTCACAGCTGCATTTCCACCAACTTAAGCCCTGAACTCAGGGACCCTTCACCTCACTGAGCAGTAGAACAGAGTGAAAAGGTGAGCTGCTCAGCCTCTTGGAGGAGCTGCTGGACAGCTCTGTCTCCAGGTCAACAGTCATTGTGTGCTTGTAGAAAGAGTTCCCCCAAGTTCTCAAAGGTGGTTGTAGGTGTCTAATTGCAATCTGGCCTAAGTTCCAGTCCCTCACTGGCTGGATGGCAGAGGTCTAATTTGACTTAACACGTGATGTTTCGTGTGGCCCAGCTGTGGGTGACCTGTGAGAGAAGATAGTCTATATGGCTTTTCAAGTAGCCTGAGTGCTTGTCTTCTAAGATGAGGAGCAGAAGATGAACATTTTGAGCCATGTGGATGTGAAAAACAAGAATGTCCTCTAGGGAAAGTGTTTTCAGATGTCAACAAGCCTCACCAGAAGGTGGAGTCTGTTAGAGCTGGTAAACACGTGGCTTTAGCAGCAAAGGGAGAAGACAACTCATTGGCTGCAGCCCAAGAGTCCCAAAACCGTGTAGCCAGACCTAATTGTTAGAGAATTTAAGCCAGGAATAGAGGTTCTATATGTGCCTGCGATTGCCACTTTTAGGGAATAGAAGTAAGAAAATATGGGAGTGTATGGCCGTGAGACCCCACCCCCATTACAAAAAAAAAAAAAAAACAAGAAAGAAAGACTAGAGTTTAGTATTTAGCTGTCCAAAAAGCTTCAGTCAGGAGATAATTAAATTTCAGAGTTCCTTAAGGTGGTGTGTTTTTAAATCCCCACAGTCTGGGCTGTTGTATTCTATGGAAAATACCAGAAGAAAAAGTTAATAAAAGTTTATAAAAATAAGGGTCCTGACATATGAAGGTTTTCCATCAAGAGGTGATTGTTACATTCAAGGCAGCTAATTTGGGATGGTCCAAAAAGTTTGATCTCAAGTGATGAGTGAGAGAAGAAGGGAATAGGGGTGTGAGTGCTACTCCTTTCTGCTCTTCAGATCATGGTCAGAAGCATCTTCCTGTTTCTGGATCGCACTTATGTCCTCCAGAACTCCATGCTGCCTTCTATCTGGTGAGTCTGCCCCTACCCCAGACCCCCACCTCTGGGCCTGATGCAGACCTACTGTCCCCTATGATAGAGTGGTGTCTTCATGCACAGACTTCCGAGACCCCCAGGCTACAAGCTGAGGAAGTAGAGTTAACTTGCAGTTATTTCAGATCTGCTTGTTGTGGAAACAACCAAACACTAAAGATGGGGTTGCTGGGAACAGTACAGGAAAGAGGAGGAATCTAGCGGGAGCAGATGTAATGGTGGTCTTGACACCTTTGTGGCACACCCAAGAGGAATGGTGAGCCATGGGTCAAAGACAGAAGACTGAACAATAGCAGTTTGATTATTGGATGCCTGGGTGGCATGAGTTATCTCATTACCTCCTCAGGGTGGTCAGCTTGACCTGCCTAGAAAGCATCTTGATTTAGGGTGGTGACAGGCGTCCTGGACTGGCCAGACAAGCACTTGTAACAGGACTTCTCAAGCTCTGGGCATACTTAGCAAACAGCAGTTTTAGGTGTACATGTAGCACAAATGATGCTCTAGAGATCCAAGGCTGAACCAAAGCCTTGTTGTGCTTTCTCTGTCAGGGACATGGGCCTAGAGCTGTTTAGGAACCATATCATCAGTGATAGGATGGTGCAGAGTAAGACCATTGACGGGATCCTGCTGCTGATCGGGCGCGAGCGAAGCGGTGAGGCTGTGGACAGGAGCCTGCTTCGGAGCCTGTTAAGCATGCTCTCAGATCTCCAGGTGAGGCTGTGGTCTTAGCTTGTCGTGGCCACCTGCAGGTACCTTCCCCAAAGTAAACTCAGGCTTCAGAGATGCAGGGGGGAATAGGAGCACAAAAGTTGAAAATGTGATTCTCTAGTCCTTACGGAGAGAATGATGGAGGCAAATGGCACACTACACAGGAGCCATAAAATAAAATACTGATGAGAATGGCTATATAAAAATGCTACTTTGTATGGAAAATACACCATAAACAAAGGTAAAATCAAGTACCAAAGTGCAGAGGCTAAATAAACATCAAGTGTTGAGAGCAGACCCAGGACCCTGGCCTGGTAGGAAGTTTTCCAGAGAACTGTGGCACATGGTAACCACAGGCTGCAGCCTGCTGACTCGAAGCGCTTGAAAAGGCAGGTTTCTGTGCTGGAGCCCATCAGTAACCACCTGTTCCCTAGGTGTATAAAGACTCGTTTGAACTGAAGTTCTTGGAAGAGACTAACTGTCTGTATGCCGCAGAAGGCCAGAGGCTGATGCAAGACAGGGAGGTGAGATGTGCAACTGACTGCATTTGGCTTTGCCCACTCCTTGGGGCCACTCGTGGGGATTGCATGCTTCCATGTGCACACATTTGCCAGGTTCTCCAGAGTTCCCAGGCAAAAACTGCTTGCTGTAGGAAGCAGTTCATTTCTTTCCCTTTGGAGCTTCCTTCCTGTCCCCCCTACCAAGTAGTTTCTGAAATAGCAAAGGAGCACAAGCCTAAGAGGATAAGATGTAAATCCTAAATAGGAAAGAGAAATTAAAAAAAAAAAATCAAAACTTTCATCTTGTAAAACATTGGTAAAGAAGTCTTCCCAACAGTTATATGTGAAGACACTTGTAATAGTAGCATCACCTCAGACCCATTGGTCAGTTTTACAGGTACTGGAGTCCAGTACTGAAGGGAGCCCTTGGCACTTCCACAGTGCCACCTGCTCCTTACAAGTGAGCCCCAGCCTGTCAAATCACAGCTGCAGCCATGCTGTCAGATAGCCATAAGGACTTTGCTCACCCCTGGGCATGTGGTGTCTGTTTGCAATCTCTGTGGCCACAGGGGCGGGAGGGTGTCACCTCTGACATCTAACAGCTCCATGTGGGTGCCCAGTTGCCAGTAAGCTTTGGGCTTTCTACCCAGGTACTACTAGTAACTCACCCAGTATGGGCCCACTGGTGTCAATGCTTATGTAGTAAGCATTGAGTGCAACTTGGGCCCTAATCTTAGGAGTGATTCTCAACCACCTAGTTGTTGCTCACACATCCTCCCACCCTGCCCACCCCTGGTAATTTATTAATGTTTGACTTTAATGTGTTCACTGCTTTTTTTTTTTTCATTTTTATGAGGAAAACTATTTATGAATAATGTGAGAAATGTTTTTGTCACTGATGTGTTAAATATTTTTTGAAAGGTTCCAGAATACCTTAACCATGTGAGTAAGCGTCTAGAAGAGGAAGCAGACCGAGTGATCACTTACTTAGACCACAGCACACAGTAAGCACCATCACTGAATGCCTTTCAGCTTCTCACAGGCCACATACTCTTTGGCTTCATATTGGAATAGCTCGCATATTTGGTTATTCACCCAATGCTCTGAGGCGACTCCTCTCCCAAAGCCATGCTTTGCTTATAATATGTCTGAGCTCTGCCATCACAGACTGTATCTCATAGCACATACTATCACGAGTGGGCTTATCAAGGAGAGTGACACCCTTAGCATCTGAGCGCTTTGCTTGCCCAGTGGAACATCACTGAATGCGAGACTCTGCACTTACAAGCTTTTTGCCTTTTAAAGGCTTACTTATATTGCTTTTAACTACATACAGTGTGTGGGTATGTGCTTGTGGTTATATGCAGGTGCCTGAGGAGTCCAGGGGTATAGGTGGTTATGAGCCACCTGATATGAGTGCTGGGTCCTGAACTCTGGGCCTCTGCAAGAGCAGTGCACATTCTTTACCTGCCGGGTCATCTCCACCCCCTCTTATGAAGAGTGCTTGGAAGTTTTATGCGGCCATAATTCTAATGACATAGTACACTTTTTCTCTTTTCATTTGTCTCTTTCCTCTAGACTTTAAGTTGATATGCAGCTAGGGAAATAAAAAGGGAGAGAACATGTGTGTTTGTGCATGACATGAATTGTACACTGCTGTGAGGAGATGGAAACATGGAGGGAGCACAGAGGAGCCATGGTAACCCATGCCAAGCTCCAATCCTTGCCAGTTTGGGGACAAGAGGACAGAAAGGGTCAGAATCTTAGGAGACAGCATGTGAGTGCAGGAAACAGCACCTTTAAGGAAATTGGGTTTTCCCTTTCCAGTAAAGGATGCCATGCGTCCTTGTCCAGAGCTGCACTGGGGATGCTGGGTGGCTCAGAATATTGGTATGCTCATCACACTCCCACTTCCAGAGGAGAGGAGTTAGAAGGAGGCTACAGGGTGCTGAGCGGAAGCAACCAGGGAGGAGCAGCAGCCATACTAGGGTCCCCTCAAAAGTGTTGGCTGTGGGCCACTCACATCTCTGAACTCTATTTTCATGGAGGGTGGGATATAGTCCTGCCTTTCACCAGAGGTTCTATGAGATTTAAATAGGTTGAAAAGTTCCTTACAAAAGGCTGCTATAGTGGTGCCCGCCTTTAATCCTAATGCTCAAGAGACAGAGGCAGGTGAAGCTCTGTGAGTGCAAAGCCATTCTGGTCTACATAGCAAGTTTCGGACCTGCCAGGGCTACACAGGGAGACTCTGTCTCAAAAAAAAAAAAAAAAAAGATGATGACTTACTGCCAAGCCTGACTACCCACGCTAAATCCCCAAAACTCACATAGCAAAAGGAGAAAACTGATTCCCAAAGGTTTCCCCTGGCATCCAACATGCTGTGGGGTGTGCACAGTGCACAATTTAAAACATTGGTGCTAGGTACTCAACCCCAGTAGTGCTCCTTATAAATTCTAAAATGAAGGCTTGAGAAACATCTAAAGTTAATTATTCTTAACAGATTCTCTGTGGTTTTCTGAAGAGAGAAAATGGGTTATAAATAATAAAAGAAAGCCAGGAGGCTTGGTGTGGTAGGACATACCTGGAATCCCTGCACTTGGGAGGCCAAGGAAGGAATGGATCTCTTTGAGTTCAGGGCTGACTTGGTCTAGGTAGCGAGTTCCAACACAGACCCTGTCTCAGGGGGAAGGAGGATGGAGAAAGAGAGAGAGCACCAGGAAGACCATTTCTGTACCTGTGACTGAAGTGGTCAGGCCACATTTTCCACTGCTCTGTTCTGTGTGGCGCTTGTGTGCCCAGACCTCATAGCAGGCTATTTCCATGAGCAGAATCTGGCCCAGTGATCATGGGGTGGAGGTGGTCAGGGTGAGGAATGGAGCTGTAGGAGTGTGTCTCAGACCTACAGTTGAAGATGTGACAAAAAGTAGGTGGGCCAGTCTCTAGAACCCTCATTTGGCAGCCGCCCAGTCGTTAAATACTCAGTTGCCGGTCCCTCCTGTGTTACAGAGTGAGGAGCAAGGCTGACGACACAGTGGAAGGCAGAGTTGAGTGCAGGAAGATTGTGGGCGGTGGTGGAAAGAGGCCAGTCTAAACTGTGAAGAGATTCGTAGTTTGCCGCCAAATATCTGACCCCGTGGATGCTGGGCCTGGTGGTAACTCAGAGTAGTAGCAGGTCAACATGGTGGAGAATGTAGACCAGAGCACGTCAGTAGGCATAAGCAACAGGACTGTAGACTGCACTGCTAGGTATGCCCTGCTGGCTTCTGGACTGCTTCACTACGCTCCCTCTGCAGGACTCTAGACTCTGTCTACAGCTCAGGAGGCTTCAGCAAGTGACATCAGGGGCCACACCATGATGGGAAGAGGTAGAAAACCCAAGGTGCAGTACACATGTGCCTGCACCACCTAGACCTCAGGTGCTCACTGCTGACTGGTTCTGGCCCTTCCTATGGACCTGCTATGTTATTCGGCAAGGTGTGTGTAGAAATGCTGCTGCAAGAGCCTATGGTGATGAATGCCCATAATCCCAGCCCTGAGTAGCAGAGGCAGAAAACCCAGGCACTAGCTTGGGCTATGTACTGAGATCCTGCCTCATGAAGAAATTGAAATGAAACCTGGCTTTGGAATCTTGAGCAAAAGAAATAATTCACAATTGGCTCAAGCCAGGCTGGTGGCGCACGCCTGTGATCACAGCACTCTGGGAAGCAGAGGCAGGTGGATCTCTGTGAGGTCTAGGCCAACCTGATCTACAAAGTAAGTCTAGGACAATCAAAACTACACAGAGAAACCTTGTCTGTTCACTTGGCTGAAGGCTGCCTGCTATGACTTTTAGCTCTCTCACCTTGGTAACTAACCAGCTTCTGCTGACATTCTGTTTGGCTTTTACAGGAAACCCTTGATTGCCTGTGTGGAGAAACAGCTGTTAGGAGAACATTTGACAGCAATTCTGCAGAAAGGTAGGTTTTCCCAATCATGTATGATTTTAAAATCAAGTCTAATTTCTAACTTTGGGAGCCTTGTATATAACTTCAGAAATTGTTCATTTTGTAGGACAAACTATTGTGACACTTCTTTAATGAGAGTATTAGCCGTCAAAGGAATACATGGTTAAATGATAGAGCTGAGATCACAGGTGTGCACCACCACACTTGGCTTGTAACTTGGGCCTTTTCTTCTTCTTCTTCTTCTTCTTCTTCTTCTTCTTCTCCTCCTCCTCCTCCTCCTCCTCCTCCTCCTCCTTTTCTTTAACTGAACATTAAAGAACTGTATGTTGGCCTGGGAGTGGTAGAGCATGCCACTAATTCCAGAATTTAGGAGGTAGAGGCAAGTGAATCTCTAAGGTCAAGGCCAGCGTGATCTACAGAGCGAGTTCCAGCCAGGGCCACACAGAGAAACCCTGTCTCAAGTGAGGGAGAAGGAGAGAGGGAGGGAGAGAGAAAACTGTATACTGGTGGTTTTCAGCCCTGCTTGGCATGCTAAACTGCCTTGGAAGGTTTTTCATTTGTGGAATAATTATTCCACTTACGGAGTACCATACTGTAGAGAACGTGTTAATGGGCAGCATCTCAACGCATGCACAGCATGCTGATTAAATAAGAGCCACCAGCATCTTCATCTCATGCCATTTCTTCATTTGTCAGCTTCAGTAGTCTCCTCTCTTCTAGTTCTCTATAAACTATGCACTAAGTTACCATAAGCACACATAGAAAGCTATGGTCTTCCCAGAGGGTAATTTAATTGGAAAGGGATAGGACTTAGATTGATAGCTCTGTCTTCAGAATAGCTGTAGGAGGGACTCTCTAAATATAACCAGTTACTCTGTTACATCTTAGGGCTTATAAATGTATCTTTCTTAAAGGCTGCCTTTAGAGAGTATTACACCTCTTTGCACATAATATTAAAGTCATAAGCCATTGTATTTTCATCTCCCACTTTTAAAAAATCATTTGTTTAATTTTACTTTCTATGTGCATTGTTAAGAGGGTATGGGATGCCCTGGAACTGGAGTTACAGGCAGGTGTGAGCCGCACGTGGGTGCTGGGTCCTCTGGAAGAGCAGCCAGTGCTCTCAGCCACTGAGACACCTCTGCAGGCCCAGCCCCTTACTTTTTATGCTTTGTACTTTTTGGCTTTAGTGTTGACGTGTTCAGCTCAGTCTCCATTGTTTGTTTGTTTGTTTCACCTTCACAGTGAGTTATATCTCCTGAAATAACAGTGAACACAGCCACTTTTTTGTAACTCTTGGATACCAATGTAGCTTTATTGTTCTGTGTCACCATTTAAAGTCACTTAGTTGTAGTGGGAAACTGTAGCTCCTCTCTTGAGCTTTAAGTGTCTGAAGGTTTTCTTTCGAAAAAGCACCACTCCTGCCAGCATCTAGCAGACTCTGCTTTGCCTAGTGGTGGCGGTCTCTGCAAGACACATGTGGGATTTCCGTACAGGAGCCACATAGAACCAGGAGAACTAATGTGCCAGGCCTCTGCTGCTACAGACTGTCCTCATGTAGAGGAGTCCTGTGAGGTCATCCTGCATTTGCATCCAGAAAGACCCAGGCCACACAGCTGCCGCTGCTGCCTAAGCACCATAGTCCATGGCTCCCCTGGATGGATGGGTTTTGTAGTGAGAAATTAAAAAAAAAAAATTTTGTTTTTAATTTAAAAAATTTTTTAAATCTTTTAAAAAACACAGAAATGTTACGGGAATAGATTTTGTTTCGATCTCAGGTGTAGGGATATGGGCCTGCTTTGCAGCGGCTGACTATGATTTGCCTTATGCTCCGTCAGGGGCTTGGTTTTGCCAGCTGTAGATAGTTTCTGCATTTGGAATTCTGGGAATTTTCTCAGAAGATATATAAATGGTAGGGCCCCCAAGAGGTGGGATTGCTGCTGCCTAGGTGACTGGTGGTTGGTTACAGTTTGTCAAGTAGTCATGCACAAAGAAACAAGAAGAAATTAGATATACTGACGGCAAAGATCAAAGTTGCCCCAAGAAACTAGGATTTCCCTTATCAGCAGGAATTAGTCTAATGATAACTTTGCCCCTTTTCCCTCTTTTTTTTCCTCTCCTATCTAGTGTTAGTGGGTAATAAGGGTGGAGAAGGATGTAGGAGATACAAAGAAACCCACAAAGTAGTGAAAAATCTGGCTACCGAGTTTCTCCATGACACCACTGTGGTGAGCCGGGTCATAGCTGCTTTGGTGGCTATTTGTAATGCTAGTCTCAGCACAGGAAGACAGGTTTTTTCCAGGCCTTCCCTTGGAGACAGGGAAGAATTTACAAGTCCATTCGCCTTTTGTTTAGTGACAGCAGGTGGGAGAGCTTGTTTGAAATCTCAGCTCCGCCTCACTTCCTTGTAAAAATTAACCCTTTGTGTAAACTGTTTGTATAAATAAACAAAGCTGGCTGGCCTCGTGGCTTTTTCGGATGCAGAATGTATTGACACTATAGGGCTCATTGGAGCCACAAACAAGCGGCCAAAAGCCTCTCGAAACATAATATATGTAGTGTACATTATTAATTTCAATCCTCACTCCCGACTCAGAACCCCGTTCTGCTCTGCTGGCGGGCTCCGACACACCACTCAAAAACCTGCCCACTTGCATATTCTCATTCAGTGCCCTGTTCATCTACCTAAAAGCAGATGCATTCAGATTTTGTGTTGGGTGCTCTTAAAAAGTCAGAATTGGAGGCAAAGTGTGGCAAGCCACTATCTAATCCCAGCACTGGGCAGAGGCAGATAAGCTAATCATATACATAAAATAAGTAGATCTTTAAAAAAAAAAGAAGAAGAAGAAGAAAGATATTTTACTGTGCTTGGTAATGCATACTTTTTATTCCAGCACTTGGGAGGCAGAGGCAGGTGGATCTCTGTGAGTTCAAGGCCAGACTGGTCAACAAAGGAAATCTATGACAGCCAGAGATCTTGCTACACAAAGAAACCCTGTCTTGAAAAACAAAACAAACAAACAAAAAAATTACAAAAGTTAAAGCTTATTTGTGTGTGTGGCTGAGAAGTAATCTTGACATACCAAGGAGCCAGAGCTCTGGTTTAGCATAATGTGTACACACCTGTATGTGCTGACACTGTGGAGAGAAAACCTGTGGCTCATGTAGTTTGAGAGCCTAAGTCCTCCAGGTAGTGTCTCTGATGACGTCTTCTGGCCTCTACAGGCATTCCATAAGCATGGTACATGTACTTATAGGCAAAACATTTAAATAACGTGAAATAATAAAATTATAAAACTTAACTGACAAGTGGGTTCCCTAGTAAGGGGAACAGGGACTGTTTCTGACATGAACTCAGTGGCTGGCTCTTTGACTTACTCCCTACCCCCACCCCGAGAGAGGAGCAGTCCTGCTAGGCCACAGAGGAGGAATTGCAGCCAGTCCTGAAGATACCTGATAAGCTAGGGTCAGAAGGAAGGGGACGAGGACCTTCCCTATCAGTGAGCTTAGAGACGGGCAGGGAGGAGATGAGGGAGGGAAGGTGGGTTTGGGAGGGAATGAGGGAGGGGCCTACAGCTGGGATACAAAGGAAAAAAAAAACTTAGCTGAGTGAAAATTCTAAAATGCCAAATTGAATACAATATGAGATACTTATTTGTCTAACAATTTATTATGTGAATCAATCAACTAAAAACTTAAAATTGAACTAATTTCAGTTTAGGTTTATTTTATGTATATGAGTGTTTAGCCTCCATGTTTGTATATGCACCACATATGTGCAATGCTTTCAATGACCAGAAGAGGGCATCGAATCTCTTGGCACTGGAGTTAGAGATAGTTGTGAACCGCCATGTGGGTGCTGGAAACCAAACCTGGGTCAAGAAGAGCAAGTGCTTTCTTTTAACTGCTGAGTCATCTCTCCTGCTCCTGGAACAATTTTTTATAAATGTTTTTCTAGCTGATAGAAAAAAAATTACGTTATTAATTTCTCAGTGCAAATAGTTGTCTAAAATATTTTTTGACTCATTACTTTTGTGACATAGGGCTTTAGTGAAATGTAAAACTAAATAATACATACTCAGAAAAATGGGATTCACCTATATGAGGCACCTCAGGCATTTTAACCAGACAAGTGTGCCACAGTGGCTGGTATATGCTCCAAGTCTGCAAGCCATGTACTTAGTGTGTGTTCTTACTCGCGAATGCTGCCTTCCTGCTGTGACTTGCTCTTGTTCTGCACCCTATGAGGGCTCGACCACCTGCTGGATGAGAACAGGGTGCCTGACCTCACACAAATGTACCAGCTCTTCAGCCGGGTGAAAGGAGGGCAGCACGCTCTGCTGCAGCACTGGAGCGAGTACATCAAGGTACACCTTGTCCCCAGACGTCCCACTGGGGCCCTCCCACACCCCTGCAGAGGGGGAGGAGCTGTTGTGAGGGCCATCTGCTCTCCCATCTTCCGGGTCACCTAATGGGTGTGTTCTGGGACTAAATCCACTCTTCTAAGATGGCACAGCAGTGATGGCCTCTGTCCAGGTGCATACCTGCAATGTAGTGATAACATACTTCTCAGCAGAGTCAGTGTCATGTTTGCTTATCAGGCATGTTTCTGCTCACTGTGAAATGATATGCACTCTGGCCCAGCAGGAGTCACTAGTTTATCTGCTTATCATGCATGACTGTCCTCACTGTGAACCGCTACACACTTTATTTGGTCCAGCAGTTTAGTCTGCCTACTGCTGTTTCTAAGCTCAATTTAAGGTTTTGTGTCCCAGTCTACCTCTGTGCTCCAGGCATTGTGCCCTCACTTACATTACAGCACCAGTCACTCGGCATCTTCCAGGAGAGTTGCCAGGTGCCGCCTGCCCAAGGGGATAATAGAGATAGCCACAGTTACCACCACATGTAGAGAGGGTACTGCCAGTATCAAGTGGTAAAATCAGGCCTGCCACCATTTAGTGAGACAGCAAAAGATACTTTTTGGCTTTTTAAGCCTATTGCTGACTTGTTGCTTCTTGTTTCTACAGACCTTTGGGACAACCATTGTCATCAACCCCGAGAAAGATAAAGACATGGTCCAAGATCTGCTGGACTTTAAGGACAAAGTGGACCATGTGGTGGAGGTGTGCTTCCAGAGGAACGAGCGCTTTATCAACCTGATGAAGGAATCCTTCGAGACATTCATCAACAAGAGACCAAACAAGCCTGCAGAGCTCATTGGTAGCAAAACAGCCCCAGATACTTTTTCTGTTTTACATTTAAACAAGTGTGCTTTACATTGTCCATGTGTGTTCCTGCTCAAGTGGAAGTCAGGAGGCTTGAGGAGTACCATGTGGGTCATGGAGACTGAGCTCAGCTTGGCGGCAGGGACCTTTACCCACTGAGCCATCATGCTGGCTTCTTAGGTGCTTTTTAAATATAAGAAAAGAATGCCAGGTGTAGGCACATGCCTTTCTGAACCCTCTGTGGCCAGAGGGTGGATGGATCTCTGTGAGTTCAAGGCTAGTCTCCTCTACATAGCAGGTTCTAGACCAGAGATGGTAAGACCTTGTCTTAAAGGAAAATGAAAGCTGGAAGTGGTGGCACACACTGTTTTGATCCTAGCACTTAGGAGATAGAAGCAGGTAGATCTCTGTGAGTTTGAGGCCAGCCAAAGCTACATAATGAAAAAAAGCTTCAAATATTTTTCCCTGACCAGACTGAATGCTTTGGGAGAGTCCAAGCATTATTAGAGTATACCTGAAGCTGCACATCACAGGGGCAGATAGTGTTGGTGAGCCAGGCTGATTGAGAGCTCTAGAACTGCCTTACCCACCATGTCAGTCCTTGTCCTGAGCAGAAACCCCGAGCAGGTATGTTCTTGAGACTTTTGCTCCACTTCTGCTCCGTGTGGTTATTTCTTGATATCAGAACAATATTTAAAGCTCATTACTCTCACTAGTTAATAAAAGAATCAGTGACTTCGCAGGAGAAGGGCAGAAAGTGACACGAGGAAAGTATGGTGTGACAACACAGAGCAGCTCTCAGCTGTGAGCATGGCCAGAATATTCTACAGTAAAAAATGAAAGCAAACTAACATGAGGCCAGGAGATGGCTCATGGTAAAGTGTTTGCTGTACAAGCATGAAGACCTGATCCCGTGCTCATGTAAAACCAGCAATGGCAGAGTCTGTAACCCCAGTGCTGGGGGAGTAAGACAGGCATCAGAAGCTCACTGCCCAAATCATTGAGCTTCAGCTTCTGACCATATCCTCAAAAATGAGGTAGAGAAGTGATTGAAGAAATGCCCCTAGACCCACCTACACAGGCAAGTACACACACACAGGCATATACTACACATACTATATACATACGTATGTGTGTGTTAATATACATACATCATTTTTTTAAAAAGAAAAGAGTAGAAGGCCAGAGAAACCCTTTGGCTATTTAACCAGACTTGTGTCCTTCCTTCCATGGAGGACTAATAGCCCAGGGGAGCCTGGGCTTCCAGAAGTCTGGGCTCTGTCATCAGTGTGCACTTATAGTCTGCTCCATCATATACACCACCAAGAAGACTTTGTCTCCTCAGAAGCAAGAAGCTCTAGGTCGAATGATCTTACCCCCGAATGCACACCACACCCTTGGTACCCGAGACCTCAAAGAGAATTCTCTGAGAAAGTCAGCTGAGTTTCTTACAGCAGATTTTAAAAGGGTGCATTCTGGTGCCTGTGGCAATGTGTCCTAAAACCCATGTGTGAAATCTAGAATTAGAAAAGAAGGCAAAGCCGGATGTGGTGGCGCACACCCTTAATCCTAGCGCTCAGAGATGCAGAGGCAGTGGGATGGCTGTGAGTTCAAGGCCAGCCTGGTGTAGAAAGTGAGTCCAAGACAGCCAAACAGCCAAGGCTACACAGAGAAACCCTGTCTTGAAAGACCAAAAAAGAAAGAAAGAAAGAAAGAAAGAAAGAAAGAAAGAAAGAAAGAAAGAAAGAAAGAAAGAAAGAAAGAAAGAAAGAAAGAAAGAAAAGAAAGAAATGCAAGCCTGCTTTTTATAAAATTGAGACAGGTGGCTCAGTGCTTGAGAGCACTGGATTCAATATCCAGCGCCTAGGAAGCAGATAACAGTCATCTAACTCTAGTCTTTTGACCTCCAGTGGCATCAAACACATACATGGTGCACAGACATACATGACACAAAACACCCCACATATAAAATATAAATTTTTAAAAGAATTAAATCTGGGACTGGAGAGATGGATTGGTGGTGGGAACTTCTTCCAGAGTACAAGTCCCAGCTCAGCTGTTTATAACTGAAGCTTCAGAGGATCCAGCGCCCTCTCCTGGTTCCTGCTGATACTGGCAGAGATACCCATACACATGAATAAAATAAACAAACATTTATATCTAAAATGAAAAAACCAGTCTGAGCACATTTTTTAAAATTAATCTGTGGATTTCTTGAAGGTCTGGAGATATACTCTCATTACCTTGAGACTACCCATCTTAAAAGTCGCTTTGCTTCTTCTCCCACAATAGTGGTGTTTTGGGAAGGTTCCAGGGTGACAGGTTGTTACCTGGAGACTTGAAAAGGGCTGTTTGGGGGCTTTTCGTTTGTTCATTTTTCTCTCTTGCCATGTTGGAGATGGCACCTAGGGCCTCATGTTTTCCAGCAAACTCTCTACTGCTTTGACCCCCACAGCCATTTTCTGATTGTAACTTTCACTCTTTCAGCCAAGCATGTGGATTCAAAGTTAAGAGCAGGCAACAAAGAAGCAACAGATGAAGAGCTGGAGAGGATCTTGGACAAGATCATGATACTGTTTCGTTTCATCCATGGTGAGAAAGGGGATGTGATATGGCCAGATGAGCATGCAGACCTGTACTCAGAGGGAAAGGTGTTCCTCTGACCCGGAAGTAGTACTGAGGAGCTTTTTGGCTGTGGAATGCAGTGTGTAAACCAGCTCTCTCAGGTCTTTGTTTTCCTGTTTGCACAGGTAAAGATGTCTTTGAAGCATTTTATAAGAAAGACTTAGCAAAAAGGCTGCTGGTGGGGAAGAGTGCATCGGTGGATGCAGAGAAGTCCATGCTGTCGAAGCTCAAGCACGGTGAGCTCAGGGCGGGCCGGTACCCGGGCGGGTGCCGTGCCAGCTCTTTCTCACCCTTCCTTCACATACGCAGAGTGTGGAGCTGCGTTTACCAGCAAGCTGGAGGGCATGTTCAAGGACATGGAGCTTTCCAAAGACATCATGGTTCACTTCAAGCAAGTGAGTTATTCTTTAGTAAAGCTAGCTGGGTGGGTCTAACAATTTATCACATTTGTAGCGTAGAGTGAGTGAAGAAAGTGATTCCAGTGACATTGGAACACAGTGGAATATGTTCCAAAGAGCCACATGTGAAACTGTATTCTGAAACACATACAATTTCCAGGCTGCATGGTGGCACACACCTTTAATCCCAGCCCTTGGCAGGCAGAGGCAGGTGGATCTCTGAGTTTAAAGCCAGCCTGGTTTCTATATAGCAAGTTCCAGGACAGCCAGGAATACATAAAGAAACCTTGTCTCAAAAGAAAAATATGTCTATAGCTACAGATATACACACACATACATATATATATATAATTATATACATGTACATACAATTTCTTCTTTAATACATTCTTGTCTCTTATTTTGTCTTGGATATCTTTGTTCTTAGCATATGCAGAACCAAAGTGCACCAGGCCCCATTGACCTCACAGTGAACATCCTCACCATGGGCTACTGGCCTACATACACACCCATGGAAGTGCACCTCCCTCCAGAGGTGAGTAGTCAGCTGCTGGACAGGCCAACTTAGGCCAGACCTGCTACCTTAGTGGTATGGGAGAGAGTTTTTTAGGTCAGCCACTCAAGTTCGCTCACCCCTGGAAAGTGGTGTTTGAAAAAAAATCTCTTCAGTCATAGTCAGAGGCACTTTCCCAACTTGCTCCATCAGCGATGACACTTGTCAAATGACAGCTCTCTGGCTGATCTTTGCTCCCACCATAAGGTGATGCAGGAGTCTTGGTCATGGTGCTATCTAGGGTCTTTCTTATGCATTGGCTGACTTGAAGTGTTATGGAGAACCTGAAGTGGACATGGAGTTGTGGGCTCAGAGAGACTAAATCCAACAGCGATGCCAGGAGGAGGAGTGGGCTAGACCTCCTGGTCGACTATGTCCTCATCACAGAGGGTGAGGGCCTTTCCAGCAGACAGAGACTCAGGAACTGAAAAGCCAGGGTGGCAGGGGAAAGGCTAACCTTGCAGGTCTCTGATGGGACCTGGTCCACTCCCTCCTGACTGTTCCAAGACTGTTTATTTCAGTTTCCTTATTTGGACTCTACTGGTCTCTGTGACTTTCTCTGTTTGTCTCCATCTTTGTACTAAGTGTCCTTACAGCACAGAGACAGAGCCCTGTAGCTTGCATGCAACTATCATGTCTGCTTTTCCCTTGGCTGGACTTGGTACCTCATGCTTCCATCTTCCTCCTCACTGAAGTTCTCCTTACTCAGTTCCTGGCCAGTTCTTCTGCTACCTCAGTGTTGCCTGCACCTGCCATTTGCCATAGGCTTGACCACTGGGGTCGTATTCTGTTTTCAGGCATGTTTGTGCCTCAGCAGACAACCTCCATGTTGCCTCTGCCCTGGCAGCTGCGCTTGGTCCTGCTCTCTGAGAATCAAATCTCCTCCCCAGTAGGCCTCTCAGGACATTGCAGTATGTTAACTTGTTCTGAAATGTGCAAACTTATTGAGAGTGTGCAGGATGGTTCCTAGAATGCCTGCTTAGCACTGACTGTGTAGATGGTGTCTCTTTCCTGTCCAGTGGTCTGTATGATACCCTTTCCCTCACTCCCTCAAGTGCAGGCCTGCCAGACTTATCCCCAAGCACCTCAGATCAGGAAACGCTTTCTGATATATGAGTCCATCATCCAAGCCTTGATGCTGCCATGGTTAATCTGAGTTGTCAGCACATTTGGACTGAGGCCTGACCTAGGTCAGTGAAGCATGCCTCTGGATGTGTGTCTGTGAGGGTTATGTCAAGAGATTCAGACCTGTTTTAATTGGTTGATGGATTCAGGTGTCAATGACTCTAAGAAGGCTGTGGAACTGCAGAGGAATGGGTGTAGGTGGAGAAAGCAAATACGCTGGCCCTGCTCCCTTTCACCCTTTCTTCCTGCTTCCTGGACACTGGGAAGGAAGCAGCATTGCTCTGCACACCCTTTCTCCAGGGCTTTCTACCTTGCCATGGCCCTGAAAGTGACAGTACCACCAAACTGTGGACTGAAACTGACCCAGAAGGAATGCTTCCTCTCTAGTTGTCTGTCAGGTGTGTGTCACAGCAGTGAACTCGCCATATCGTGGTGCCCACTAGCCCAGGGTGCACAAGCAGAGCCACTTCTCAGCCTCTGGACCAGTGTTCTGCAGGCATTGTTTAGATGTCCTTTAACCTGCCATTAGTGTTTCACCTCTGTAAACAGTAACCTGCAGGACTGTTCAGGACTGTGTGAACTATCTGTTGCCTGTGTAATGGTCCCATCTGAATTGGCCTCACTGTGATGAATAGAGTTGGTTGTCCAGTTCCATCTGTTCAGAAGCTGACACTCTGCTCTAAGGAAGTATTCTCCATTTTATATATACCTGGTTTTAGGTCTGTCACTGAACTCTTGGGTTCTGGTTTACTTACTTTGATGCCTACACCATCCCAGATCTTTCATCTGGCTTCTTGGGCCTTTTTCATATCCTCATTGTCTTTGAGGACATTTTTGTTTTCTAGCAGATGATCTTGGAGCCTTACCTAATACTGTGTGGTTTCAACTGTGACAAAATACACCTTCACACAGAATTTTCCATCTTACAGTGGTACATTAAACAGATGGAAGCCCTATACCCTCAGGTGGCCTCTCCTCTCCCTTTGGGCTGTGGCCACTGCCTGCTGTCTGTATGACTTATTTGCCCTTAATGTCCCAAGGTTTTGGGATACATGATGTGCACATAGATGTTGGCATTGGCTCCCAGGATTCCTCATGTTACAGTGTTTGTTGGTGCTTTATTCTTCTTCTGGCTCTGGGTATACTGAATGATGGGCCTTCAGGTTCTTTCTGCATTTGGACGATCATGAATGATGTGTCTGTGAAGATGGGTATGAACACCTGTGGTCACTTCTGGATAGACAGCTGAAACAGAGCTTCCTGGCCCAAGTTCTGCTTTTGACTGAGCTGAGCAGTGAGGAGCAGATGACCCTCATCAGTTTTTACACTCCTCTCTTGCCATCCCTGCAGTGGGTGAGAGGTCACCTGGGTGTGGTTAGCATCTCCCTGGTGGTGACGCGAGGTGTGTCTTCATGTAAGCGCCCTCCACGTGTTCTGCATGCTTGCCTCTCAGCAGATATGGAGGCTGCAAATATTCTCTCTGTGAGCGCTCTCTTTACTTTCTTACAAGTGTCTGTCTTAGTTTGTTTTCTGTTGCTGCATCAGAATTTCTGAGACTGGGTAATTTAATTCTCAAGGCTGGGAAGGCCAAGGTCAAAAGACTGCCCGTGATAAGGGCGTCAAGTAGAGAATGGCTGGGCTCAACGGCGCACACCTGTAATCCCAACGCTCAGGGAGGCAGGGGCAGGTGGAGCTCCGAGTTTCGTGCCAGCTTGGTCTACAAAGTAAATCCAGGACAGCCATGTCTACACAGAGAAGCCCTGTCTCAAAAAAAAAGAAAAAAGTAGAGAAAGGGGTTCATGAAAGATAGCTAAACTGCTGGTGATCAGTAACCCACGCTTACTCCCTTGGTGCTCTTTAAAGTCTTTTAGTACGTGCTCTGCATGCATCTGTGAGTGTCGTGCTGGTCACCTTTTGTCACTGTGACAGTACTTGAAAGAAACCACTTAGCAGGAGTGAAGGCTTCTTTGTTCACAGTTTCAGAGATCGCAGCCAAGGTCCACTGGACCCACTGCTTTGAGACAAGAGCATCACAGCAGCATAAGCTGTTAGGGTCAAGAAGAGGCCAGGGACAGGACATACTTTCAAAGGCATATTACCAGTGACCAACTTTCTCCAAACAGGCCCCAGCTATGAGTTTCCAGAACTTACTGACAGATTAATTCATTGATGAGGTCAGAGCCCCCATGGTTCAGTTCAGTTGCTTTCCAAAGTGCCCCACCTGGCAGCTAAGCCTGTAACACATGAACTCCCATAGACCATGTTGATACAAATTATGAAAGTGTGTGACAAAGGGAAAGGAAATGCACTAGACTACGGGCTCCTTTTGACCCCAGATGGCCATACATGCTAATGGAGTTGACCAACAGTAGTGGGTGGAGCCTGAGTGTCAAGTACCAAAATAGACAAAAGCCAGATGTCATAGGAAATGACGAGGTCTGAGGCCCATAGGTATTATCACAGATAGTAAAATCTAGAAAATAATTGTCAAAACCTGGACCTGTGTTTTCAGCTCAGCTCTGCAGGCCTGTAAGTGTTCTGTCAGGCTAGGTGCAGTGGTGCACACCTGTAAACCCAGCACTCAGGGAGGCAGGCGCAGGCAGATTGCTGTGAGTTCAAGGCTAGCCTGGTCTACAAAGTAAGTCCAGGACAACCAAGGCTACACAGAGAAACCTTGTCTCAAAAGCCAAAGGGAAAAAAAAAGTCCCAGAATTCTGGATTTCTGTGAGTTGGAGGCCAGCCTTTCTACAGAGTACCAGGACAGCCAAAGCTACATAGGAAAACACTGTCTCAAAATTGATTCATTCATTAATTAAAGAGCTTTGTCATTGTCAGGGTGTGCTCAGTATCACCCGTGTCTCTCTTGGGTTGGCAGATGGTGAGACTTCAGGAAGTATTCAAGACATTCTACCTGGGCAAGCACAGTGGCCGGAAGCTCCAGTGGCAGACTACACTGGGACATGCTGTGTTGAAAGCGGAGTTTAAGGAGGTCAGTTCTTTGTCCATTTCTCCTGTTTCTTCCTTTCTGGTAGGGTGTTAGGAGAATTTGAGATTGTTGTAAAGAATGGCAAGCTTTTTCAGTATGATTCAGCAGTAGTTTTTCTTGGTCAATAATAATAACAAAGGGTTAATATTCTACTTAACAAGAATCAGTAGTAAATCTATCAATAGGAAATTATTAACCAGAGTTGGGGAATGACTCAGGAGACAAAGTGCCCTTGCTTGCTGCACAACCATGGGGGCCTGAGTTCAGAGCCCCACACCCATGGAAAAGGCCAGGGTTGGCTGTTAGCAAGATGCTTCAGTTGGTAAAGACACCTGATACCAGGCCTGACAACCAGAGTCTGATTCCCCAGGACCCACGTGAGAGGAGGAGGGAAACAATTCCCACAAGCTGTCCTCTGACCTCCATAAATACACCATGACAGGCACACCTCACATACAAATAACAAATCATTGTACTTAAAACATTTGTAGTAGTCAGGCATGGCTGTGGTCACCTGTAACCTAAGCAGTTGGGGTGCAAAGACCAAGGGGGGAACATCAGCCTCACTGAGAAACAATGAGATCCAAGTTCAGTGAGAGACCCTATCTCAAGAGAAACTATGGGCTGGAGAGATGGCTCAGAGGTTAAGAGCACTGGCTGTTCTTCCAGAGGTCCTGAGTTCAATTCCCAGCAACCACATGGCCGCTCACAGCCATCTATACTGAGATCTGGTACCCTCTTCTGATGTGTATAGGCACATGCAAGCAGAATATTGTATACATAATAAATAAATACATCTTTTAAAAAACAGAGGAGGATACTCCACATCCTCCTCTGGCCTCTGTGCATGCACACCAGCACACGTTACACACACACAATTACACACCACATATGCAGTCATTGAGAGAGCAGCAGATGTGAAAAGGCAACTATAAAATCAAACCTGAAACCCAGGGTGGTGAAAATGTGCTCCAGTACTCTGCTAAACAAAACGTTGCAGATGAAAACCCAGTGACGTATGGCTGTGGACCAAGGTGCTGAAGGGTACTGGAGAGGACCAACAAGTGCGTCTCCCAGAGGGAGTTGTGCTGTGTAGTGTTGTGGAGAGCGGCATGTGGAAGTTTGACCAGGCTCCCAAAACCCCAGGTTACCTATCTTTTATCACCCTAGTTGCAGTTCTAGGAAGCAACCTCTTCCGTACTCTGTGTGTACGTGCGCAGTACATGTATGCGCATGCTCACATGCACATGCATCTGCTTAAGGAGTCCAGAAGCAGGTCAATACCCTAAAACTAACTGCAGACAGCTGTGAGCCACCTGATGCAGGTGCTGGGCCCCTACTAGTTCCACTGCTGGGCCTTCTCCAGCTGCTGTCTTTCGCTCTTCCCTTCTGTTAGCTGTTTATCCTCTTCCTGAGTTTTATCGTGTGCCAAGAAACCTAGAGAGGAATCTTTTAAGATTTCTGCACACTCTCTTCTAAAGTCACTTCAGTTAGAGTTGGGAGCCCTTACTGAGACATTTTCCCGGATTAGTAGATAAGAATGCTCCCTGCAGAGCTGTTACCAGCAATCATATAAGGGAGCAGACACAGGCTGCGCCAGTACATGAAAGAAACATGTCACCAAGCAGTGCATGGGAAAAGCTTTCATGTTCACATCTAACTTTAGTATGTAAATCACGATGTTAAACTATGTCCAGGAGAGTTCCTATTTTGTACAGCCGTTATAATACACTTACCATACAATGTAAGTATCACATATATTCTTCTGCAAGGTATTAGAGTTCACTTCTGCCACTTGAGTCTTTTGTTGCTTTCTAGCTGCAGAAAGGAGTTGCCGGCTTCTGCAGACAGCATACAGTACCTGAAACTTTCTGCTCATATGAGACATGGCCAGGGTCCAACAAGAGGCACTTGCCACTGCTATTCCCCAAACCACTCTCCTATCTTTTGTCCTCTCCACACAGACCAGCTAGATTTCATGGTACTGACTGTACTAGAATATTCTAGATAAGAAAAAGGGGCCGTGGACATCCTAAGGCAAAATCTGCCCTCACAGAGCAGCTGAACAGAGGAGGTCACACAGAATTCATTGAGCACTTATTCCTGTTTTCGAACAAGGTGTTGGGGAGTATTCTGAAGGCCTTCCTTTCCCATGCTATTACCCAAACTCCCTGTGTTCCTCCCAAGCCTCTGGGATCATTGCCATCCCGAGTTTCAATTAGCCATGGTGATGGTGTCTGTGAGCCCAGTGCTCCAGAGGCATGAGGAAAGGTCAAGGCCACTCTGGGATTATATAGCAAGACATTATCTTAAAAACAGTAATAGCAACAGACAAAGAGGCCTGATGTCTGGAAAGTAATGTTAAAATGCAAGGAACAGCGACTGCACAACAGCTTGGGCCGGCCTCTGCTCAGGATTCCCTGCCTCAGCCTCCCACTGCTGGCTTATAGGCATATGTTGCCATGTGCAGCTACAAGACAAGAATTTTCAAGTGTAATACCCAGTAATTATTTCATTCTTTTATAATCAGTAACATAATTTATTCTTACTTGGTGGCTGTTAGTACTGAATCCCCCCAAAAAAACAATACATAGAAAAGCAGCCTGTTGTGGCTTGCCAAAAGTGTCCAAGCTCAGCTTCTGTGCCGGCTCCATTTTCTTAAAGGGGAAGAAGGAGTTCCAGGTATCCCTCTTCCAGACGCTGGTGCTGCTCATGTTCAACGAGGGGGATGGATTCAGCTTTGAAGAAATAAAAATGGCCACCGGCATAGGTAGGAAGATTCCTTACAACTTTTGTTTTTTGTTTGTTTTGGAAGCTGTGTCACCTTGGCTATCCTGAAACTCACAGAGATCCACCTACTTCTGCCCCCAAATTGCTGGGATTAAAAGTGTGCACCACCACAGGTGGCTCTTAATACTTGCATGTTAATTAAAAGGAGAAATCATAGGCTGGAGGCAGCTCAGTGGCATAGTGCTTGTCTGGCATGCACAGGCCCCCTGGGTTCTGTCCACAGTACTAGGGGAAAACAGAGAAGGTGTAGACTCTCCTGATTCGCCCATGGTTTCTCTTGTTGCTGAGTCTCTTGTGTGTTTTGTCACAATGGCTGCCTCCTTTGCCTCCTTCAGAGGACAGTGAGTTGAGAAGAACACTGCAGTCTCTTGCCTGTGGTAAAGCACGGGTTCTGATTAAAAGTCCTAAAGGAAAGGAGGTAGAAGATGGAGATAAGTTCATTTTCAATGGAGACTTCAAACACAAGTTGTTCAGAATAAAGATCAATCAAATCCAGATGAAGGAAACCGTAAGTGCCAGCTTCCTCTTCTTACTCATGTGCTCTCAGCAAGGAGTCCATAGCTTTTCTCATAATGTCCTGACCATTAAAGGTCAAAGCATATGTGTGACTCTAGGGCAAATATACAATTTTGGAGTAGTGTCCTCTATGTATCTTTCAGTACTTTTATGGTGTCAGTCGAAGCAGAATCAAGAACCCTGTTTAACAGCTCTGCCCATATGTGAAATCATACTGTCCTATAGAGAATGCTAGCACAAAAGAAGCTAGCTAACATGGAATTTCCAGAACTAGTAGTGCCTGCCCTCTGCTTTGCCTGGCACAGTTCAGCTGTTCCAAGCTGGGCCTTGGAAGGAGGAGGAAGTCTCAAACAAAAACTACATACCACAGAAGCAGCAGTTCCAGCAGGGAGCAGGCTCTCAGTTTCCCAGATTTAGGCTAATGACCACAGCTGTCAGCCCTTCTGACCTGAGGCTGACACACACAGTGGGTTCTGATGGCCTCCTCATTCCTAGAAATGCTTGGTCTAAGTAGGTATATGGGGAGGTTTCTTATACAGTGTAGATGGGGTGGAGAACAACTTTAATTATCCTGTGTGATGTCATAGATTACCCCTCACCATAGACAATGATTATGTCACTCCTCCTGAGGCTTTAAATTTGCTAGACAGAAAATATACTCACGCTACTCAATAATGCAATATAAGGAAGGTACAGAGAAGTGGTTAAGAGTGTTGCTCTTTCAGAGGACTTGGGGTGTGTTTGCCAGTATCCACATGGCAGCTTACAACCATCCTGTGCTGCTAGGAAGCCTTTGATATAAGTGTTCTTATAAGAAAGATACAACTTTTTAGTTATACATTTGTGAAAAGTTAAGAGCTTTCGTGGAGCAAATTAACATGTGACAACGCAGAACTCATGCAAAGCCTGCCTCAGTCCACATAAAACCAAGTTTGTCAGTACACAGCAACACTGAAACACTTGTATACTCCTTTCATTCTTCCTCCTTTTTGTCCAGGTTGAAGAACAAGTCAGCACCACAGAGAGAGTATTCCAGGATAGACAGTACCAGATCGATGCTGCTATAGTCAGAATAATGAAAATGAGAAAGACTCTTGGTCATAATCTTCTAGTTTCTGAATTGTACAATCAGCTGAAATTTCCAGTAAAGGTGAGTCCTGTATCGCAGTGTGAGGTGTTGTGTTCAGTCACAGCATGTTGGAGCCTCAGTGTCTTGGCATCTGATAGCACGGTGCCTGTGTGAGCACAGGCCAGCATATGATGGCCTTTCTCATCAGCACCCTGGAAACCCTCACGGCCCCTCCAAACATGTTATGTACATGCTGTGCTTTCAGGAGAGAGCAGAGCCCATGGCCACAAGATGTCAGGATACATGTTCTTCCCTTGCCCCAGGCGCCTAAGGCCACTCCCCAGGCCCTTGTGGCAGTAGTGTTGGTACTTGAATCTAGGATTCACCATTCACAAGCTACATGGCATTTCCTACTTTAGAGATGTAAGTCAGCCTCAGGCTTGTTCCTCTTTTGTTCTAGAACTAAGCCCTGGGTTCTGCAGCATGTGTAGTTCAGGATGAGGTGGGGGAGCATTACAAAAATACACCATAAAATCCATTGTTAGCTCTGAAGTAATTAAACTCTCAGGACCTACAGCCTTTGGCAGCTGGAAGTCCCCTGGTGGCTGGAAGGCACCTGGAGGCAGGTGCCTTCTGGGCAGCAGCATTCCAAGGGTGTGCACTTGGCCCTAGTTTTAGTCATCCACAGAAACTGAATTCTTTGACTGGGCATGGTGGCACACACCTTTAATCCTAGTACTTGGGAACAGAGGCAGGCAGATCTCTGTGAGTTGGAATCTAGCCTGGTTATGTATTGAGTTCCAGGACAGCTTGGGCTACATAGATAGACCCTATCTCACAAAAGAAAACAGCAAAGGTAGGGCCTGGGTATTTGTGGCTTGTCACCTGCTTTATATCACATGGCAAGTTAAAGCAGTGAGAACGAAGCCCTGAAGTGATTGGTGTGCAGTGACAAGGACAACTTTTGCAGTAACTTAGCAAACACTGAGAACTTGTGGTTATACCATGTAGATGTAGTATATTTGGAAAGTGCAGAATGAATAGGGTTGGCAACATAGGAGAAGTGCTTCACAAAAGATGAATATGGCTAGAGATGGTGCATACCTATAATCTTTACCTTTGGTAGACTGAGACAGGAGGAGGATTGCTGCAAATTTGAATCCTACCTGGGTTATACATAGTGAGAGTTCCAGGTCAGCCTGGGAAATACAGCAAAGCCCTGTCTCAGAATCTCAGCAGGACCAGCAAGAAGGCTCAGTAGTTGGGGCACTAATCACAAAGCCTGACAGCCTGAGCTTGACCACTGAGACCCAGATGGTGGAAGGGGAGAGCCAAGTCCCACGGGTTGTCCTCAGGCCTCCACACCAGCGCCATGGCATGTGCCCACACTCTTCTACACACAAAAGAAAAAGTGGAAAACAAACGTCTTAAATAATAGCAGCAAATAAGAATGCCCTACTAGAACATGATCAGATTTTTTTTCCAAACATGTGAAAGCATGCTACATGTAGGATCTGTCTTGTTTACATGCTCACGTGAGGGGAGAAAGCCAGGTGTAGTCATCCCTGTGCAAAAATGTGTTCAGAATATGATGCTAGCATGATCCTTTTGCAATTCTCAGTAATGTGTGTGTAAGTCTGTCTGGTGTAGCATTGTGTATGTTTGTTACATATGCCATGCAGGATGTTAGGCCTGTGTTTCTAAGTTCAGTGCTGTGTCCTAAAAAGTTTGATTTCTCTTTTCTAGCCTGGAGATTTGAAAAAGAGGATTGAGTCACTTATAGACAGAGACTATATGGAGCGAGACAAAGACAGTCCAAATCAGTACCACTACGTGGCGTGATGCGCCAGCAGACTGCCGTCTCCCAGAGAGACAACACGCTGGAGTGCACCTGAGAGTGTGAAGAGGCTGCTGTGCTGTTTCCAGGTCCCTGCAGCTGCCCAACTGTGGACGCCTGGATTTGAAGCAGAGGATATGGTTCTTGGATCAACCTTCCCAGGGCTTGAGGACTTTGAGATGATACACATCTTTTCCTCTCCACTTCTTCCTCTCTGCTTCTTTAATTGTTTCTGTTACTCTCTGACTTTGAGTTGAGAAGTTCCTTCACAAGCTCTTGTTCCTCTGGCAGAAAGCCATGGGCTTGGTTTGTTGTGTGTGTGATTGTGGGACACAGTGGAAATCCCCTAGGTGCTGCGATCTTCCCCAGATGAAAACTCAGAGAGGGAGCCCTGGGCTGATGGGCACTGGGAAAAAACTGTCCAGACTGCCTCTCAGCTCTGCACCCTGAGCACTGGCCTCTGTTCTACGTATTTTCAGAAAGTTTGGAACTTTGGCTTCTGTAAATCAGGTTTCTAAGTGAGGTTCTTGATGTGCCAAGAGGACATCATGGCTGTCACTCGAGATACAGAGCCCATCCAGAGGGCTGCTTGTCATTTGTTTAGCGGCTTGGGGGTTTCATGTTTGTTTCCGTGCTGGTTGAGTGTGGAGGTCCTGGTTTTGGCTTTGGGGTACATGCTATTTGACTGTTGAAGTTGCAGTTTGTGTGATTACCATAATAAAATTGGGCCTGGTTTTATAATCTTGCACAGGGACCGTCTTGGATCTCTGTCCTGGCGCTGTATGGAGCTTAGTTATTTTGACAAAGACAAAGGACTTATTGGTGCCTGGTGACATACTGTGTGTTCACACGTAAGGTTGAGCAGTGAGAACAAGGCTCCATAGTGGTGTTGGCATGGTGATGATGACAGACATTTTTGCAACATTTAAAAGTACTTTATATTTTACAAAGTAGCATGTTTCATTTTGATTAAAAGCTACCAAAGGAATTTTGATCATGTATAAGTGTTTAAAGCAATATTTTCTGGAATATACCAAGTTTATATAACTCGATTTTATGCTAAATTATTAAAGGATTCTCCCTTTTTGAAACATGCATGTTTAAAATATGACATCTTTTGGGTCCCCATATTAAAATCCTTACTCTTTAAGTATCATTTCTATATTTGTAAATTTTCATTTATGAGTTCTATGATGTGGTCTGTGAAAGACCAAATAGATTTCTATTTCTACTTCTTATATTTTAAGTTCATTGTGTCTACAAATTGTTAATATTGTAATTTAATGTAGACTTACTTTGAATAAAACTAGTTTAATTGGCCTTTAAGTTACTTTAATAAAACTTTCAGTGTGCAGACTACACATTCCTCCTAACTGTTCAACAGCTTTAACAGCTAATCAAAGAAATGAGAGCAGGGAAACACCTGCCATCTCATGTGACTGTCCCTTCCTCCTGCCTCCACTACAGGCACAAGTCAAGCAAGACATCAGCCAACTCATAAAGAGCAGGGATAGGACCTTTCACTCTCTCCTCATTTCTGCCCAGCCTCTCACTTACCAGCATTGTTCAATGTCTCATCAGAGTTAAAAGTTAATATGGAAAAACTAATGGCAAGCAAAAAGGCACCTAGACAAAAAGCTGTAAGGTTAGAAATTGAATTTCAAGAAACTTTTTGCCTAGAAAACCTGGGGGAAACAAATGAAAAGTTGTGACACAAAATTAGCAGAAGTCTTTTGGTAGCCTTCCTACAATACAGATGGCTATGATGAAAATTTTTATTTCAGCAGCATCATAAAAAAAAGATAAAATAGCTAGCGATGAGCAATTCTAATAAGAATTCCCTGAATATGTGAATGATATAACACTACTCTATCCTCTGCAGCATTCAAAAATGGTACTCCTCAGCCACACTTAGTAGCGTGGGCCTGCCCTTTCAAGCTACTCGGGAGACGGGTAGAAGGATAACAAGGTCAAGGACTGCTTGGGCCACAGTGAGTTTAAGGGTCAGCCAGGCCACTAGTAAACCTGTCTTACAAAGTTAAGGGGAAACCAGGTGGTGGTGCCATATGTCTTCTATCCCAGCACTTGGGAGGCAGAGGCAGGCAGATCTCTGAATTTAAGGACAGCCTGGTCGACAGAATGAGTTCCAGGACAGCCAGAACTACACAGAGTAACCCTGTCTTAAAAAAAAAAAAAAATTTAAAAAAAGTTAAGGGGAAGGGGAAACGGCTGAGGATGTAGCTCACTAGTAGAGCTCTTGCCCAGCGTGCTTTGTTAGCAAGGCCCCTAATTATATCCAGCCCTCAAAAAAAAAAAGATGGGAATTGTCTCTCACTTTAAAATACAGATTAGGTGCCACCAAGATGACAGTGTGGGTAAAAGTTCAATCCCAGAACTCTACCTGATGGAGTAAGCGTTCTAGCAAGCTGTCCTCAGACCTCCATAGGCACAAAATAAACAACTTTTAAAGATTTAAAATGTGTATAGGGCCAGGTATGGTAGTGCACTCGTTTAATCCCAGGAGGCAGAGGCAGGTGGATCTCTGTGATTTTGAAGCCAGTCTGGGCTACAGGACAGCCAGGGCTCTTGTTACACAGAAACCCTGTCTCACAAAAAAAAAAAAAAAAGTGTGTATAGGTGTTTTGCTTCTATGATAGCTGTTCTTGGTTGTCTACTTAGCTATATCTGGAATTAACTAAAATCCCAAGCAGTTAGGCATACATGTAGGGATTTTTGCTTAATTGAATCAAATGAAATAGGAAGACTCATCTTAAATCCAGGTCATTTGAGGTGGGAAGACCCACCCTAAATCTGGGCACCACCTTCTAGTGACAGCCTATATGAAGGACATGGAAAAAGGAAATATTTGCTTTCTGCCTGTAGGCTCTCATTCTCTCTGGCAAGTTCACATATCTGCTGCTGAGGGAGGCATTCCTTCACTGACATTAGAGCCTACTTCAGGATTCCAACATAGTGCAGACCAGCTGAGTCATCAGCCTCATGGACTGAGCAATTACTGGATTCCTGTGCTTTCTGTCATGAAACAACAGCCATTGTTGGACGAGCTGGAGTCCAAAGCCTGTAAGCCAACTCTATTAGAGAGAACCCCAGGTAGTACAGGCTGCATATATGTCTGTGTACCAAGTATGTGCCTAGGGCCTGCAAAAGTCTGAAGTGGGTGTTGAATCCACTGGAACTGGAGTTACAGATAGTTGTGAGCTGTCGTGGGTGCTGAGACTAGACCCCAGGTCTTCTGGAAGAGCAACCCATTTTCTTAACTGCTGAGCAATGTCTCCACCCCAGATTTATTTTTACTTTATGTCTGACTTTTCCTGAATGTATGCATCTGTATCCTGTGCACAGAGTTTTCACAGGGGTCAGGACATTGGATCCTTTGGAATTGGAGTCAAAGGTGGTTATGTGCCACCACATAGACACCTGGAACCAAACCCAGGTCCTCTTGCAAGTGCCCTTAATCACTGAGTCATCTCTCTAGCCCCCAAATACTTTCTCTTATTTCCCAATGTAAGTTGGTAAGATTCACTTTTTTAGAATAGGATTAATATTGAATGGCATTTTGTGGTTTGGGTTGTTTTTGTTTTGTCTGTGAAAAGAGTGAAGCAACTAAGGTCTCATGTAGCCCAGGCTGGCTCCAAACTCGTTTTGCAGCTGAAGATGACACTGAGCCCCTGATTTGAAGTTGTGTACATGTGCCACTACATCTCTTTTATGGTGCTGGCATGGACCCCAGGGCATGCTCTCTACTTGGAGCCCAATTCTAGGACACAGTAGGATATTTACTTATATGTCCTGTATACATATGACTTACGTTTTAACCTACAGACGAAAGGTTTAGGAAGGAAGGAAAAGAGAAAAAAGAGAGAGAGAAAAAAAGAAAGATAGATAGATCCTAGAAGAGCCAAAGAGATGTTCAGTGGTGAAGAGCTCTTCCTGCCTTTGTAGAGGACTTGGGTTCATTTCACAGCACCCATCTCAAGTGGGTCACAACCTACATACAGCTCCAATTCCAAAATATCCAACACTCTTTCCTGGCCTTGGCACCTGAATATATGAGAATGAATTCCCCCAGGAACACATCTTTTTTAGAAAGAAAGAGAAAGAAAGGAAGGAAAGAAGAAAGAAAGAAAGAGAAAGAACTTTGATTAAAAATAAGAATGGGCCAGACACAGTGGCTCAACGCCTGTCACCCCAGCACTCAGGGAGGCAGAGGCAGACAGATCTCTGTGAGGTTGAGGCCAGCCTGGTCTATAAAGTGAGTTCAGGACAGAGAGAAACCCTGTCTGGGAAAACAAAAACAAAAAAAGAAAGGAAGAAAGGATGATAGGCGCTGGAGAGGTGGCTCAGTGGTTAAGAGCACTTGTTCTTGAAGAGGACCTGGATTCACTCCTAGCGCCACATGGCAGCTCACAGGCAGAAGACCCAATGCTCTCTTCTGACATCTTCGTACACCAGCACACATGCATACATACAGGCAAAACAGGCACATACAAAGTTTTTTTAAAACTGAACAAATATGTTTAAAGGGTGTCAAATCTCGCTCATCAGAGAAACAGGCCAGCAGTACACTGGGTGAGTGAGTTCTGCACCCAAGAGGGGAAGGTGGGAAGAGCACACCAACTCAAGCTCATACAGAGGTGATGCCAAGTGGTGGAGGATGGGAAGTCCGGGTCATCAAAGCAGGAGTCAGGCTGAGGTGGGCAGAAAGACACTGGCCCACTAGTGACTGTGAGTGAGGCTGAGAAGGAAATGAAGTCAGTAAAGAGTGAATAAGGGCCCAATTCTGGAGAATGTCCTGAGAATGTGGCTGCTGGCAACCACACTATCCATGTGAGACAAGATGCAGGAGGTGAGATCAGAGAGCTGAGAGAGTGGCTTGGGCTGCAAGTCACTTAAGCATAGTGGAGGAGCAGCAACAGCAAAGTGTGAGGTGGGCTGGAATTTCTGGGTGAGAGGCAACAAATGACCGGATGTGTCCAGAGGTGGTCACAATGTGGAGTGAAGGCTCACATCCATTGATACGTGCCTAACTAAGGCAGGGGCTCAACAGAGGTGGGAAGGGACTAGGCCATTAATGGCTGAAGGGAAAGCCCCTATCCCATTTCCAGAATCAGGATGGAAAGTGTCTCAAGAACTTAAGGGACAGGCAGTCTCCGTAGGTATATGGAGGGGGGCAGCATTAAGTCAGGAGCTGTATTCGTGTCATTCAACCCAGTCTCCTGCTGATGCACTCCTGAGAGAAGCGCCTATTTCCATGTGGGGTGCTTGGGAAGAAACAAGACCTGTGGCCCTGGCCTCTGTGGAACAGGCCAGGGAAGCTCAACTGTGAGAGGAGAGTGATTTACTAGTACCATCTGACAGTACAAGGTTAGTGGGAAGAGCTGGGCAGGGGAGAGGCTGGCATTAGAGGCCCAGTGCAAAGGTGGGTGTACTAGACCCCCACAGTCCATGCTCTGGGCAGCCTTTACTGCCATCTCCCCACATGTGCCCCTCCTTCCACTGTCTTTAAACTTGCCATATAATCTATGATGAAAGTCACCTACAAGCTACCCTGTCCGTGTTCCTCGGTTCCTGTTGGTAGCTTCCAAGTCAGATGATGCTTTCTTGCTTTTCTGCAACAAAAATGCTGTGTGTTAGGGGAGGGTGCCCAAACAAGGGATGCCATTCTGTGCATGTGGAAGTTGGAGTCTCCTTAGGCAAGCTGGACAGTCGCCATCAGTATTTCTCATTTCTTCTTGTTTCTTCTTTATGCATGACTGCAGCAACAAAACAAGCAACAACCCCCACTCAGGGTGCTCACATTTATGTCCCCTCTTAAAAGTCCTCAGAATCCCAGACTTCACACAATCGAAGAAACTGTCTGCAGCTGGCAAAGCCACACCTCTAATAGAGCCGAGGCAGATCAGAGCTGCTGGGAAGCAGCCTCATAGCCACACACCTGGGATTAAAACAGAAGTATATGTTTATAGTATTTCCATGTTTTTTTTAAAGGAACCAAAATTTCAAAATTGTCATTACACTTGGCCTCCTGTTCAGAAGACCCTTCTAGTTCTAATCTGGCTTTGGGTGCACATCCTCCGGCCTGGATACCTCTTCAACTGTTGTTTTTCAAGCACTGTCTACTTTTTTTTTTTATTTTTGGAGGGGAGCAGGGAAGATACAGAATCTCATTGACTTAGAATTCATCAAGTCCACGAGGCTAACTAGCCAAAGAGTTACAAGGATGTACTTACCTCCTCCCCAGTGCTATCACAAACCATCTGGTATCACACTGCCTTTCTTTTTCTATGGTTCTGTGAATCAAACTCAAATTCTTGTATTTGCAGGACAAGCCCTTAACTGACTGAGTAGTCTTACCACCACCTTACAAACACTTCAAATCTATAAAATATGCTATGTAACAATCCAGCCACTCCTGCTCCGGAGCAGGGGGTTTACCTAGTACTTCTTTCTGCCCAAGGACTAACTCGCAGGGGCCTTACCTCTAGCCCTTCTTTGAACAGTAAAGTCAAAGATCACCAGAAAGATACTTTCACCACCCCTTCCAGCTTAGGTATTCTTGCATTTGGGGCTTTTCTGCTTGTAGGTGCCACTTGTGCTGTTGTTAGGAGGAAACGGGGCTCAGAGAAGTGTCCTTTTCTAAGTTAGGACTCAGAAAGGCCAGGTGGGCCATTCTTCTGGTGCTGCATGACAGAAGTTTATCTGGGAAAAATAAGGACATTCTCACTTTAGGGTGATACTTATTCTTCCCATCTCTGCATCATGCCCTCTGGTGAATCAGCTGTTCTGTGGGGAGGGGAGGTTACAGCCCAGGCCTGAAGACTTCAGGCCCTGCTGAGTTAATACTTAAGGGAAGAGACAATAGCGCCTCATGTTTTGAGTAGCTTATAATGTCGGGTTTCCACCCAAAGCCAGACCCTAAAATCATTTAGGAGATGGCTGAAATTGGGGACTAGATAAAACACATTCCCACCATGGAAAGGCAGAGATCTAGTTCCAATAATGTTCACCAAAGGGGATCAGGTGTGGACTGGAGCCAGCCACATCTTCAATGTGTAGCGTGGAGAAAAAAAAAAAAATACTGGTCTCTGGCCAGGAGAAAACTGAAGATATTCCCAACTTCTGGCCTTGCAAGGACTAGAATGGGACTGTTTGCTTTCAGGATCCCTTCCCCTAAAATCTGCCTGACCAGTTACTATTTCATGTCGTCATCACTACAGTCTGGGGTTCCACTCTTCAAAAGTCATTCTTAATGCAGATTCTTACCCAAATGTATATGTGTGGTGCCCAGTGGAACAAATTACATCCATAGAGAGACAATACAGAAAAATACGGAGGAGCAGAAACCCACAAAGAAGGAAGTGTTCAGGAGGAGTGGAGAGTGTGGTGCAAAGGGAAGAGCCTGGACACTAACTTGGGTTAGGGTCTGTTATCTGGAGAAGGGCAGGCTCGGCAATCAGCAGCAGAGGGCCCAAACCAAGACCGGGCTGATGAGGCAGATCAGGAGACAACCTAACCCAAAGACAGCAAGGAAAATGGCCAGGACATAGGAAAGGAAGAATACTAGGCAGTCATGTTCCTAGAGAAAACTGGAGGGCAAGAATGCTCAACTGTGGTGTGCACGTGTGGTATGTAGCTGGGACTGATGTGTGCCTCCGGTGCAGCTCAGTTCAGCAAAGCCAGGTACATGGGGAGGAAAACTAAGGAGACTGTCAGGTGTCACAGCAGTGAAGGCTAAGTGCAAGGTATCAGGACAGCACTGGGCTGGGGAGACCTGCTCCGGAGTTAGGAAAAACAAGTGTCTACGGGAGCCAACCACTTGGATTTTGAAGTCAAAAGACACAGGCAAGTTGTGGCTTAGATAGGCTGGTGTCCCTGAGCAAAGCATTTAAGTTATCAGAGCTTTAGTTTTCTTATCTTCCAAATAAGAAAAGATAAGGAGATAATAATCTTGAGAGCTGCTTCCAGCACATACCACACTCCAAAGGAGGAAGTTACCATTGAAATCTGAACCCTTCACTTAAAAACACTAATGAAGAGGCTTGAGAGATGGCTCAGAGGTTAAGAGCAGTTCCCAGCAACCACATGTGGCTCACAGCCATCTACAATGAAATCTGGTGCCCTCTTCTGGCGTGCAGGTGTACGTGCAAAACACAACACTATACATAATAAATAATGAATCAAAAAAGAAAGAAAAAGAAAAAACCACTAATGAAACAAATTATCAACCTACAACTCCATCCCTAAACTCCATTCCTAAACGAAGACAAACTGATGAATGGGCTCTGCAAGGATCCGGAGGGCTGGAAACCAGGATGGCAAATGCTGGTTCACAGGTTAACACAAAGAGCTGGGGAGATGACTTAGTCTGTAAGGTGTGCTCGTGTGAAAGCATGAGGACCCGAGGTTGGATTCTAACACATAAAAACTGGACATGCTGTGACAAAACCTGTAACACCGAGGCAGACACACCCCTGGACTCTGGCATAGCCGAGAATCAGCAAGAGAACTTGTCTCCAAAAATAAGACACCAGACATCAACCTCTTATACACATAAGCAAGCACATTTCTTCTCATCCACAATAGGCACAAGAGAGAACAAGGAAGAATCCCTATGAACCTCATTGTCTTGACTGCCCTGTGTAGGAAACATTTTGTGTTACTCTACAACGTCAGAACTTACTGATTTAGTCAAAGCCATTTGCAAGGAAGATGGGTTTGTCACTGGGTCCACAATTCTGAGAATGAAGAAGAAATCAGCTTGAGGAATCCTCAAGCTAAAACTCAGGGATTTCGAGCTGGACATTGTGATGCACACCTTTAGTCCCAGCACTCTGAAGGCAGAGAGGCAGGCTGATCTCAGCGTTTGAGGCCAGCTAGGGATATATTGTGAAATCTGTCCTTCCCACACCTTCTCACCACTTGCCACCACCTACATGTCCTTAAGGATTGTCCTGTTCCCTGGGGTTGACCCTAGACACTGGTCTGGGCCTAGAGGTAGCTCGTGAGCCTGAAAGTGAGGCCAGCTTGTGATTAGCCCATGGGTCTAGCTGTCCACATGCATCTGGAATGGATATGCGCACTGTCCTTGGAAGTAAACACTGGTATTGACCTAAACACGGATATCAACCTACGACTGGGCTGCAGGCCTTAGGCTGCCTTGGACCTGAACGACGCATGCAGCTGGCCTACAGGGCTCGGCCCAGCCTTCACGGCTTCCCGTTTCCACCCTCACTTTCTCAGGCAACGTTTCTTCTTTCCTTTCTCAAAGCCACAACCTACTTTCTATTTCAGGACACAGAGGAAAAGACCCGAGGGAAATCATCACGTGGCCAGGGGGTCACGTGATCGCGGCCGTCACGTGCCGGCATCACGTGCGGAGTGGAGCGGAGCGTCCAGAAGTGAGAAGGCCGGGGCCAGGCAGGCTCTCGCGAGACCCTCCTCAGCTCACGTGACCGGCGGGCGCGGCGCTGCTCACGTGACAGGCGCTGCCGGCCTCAGGGTCTCTTCGGTGCCGGCGCCGCAGCTGCCGGTCCTCTCGAGTCGGTGGACCTTCCCGCCGGCCCCGCCGCCCGCGCAACCGCCGTACCCCGGCCTCGGCTGCGTCGCGCCATGGCGGCCCCCGGCGCCCGGCGGCCGCTGCTCCTGTTGGTGCTGGGTGAGCCTGGGAGGGCCGGGCGGGGTCGGCGTCTCGGGACGGCCGGGAAGGGGGCGCCAGGCCGGGCGGGAAGGGACGGGGGCGCCCGGGCCGCGGTCGTCGAATAGGCCTCGAGCCGGCCGGCTCCGCAGTAGCGCCGCCTCGGAGCCCGCGCGGGCCTAAGGACGCGGATGCGGGTGGGGAGCCCAGCCTGAGAGCTCTTGAAGGAGCTGGGCTGGAGTCCTGGTCGGCAGTGCTGCGGCCACCTGAGCTACGTTGTGAGAGGAACGGGGGCTGCCTCTGCCCCCTGCCTGAGGTGCCCTTCCTCACCTCCGCTGTATCCCAGGAACGCGGAGGGTTTAGCTGCAATGCCAGCATCTGCGGGCCGTGAGAGGCGCCTGGCGAGAGTTCACCTGGGCCGTACACATGCTCACGAATTCCCGAGCACCTCTCAAGACCCATCCGACACCACGACTCTGTGACTGTGACGTTGCGGAATTTAATTTCCTTTTTTTTTTTTTTTTCTGCTTGTGTGAAGTGAACTCTTTCATCTGTGAGAGAAGAGAGGTGCGCTTACTCGGCGGCCTCAAACTAGAAGCCTTTGTTAAGGGACCTGTGCCCCTTAATGGCTCCGTAGTTAACTAGAATAGGAATTGTTCAAACAAGTTCTGTCCTGTCAGAATGGCTTTATTAGAAGAGCTCGCAGGGCTCGGGGATGTAACTCAGCAATACAGTAACTAGTATTACTTACGGGCCCGGAGTTAAATATCCAGTACAGCCAAATATACTTGAAACACTTAGAATGTTTATTAGAATGTTTATACTACAAAAAGGGGAGGGGGCCTCGACCATGTAGAACATACTGTCTGAAACTCAGGTATCCACCTGACTCTGCTTCCCAAATCTTGGTTGGTACTAAAGCGCTGGGACATCATGCCAGGCCTCATTTCATGTTTTTAAAAACAAAGCTCTGGCTGGCAAGGTGGTTTACACCTTTATTTCACGCTTGGAAGGCAAGAGGATCTCTTTAGGGGGCCGTTGTGGTCTCTGTAATGGGCTATAGGATAGGTGGGACTAGAGACACTGTTGCAAAAATAAAATAAGTAAGGAATAAATGAATGAAATTAGCCTGTGGTACCTCACACTTGGTAGACTTGAGGGCAGGGGATTTAGAATTGGAGGTCAGCCCGGGTTAGGTAGTGAAAGCCCCTCCACTTTTTTTTTTTTTTTAAACTGGATGTGGCAGCATATGCCTGTCATCCTAGCACTTGGCAGTCTGATGTGGAAGAATTTCTGTGAATTGGAGGCCAACCTAGGCTACAGAGTGAGACACTGTCTCAAAACAGAATCAAAGTGGATAGGGAAAAAAATCTGTGACACTGATTGAATACTTAATGCCATAAGTTGTGTTCCAGCTTTCATAAAAGTACCTCAACAACTTTGATTTAGATCTTAAATATTTGTTTTAATTGTGTGACTTCAAAAATAATCTTATCCTTTAAAACGTTCTATAGCTTCGGAAGTGTTCCTACATTAGTTGTTAGCTCCTGTTTAAAGTATTTAATAGAAAGCAGAGTGTGAACTGAAACTAGTATGTATGGTTGCTTAATGGTACTGTTGAGTTGTTGGGTTAATAACCCCGTGACCTTCCCCTTTGTGGATGAGCCCTGTCAGTCCAGAAGTATGAGAAGTCCTTGCTAATTAATGTCAGTCTGAATTGTGGGATCTTGAATTCCTCACTAGATTGCTGGTCTGTGGTCTTGTAATTTGGAGTTTTTAGACCCAATTCAGCCATTGTTACCTTGCCCTGGCCTTTTAACTGTGCGTGTGCAGATTGTAGCAGACTGACACCTGTACTGGGGAGCAGCCTGTCTCCTTTGCTCCATCAAGAGCCCCAGCCTTTTGTCCTGACAGGTGTGTTTGCACAGTACTAGCTTTAAAGCAGTAGTCCTGCACTGAATCTGAGCAAAAGCAGCTTTCTAGATGTACAAGCACTTGTCACTTTTCTCCCACAGCAGTTTGCATAGCATGTGCCAGCCTTATGGAAGCTAGCCAGCCTTATGGAAGCTAGCCAGCATCCCTCTAGAGGTGGTAGTTGGAACTTTGGCCCTTTAGTTAAGTGTTCAAAGGTGATTGTGCTTCCCTAGATAAGAAACTGGATTTGAAGGAAAGAAGCCAAGATAATTAAGGGTGTAGTTGGTGGGTGACAGGGTCTCACTATGTAAGTAATCCAGGCTGGTTTCAAAAATACTTATTCATTAAGTGCTGGAGATGAAGCATGGTCATTAGGCCACACACTGAAGCAAACAAAAACTGGGCCACTCACTTGCTGTGTCCTTGAAGCAAGTTAATATCTCTGGGCCTCTCCACCTCAATAGGAGGGAATCATAGTGACAACAAACTTTCAGGGTTGTCATAGTAATTTAATTGAAAAAGTGCTTTAAGAAATGTTTGTCACAGAGTAAATGTGTCACAAGTACTTGTTACAGAGGTCTTCGTGGTGGCATCAGACTTGAGTCCAAGAGTTCTAGTACATCCTGGGCAAAGAAGCAAAAGAACCCCCAAAACAGGAGGGATTGAGAAGCAAGGCTTTTTGATTAAGTGGTGAAGTACTGAGATGGTTCTGACAGCCAGCCTTGACGTTCTGCCCTCTTCCTGTTCTCTGTTGTGTAATCTCAAGGTGGTTAGGTGGTTGCTACTGGCTCTAGTAGCTGGTGAAGAGCTTCTCACTTGAGCATGTGTGCTTCCCTCTGCCTTACTAGTTGCAGGGAAGGGAATTTCCACAAGTGTGTTTTAAAAGAACTAGCCAGCGTTGCTCTTTGACCCCTGGAGAAATGAGCAGGTCCTTAGCAGGCAGGTGGGGACCCCTGGCAGCTGTCCCTGTTCCAGGCCCAGGATTGTTTAGGCATCTTAACAAATTGGAAAATTGTTCATTTTGTTAGATGATTTAAATTTTGCGTGCCTTTTAGACAGTTTTTAAGATGTTTTATGTGCATGAGTGTTTTGCCTGCATGTGTATATGCCTAGTGTTTGCAGAGGTCAGAAGGGGACATTGGATCCCCTGCAACTGGAATTACAAATGGTTTAAATGGTAGTGAGCCACTGTGTGAGTGCTGTGAACCAACCCAGGTCTTCTGCAATAACAAGTACTCTAAATCCCTAAGGCATCTCTTAGCCCCTGTTTTATTTTAAACATTTTAGCTATGTCTATTTTATGCATGAGTGTTTTGCCTACTTATATGTCTGTGCACTGTGTGCATACAGCGCCCACAGAGGCCGGAAGAGAACTTCAGATCTTGTGGAACTAGATTATAGATTCTTATGAGCTGCCATGTTGTTGCTGGAAACTGAACCTGGGTCCTCTGAAAAGGCAACCAGTGCTCTTCGCTGCTAAGCTGTCTCTCCAGCCCCCATGTACCCCCATTTTATTTTTTTTAAGGTAGTAGAGCTAAAGATGGCTTATTAAGAGAAAGACACCAGAGAATGGGAGCAGTTGGTGAGCTGGGAAAGGGTATGTTCTCAAAAGCCATAAAGTTTATTTAAAATTTTAGTAATACTTGTTTTCCTTTGAATATGCATGTTTACTAGATTGGGGGAAGGGATGATTAACCAATTGCTAGAGAAAAGAGAAACTCATGAAAAGACAGATTAGGCAGAGCTGGACTGTGTGCCCATTGGGGCATCTGCTGTGTTGTTGAGTGTGACTTCAGATCCTTCTAAGGGCATCCCAGCTAAGAAAGCCTTAGGCCTGCAATAGTGACTTTTCCTGCCCTCAGTCAGGCTGCAAGTTTTTCTAGTTTATTTTGTGTATGTGTGAGGGGTGCTTACAGAGGCCAGAAGATGTTGGATCCCCTAGAACTGGAGTTACAGGAAGGTGTGAGCTACCTGATATAGGTGCTGGAACTCCCTAAGATAGGCTGTAGACAAGCCTGCAGGGCATTTTCTTTATTAGTGACTGATTGGGGGAAGGTCCAGCCCATTGTGGGTTGTGCCATCCCTGGGATGGTGGTCCTTTGTTCTATAATATAAAAGTAGGGAGCAAGCCAGTAAGCAGCACCCCTCCGTGGCCTCTGCATCAGCTCCTGCCTCCAGGTTCCCCATCGTGTTTGAGTTCCTGTCCTGACTTCCTTCAGTAATAAACAGTGATATAGAAGTGAAAGCCAAATAAATCCTTCTCCAAGCTGCTTTTGGTCATAGTGTTTCAACACAGCAATAGTAACTCTTAACTCGCATAGCCATATTGTGTTTTCAAATTTTTTATTTTTATGTGCATGTGCTTGGGAGGGTTTGTGTGTTATTAGTTACCCTTGGAGATCAGAAGAGAGCATTGGATCCAGAGGAAGTGGAATTACAGAAGGTTGTGGGCTGCAATGTCAGTGCTAGGGACTGAACCTGTGTCCTCTACAAAAGCTGAGCCATTGTTTCAGCCCCCAACTCTGTTTCTAAAAATCTCTATCCACTGTTGAGAATAAGCAATGATGGAATCTTTTGGGTTCTATGAGTTACATTTTATTTTGTGTGGGTATGTATGTGTAGGCACACATGTGCCAGGGCTGTGTAGAGGCCAGAGTATTGTCAGTTTTCCCCTTCCAACATCTAGGTCTGGTGGCACATGCCTTTGCTAAGCCATCTTGCCAGCCCTTCTCTGTTTTCAGGGTATAATATTCAGCCATTGGAAATGCTTTTAATGACTGTTTCCTTGTTATGCAGTGCACAGGCCTCTCTGGACATATGCTGCAGTTTTCTTCCTCCTCCTGTGGCAGGTTTTTAAAAATGGATTTGAGTTTCTTTGAACATACATGCTAAGGAAAGGGATGTATGATTTCTATTTAGGCTCTTGAATTTGAATAGTAGTTACTCTAAAATGCTTTTTTCAAGAGTGAAATTGAGTTCATTGAAGTCCATTTGTTTTCTCAGGCAGTAAGATTTTTTTAATTAAGATAGTCTGTGTGCCCTTCATGGGCTTTGAAGTTGCTCTGTAGAATATCCTAACCTGGAACTTGTGGTGATCCTCCTGCCTCATACTCCCAAGTAGACACCTCAGACTCGCGTATCATTGTCCTTGGACGAATGTGTACAAGCTTGTAACAGCAGAGACAGGTGACAGTATGCCACCTGTCATTGAAAGCACCTATGTAGTTGTGTGACTTTAGAATGAGCAAAAGTAGCTGGTTCGTTTGTGATCTGTAATGAAACATAATAGTTGTCAAAGTACTGTGCTACCCCGCTGCCCCCACACCTGCTGCCTTTTTTTTTTTTTTTTTTTTTTTTGGAGACAGATCTCACTATGTGGTCCTAGAACTCACTATATGTAGACCAGGCTGGCCTCAAATTCAGAGATCCGCTGAGTGCTGGGAATAAAGGTGTGCACCACCATGCCCAGCTAAAAGTACTTCTCTTTTAACTTGCTGCTGGGCATCTTGAGTAGGATATCGGGGCTGTTTGTTAGTAAATAGTCTCCTCTGGCCTGCAGGTTGGCAGACTGATGTTCTGGCCTCAGCTTCCCCAGTGGTAGGGTTATAGGTGAGATTTATTAGCTTTATTTCACAAGCCAGAAAGCAAATGTTCTGGAAGGATCATTATTCACTAGAAAATCTTTAGAGCTTCCATAAGTCCTTGAACCTCCACAAATAGGGCAGCCCTCAAGTGTAGGGGTGTGCCCATTGTGTCTCTTCTATGTGCTGCTGGAATCTAGGTGCTGTGTCTGAGCTCATAACTCGCCGTACTCCTGATCTGAGAGGTAACGATGAGCCAGACTGTTAACTACTAGTTCAGGACCAAAGTGAGAACAGTGTGACTGTCCCTGGATTTCTGGGTAGGCTGGGGCACAGGCCCCATCACATCTTACAGAGAGAGATTCTCTGAGGACATGTGCCTAGGGTAAGTACTCTGATGGTAGCACTCAGGAGCTTTAGGTGGAGGTGGCAGCCTTAAAAAGGTAGTAGTTTTCTATGGAGTCCAGGGTTGGAACACCTTCAGTGTTAGGAGTAGGACAACAGCCTGTGGTTCACTTGTCTAGTTCAGTGTTTACCAAACATGGTGAATCTTAAAAAAGGTGCAGAAAACAAGAGATACTGGTTGTGCTTTGAAATGAATGTCTGATTGTTTCTTTTTTACTGGAAGCAGCAGGCCTTGCACATGGTGCCTCGGCATTTGTGGTGGAAGACGACAGTGGCACGGCTTGTATAATGGCTAACTTCTCTGCCTCCTTCCTCATCACCTATGAGACTGGAGGTGTTTCTCAGGTAGGAGGAACCAACATTTGTGGGACTCTGAAAAATTACCCTACTTTAGTCTGGCCTTCTCACTTGTGCATATAGCGTCTAGGCCAGTTGGTAATTTCTGCTGTTGTCTGCTGGTAGCTAAGCCACAACAAACCACTGTTGAATGATAACATTTTCTAAATTTCTTCCTGGTTGTTTTACAGCCACCTTGCACCACCTCAGTGGTAAACAGCAAGTTTGCTAAATGCTTCCCTGGTGCTCCTTGGTTAGCTTTCTTAGATTTTTCATGTTCAATAAAAAGCTCTAGATTTTTTTGATCTGCTTCATTTGCTTCAGAATATCACTGTATCCCAAGAGATGTATTAAGTGGCAGCTTGGTGAGCAGTGCTGCCAACTTTTCCTTTAAGAAAGATGCTCTCGGTGGGCTGAAATAATGGCATACACCTTTAGTCCCAGCACTCAGAAGGAGGCAGAGGCAGGCCAGCCTGGCCTCCAAAGCTGAGAGTTCTGAGTCAGTCAACCACACAGTGAGACCCTAGCTCAACAAATTAGCAAACAAAAATACAGTCTTAGTGATTATATTAAAGCAAGTTTGTGTTTCTACAGTTCTTAGATGGCTAGCAGATGAGTTGCCTCTTTGGTTTTTTTTTACTTTCAATTACCTGTCAGTAGACATTTCACACATTCATTATGTATAATTACCCTTTTAGGTACATCCCTGACTCATAACATACACCACACCTGTAATCTTACTACTTAACGAGGACCAGGAGTTCAGGCCTAGCCTGGGCTGTGCAAAGTCTTGTTTAGTAATTCAGCCCTGAATTACATTTGTTTTCAGTTCTTGGTTGGAACTGTCTTCATCCATTCCACAACCCATACAGCAGCACTCAGTTCTGTACTAGAGAGCAGTGGGAACTGGTCCTGCAGGGTTATTGTTCCTTAATGCTGCTCGGTCCTAAACTCATTTGTACTTGTTACCATGTTAATGTGGAAAGACTTGGTTTTAGAGAAATGCCTTGTAATAGTAAATACTGCTCCAAGACTTTACAAGCTTCTAATTTATGAGGTTTTTAAATTATTTATTTTTATAAATTAGTGTTTGCATGTATGTCTGTGCAGTGCATCTGTGCAGTGCCCAGGAAGGCCAGAAGAGGAATCAGATCTCCTGGAACTGGAGTTCAAGTTAGTTGTGAGCCACCGTGTGAATGCTGGGAATTTAATCTAGGTCCTCTTGAAGAGCAGCCAGTCCTCTAACCACTGACTAGTCCCTCCAGCCTCTAGTTAATTATAAAAAGAGAGAGAGAGTTGGAGAGATGGCTCAGAGGTTAAGAGTACCGGCTGCTCTTCCAGAGGTCATGAGTTCAATTCCCAGCAACCACAACCATCTAGAATGAGATCTGTATACATAGTAAACAAATCTTTAAAAAAGAAAAGAGAGAGAGAGAGAGAGGGTGGGTGGGTCGGTGCATGCGTGCCTGCGTGTGCACACGTGCACATGTGAATGAGTGTGGGTGTGTGTGTTTATGTGTTTATACTTCGTGAGCAGTCTGTCACAGTGCATGGATAGAAGCCAGAGGACAACTTGGGAGAATTAGTCTTTCTAACATGTGGGTCCTGGGATTTGAACTCATGTTGGGTCTGATGGCAGCCATATTGCCTGTCTCTGCTTTTTATTTGTCTTATGTCAGATATTTTTTTGTTCCAAATATAGTATCATCAAGTTAGACTCTTTACTTTCAAGATAATTTTAGCTTTGTTTCTGTTATAAGTTGAAATTAGTTTAATAGTAGAGGTTTAAAATTTTTATATTTATGTTATGTTTTATTACAAAACATTGGCTGGCCTCAATCTTTTGATCTTCCTGCCTCCTCCTGAGAAGTAGAATTAAGGTGTGCACACAATGAATGAGAAGCAGATTTTAACTATGACTAAGTCAGTTCTCTCACACTTGATTCACTTGTCAGCCTATTTCTGTTACTGGTTACCTCACAACTTGAGAATTTGTAGAACACTTCCTACCGGCACCTGCCATAGCCAGTTAGTATTTCAGAATATTCAGAAATGTTGGAAGGAGGTGGAAGTGGTGACCACCCTCGTTTAAGCTGTACACATTGTTTGCATGTGTGGAGTCATACTGTATCCTACCAATTTGTACAAATACTACCCAAGTAAAGTATCTTTTGTGGGTGACTGCTTCTACATTGACTGAAGGTTCCAATATTATCAGTGTGCATGTAGATATGTCTTTGGCAGTTGTCTCCTTAGCATACATTCTCACGAAGTCACAACGGAATTGTATTCGTTCTAGAATTCGACCTTTTTCCTGCCATCCTCCGCAGAAGTACTGAAAAATAGCAGTTCTTGTGGAAAAAATGCTTCTGAACCCAGACTCACAATTGCTTTTGAAAGAGGATATTTACTGAAGCTCGTCTTCACAAGAGATGCAACACGTTACAGTGTCCAGCACATGTATTTTACTTATAACTTGTCAGACACACAACATTTTTCCAATGCCAGCACCAAGGGTAAGACCTCTGTGATAAAATGCAAAACCAAAGGGAAGGGTAGAGAACTGGCCTTTCCACGTGCCGTGAGGGTCTGTTATGTATGCCTGCTTTCTGAATCATGACTTTCCTTTCCTGTCCTTTCTTTTAGATGCTTGCTAGAGTATGCTTTCTCTGGTACTTGAGGCTTTTCACTAGCCACTGTGTGTCAGACTGCATGATGGCTTAACAGCACATGGCATGGATTCCCTCCTCCTCTGCCTTCTTTCCTCAGTCTCTGAGAGTTACAGCTTGCCTGCCCTGGCATTTTCCTTTCAAAGGCCAATAAAACTATTAAGCTTCAAAAGAAATAAGTCACTTTTAACTAATACTGCAAATAGCTAATTGTGTTGTGTTGTGTTTGTTGATTGGGGTGAAGGGACCCACACCGTGGACTCCATAACCGACATCAAGGCGGACATCAATAAGACATACCGATGTTTCAGTGCTGTCCAGGTCCACATGAGCAACGTCACCATCACGCTCCTTAACTCCACTATCCAGGCCTACCTGCCCAATGGCAACTTCAGCAAAGAAGGTAAGGTGTTGGGTGAGGTCCTGCAGGTGGCACACTCCACCGTGGAGTGAGTCTGCACCTTGGTCTGGCAGCCTTTCTACTTTTAAGAGATAGTAGCCTTTAAAGAAGATGAGAGTGGGCATAACCTGAATAGGAGGATAGAAAGTTAACACAAGTTAACACAAGTCCCAGTCATCTGTGGCAGGTGTGATCCTATGGGTGTTGAAAAAAACACTCTACCCACAAAACAGTTTGTTCAGACAGACAATCTCAAGTTGACTTTACCTTTCTGAGGAGGTATGATTCCCTGGCCTTCATCTGTTGACCAGCCTGGTGGGCCCTGATGCTTCTTTGCCCCAAATTGTCCATTGGAAAGGTGAGGTCATGTGATTTGTTTAAGATTTATCTGACTACTTGCCCTGATTTCCTTCTCAGGTCTCTTCAGTAAATTTTTTTTTTTTTTTTTTTTTTTGAGACAGGGGTTTTCTGTGTAGCCATAGCTGTCCTGGACACACTTTATAGAGCAAGCTGGCCTTAAACTCACAGAGATCCATCTGCCTCCCCTAGTGCTGGGACTACAGACATGCGCCACGCATCCAGCTCTCTTCAACAATCTTAATGAATACTGTGATAGAGCTAACTCAAGTGCTATCTCTTAGTGCTATGTCATTTGCCTGCAGCAGGTATAAGTGTATTTTCTCAGCAGATGACCCTATTCTGCCGTCTAAAGTTAAGAAAGTTTTATTACATAGGGAGCTAATTGTGAAGGTCAGCATCTAGAAGCTTTGCTATAACAGGTCACCCCGTTTGGTTTTGTTAACACAGGGTCTCTATTATGTAGCTCTGTTTGTCTTGGAACTCACTTTGTAGATCAGGCTGGTCTCAAACTCAAAGAGATCCACCTGCCTCTACCTCATAAGTGCTGGGACTAAAGGCTTGCACCACTGCACCTGACAACATAACCACTTGCATTAGGTGCTCTTGCACTGACTTAAGCAAAGCCCAGTTGTTGTTGCGATAGTCTAAAATATGTTCTGATGTACTACTATGACACAAATAGAGTTGGTCTTTTTGGCTGTCTGAGGTTTTTGTGAGGGAAGGTTCCCTTTTTAAAAAATGGTTTCGTTTTATATGTGTTTTGCCTGTATGTGTATTTGTGCACTGGGTACATGCTTGGTGTCCAAGATAGCCAAAAAGAGGGCATTAGATCAGCTAGACACTGGCATTAAAGACACTTGTGAGCCGCCAAGTGGGTGCTGGGGAAAACAAAACAAAATTGGTCTTCTGGAGGAGCAACAAGTTCTCTCAATCTACTGAGCCATCTCTTCGGCCCACAGATGGGCTTTTCTGTTCCCCGATGCAATGACAAAGGTGTTGTTGACAGAACAAAGGGTAAAATAAAACCCATACACATAATTAGAATTGGGTGTTTCTGCAAGATGGTAACTTGGGTCAAGTCCTTCTATCAGCTTTGTTGCTTCTAATATTCCATACAAACGTGTGTATAGCAGTGGGCCCTTTTCTGTAGATGCATATATAGACTTATTGTGGGGATTAATTAGGTAGACTGACAAAAGTTGGGAACAGCCAGTATTCGCAGTGCCAACGCTTCAGGTTTTCCAGGCCAGTTGTGTGCAGTACAAATGTGGTGTTAGTTTTTCTTTTTAAAAAAATAACAACTTTGTGTGTGCATGTGCACATGCATGTAGGGAGGAAGTCAGAACTCAGCCGTTGGGAGGCAGTTCTGTATTTCTTTATGGGATCCAGAGCTTCACTCATATTGATAAACTTGTGGTGCCTCTACCTGCTGAGCCTGAATAATGTATTTTTATACTCCTGGTCTGCTCTCATAGTTTCCTGCTGATTGTTACTTTATTAAATGAGTGTGAGTGTACATGTGTTGTTTATAGGTAGCATAGGGCTGGCCTGACCAGGAAGGAAGCCTTATACATCATTCCTTTTGTTAACTGTAAAGGGTCAAACCAAAGAAAACTTGGGCACTTCACAAATCTTACTTAAAAGGAAATAAAACGGGGCTGGAGAGATGGTTCAGCATTAAAGAACACGGGTTGCTCTTCCAGAGGACTTGGGTTTGAACCACTAGCAACTAGAGGTTGCTAGCTGTCTGTAACTCCAGTTCTAGCAAGCCCTCTTGTGGCCTGCTTGAGCACCAGGCACACACATACACACATACACACATACATATATATAGGCAATTTTTTTTCTTTTGGGTGTTTTGTTTTTTGTTGTTGTTTATTGAAATAGTTTTGTTGTTGTTTTCTCTGTGTAGTCCTGTGTTAGAACTCTGTGAACCACACTGGCTTCAAACTCAGAGATCCACCTGCCTCTGCCTCCCAAGTGCTGATTAGTCATGTGCCACCACTGCCCAGCTGTGGGCAAAACACTTTAAACACATAAAATTTAAAAAAAGAAAAATTAAGGAAAAAGTAAAGCACAGGCCAGGATAGGTGGAGCTGGCCTGTGTGTGTGTGTGTGTGTGTCTGTGTGTGTGTGTGTGTGTGTGTCTGTGTGTGTGTCTGTGTGTCTGTGTGGAAACAGGTCTGGCAGATGGTACCTGAATGGACTGAAGATGGCCTGCTACAGGCCCGAGGATAGCCCGACCAGGGTCTTACCAGGTTCAGGGGCATCTGCCAGGCACTAGACTTTCCAGTTGACCAGTGGACTGATAGTCTTTTGTTCGTTTGTTTGGTGGGGCGAGAGTTAACTGATTTTGTGCACAAGTACAAGTGCCCATAAAGGCCAGAGGTGTTGGGTCCTCTAGAGGTATAGTTACATGCAGTTGTGAGCTGCTTAACATGGGTACTGGAAACATAATTTGTGTGTTCTTATTCACTAAGCCATCTCTCTAGCCTTCTTTGTTCATGCCTCTTTTTTTTGTCATCGTGGGGATTTTTTGTTTTTTTAATAATGTGTATGTCTTTGTATGGGTATGTGCACATATCTGAGGAAGCCAGGAGTGTTGGATCTCCCTTGGGTCAGTGGGAGATGGTGAGCTGCCCACTGTGGGTGCTGGGAAATTAATCAGCTCCGCAGTATACATTTTTTAACAATTAAGCCTGTCTCTCCATCCCAATTATTCATGTTTTAATCTTGAAGGTTTGTTATGTGAAAATTAAACATGAGAGAATTCTTTCATGACTTTGAAAAGTTAGTAATAACAGCCTGTAATAGTAGACTCCCTCCTCTCCCCTCCCCTGCAAGCTCTTGCACATTCTTTTTAATAGTACTAGGCTGTATTTAGTTCATGAGTTCTTATAAATGGCAGGCCTGGCCAGGGCCTGAATGTCAAGAGCCCATGTCTTGTTTCTAGCAGTGTCTCCCATGTGACAGCTCAGTAAGTATTTGAATTCATGTATATGATATGACCTAGACACCGCTCCCTCGTGGCAGGGTGAGGCTTTCTCTTAGCCTCATAGTATAGGTTTTGTATGTCTGCATACCCACCTAGAAGGAAGGCTAAAGTGGAAAGAGTATGGCAGTAGGGGAAACAAGTAGGCTAGGGTACTCTGGGTCCTCATTCTGCTTCTTATGTGCCTAGCAGTCACTGGTTGGGGGAGTGCCCCTTCAGAGTTCAGAAGTGGGTTTTTCCAGTTCTGATGTGTACTCCAGCATGTGGGGTAGTTATCAGCAAGCTGGACTTTGAGCGGTCCTTCCAACTGCCTTTATTGTCCCTGCAGAGACACGCTGCACACAGGACGGACCTTCCCCAACCACTATGCCACCCAGCCCCTCGCCACCACCTGTGCCCACAAACCCCAATGTGTCCAAGTACAATGTGACTGGTGAAAACGGAACCTGCCTGCTGGCCTCTATGGCACTGCAGCTGAACATCACCTACTTGAAGAAGGACAACAGGGTAGGGAGGAATGGGGGATTGCTTTTATTCATTAGAGTACTGTGGTGCTGCAGGTTGTTGCTTAGTATGCTATCTGTTGTACAGACCAAGAGGCACAGAGTTGGTATGCACCCCACGTGCTCTCTGACCACTGCTCTGAGTCTTGGGGTACATTTGTATGACTGGGCAGAGCCTTATCTGCCCACGAAAGTCCACGATGCTAACTAGACACTTTACAAAAGTGCCTCTATCCTAGTTGGAGCGTTACCTTTTCCTTCAGCTTTTATTACTCAAACTTTGTTATTTTTACACTTCTGAACTTGTTTGTCCCTTGTATCTTTGGGGATGGGAGAGAATTGCTTGAATTTTTCAGTGTATGGTTGAGCTGGGCCAAGGTTGCATCCACCTGTAGTCTTAGCCACTCAGAAAGGATGCTTGAGGCAGAAGGACCACTTGAGGCATTGAGGATGGAGAAAGCTAGGAAAAGCATCAAAGGCTGTGTTAGGCAGGGTTCTGTAGAGGAGCAGAACTTTAGATAAATCTTGATATCTATACCCTGGGCCTGGTGCCACACACCTGTAATTTGAGCACTCAGGGAAGCAGAGCCAGGTGGATTGCTGTGAGTTCAAGGCCAGCCTGGTCTACAAAGTGAGTCCAGGACAGCCAAGGCTACATGGAGAAACCCTATCTTGAAAAACAAACAAAAACACAAACCTCTCTATATGTGTAATATATTTGTAAACCATTTTAATAAATCCCCCCCAACACACACACATACATCCTATTGTTTCTATTGCTGAGACACCATGACCACAGCAACTCAAAGGAAAACATTTAATTGGGACTGGTTTACATTTCAGAGGTTTAATCTATAATCACCATGGTGGCAAGTATGGGATCATGTAGGCAGACATGGTGCTGGAGAGGTAGCTGAGAATTCTACATCTGGATCTGCACGAAACAGGGAAAACCAGCCACTAGGCCTGGCTTGAACTTCTGAAAACTCAAAGCCTGCCCTCCACCCCCAAGTCACACACTTCCTCCAACAATGCCACACATCCTAATAGTGCCGCTCCCTATGGGCCTGTGGGAGCCATTTTCATTCAAACCATTATCTATCTACCTACCTACCTACCTATCTATATAGAATGACTTGTTAGAATGGCTTATAGGCTATGGTCCAGCTACTCCAAAAATATCTACCAACAGAAGGATCAAGAATATAGTAGTTGTTCAGTTTACAGGCTTGGATGTCTTCTGGATACACTAGAATTCCAAAGAAGTAAACTGTAATGCCAGCAAAGAAATGGACTCTTAGCAAGAGCAAGTAGGCAAAAGTAGATGTTACCACTTCAAATGATTTAATTAAGAAAAAAAAATCCCTCCCAGGTGTGCCCAGTCATTTGGGTTTTAGTTAATTCTAGATGTTGACACCAAGAATAGTTATCATGGGGTCCAGTCCAAGCCAACCATGCAAGGCACAGCATTCTGAATAACAGGTACTATTTGGGACCTAGAAACCTGCACAGGTTTGGTTAACGGTTCCTCCTGACTTGTTAGAGTGTGTGTGTCTGCTCCATCAGCCATTAGTGGTGTCATCTGTGTCTTGAGAGGTTCACCAGAGCCTGGAGTGATGACATGTTTTCTTTTCTTGTCAGACTGTAACCAGAGCGTTCAACGTCAACCCAAGTGACATGTATAATGGGAGCTGCAGTGTCCAAATGGTGACCCTGAAAGTGGGGAACAAGAACAGTGTCCTGGAGTTGCAGTTTGGGATGGTAAGGTTCTGTTCTCTTTCATCATTTGGGGTGTATTCAATAGGCTCCTCTTGTGCCACCTTTTTCACACCCTTGGTATGGTAGTAGTCAGGAATTCAGGCTGTTTGGAGCTGGAGTGACCATGGAGAAGCATTCAGTTCTTCCTCAGGAAGGAAGAGATGAAACCCTGTCTCAAAAAACATAACAAAGTCTGGTAGCTGGAGCCATGGCTCACGATTGGGAACACTGGCTGTTCTTCCAGAGGACTTGGGTTCTGGTACGATTCCCAGCACTCACATGGCAGCTCATGACTGTCCGTAGCTCCAATTCCAGGGGATGCAAGACTCTTACCCAGACACCAAAGCAATCAAATAAACAAAAGGAGAGAAGACTTGGAGAGCTGACCAAAGAGCAGAGTGTGTGCTGTTTTTATTATGTAGATGTCCTGTTGACCAGATGGCAACCACCCACTATAGACAGGGTCTCCTGTGCCTGACAGCTGTCCTTTCTTTTAGAATGCCAGTTCCAGCCTGTTTTTCCTGCGAGGAGTCCAGTTGAATATGACTCTTCCGGATGCTATAGGTGAGATGGGCTTTTTTTCTGCCTTGCTTTCAGTTCATGTGCTGCTCACCTACTGGAGCCTGTGGTTGAGCAGACTCTGTTCCATTGCAGAGCCCACATTCAGCGCCTCCAACTATTCACTGAGAGCTCTTCAGGCCACTGTTGGAAACTCCTACAAGTGCAACACTGAGGAGCACATTTTTGTCACTGAGATGTTTTCCCTTAACGTCTTCAGCATTCAGGTCCAGGCCTTCAAAGTTGAAAGTGACAGGTTTGGGTCTGGTAAGTAGCATCCATTGAACAGCAGCATCTTAGAGCTCCTGGGGGTGGGGAGGGCCAGGATGTCAGGGTAGGGAACACCCTTTTCCTCCTCTGCAAAGACCTTTCCCTCTTCCCAGCTTAAGATTTCCCCTTGTGAGGAAGGAACTGCAGGCATAGGTATGTGAGGCAAGGATGCCATGGCTGAGGAAAGAAATTGTAGAAAATGACAGTAGTGGCTGTTTCTGAAAGTAGTCTCCAAGGAGTTTAATGTCTTGAGGTACTTGTGCCCAAGTACAGCAGTATTCATTCAATCCTGGGTAGAGCGTGCTTGTGATTACTCAACTGCAAAAAAACCCACTCATGGTCTATAGATTTCCCAAAGGTGGTGACCTTGACATCCTGCCCTGGCCTCATCCTTTCCCCTCATGCTGGGGAGGAAAGAGTCAGGGGCTGGGGTGAATACACTGGGCTGTCTTTGTTGCAGTGGAAGAGTGTATGCAGGATGGTAACAACATGCTGATCCCCATTGCTGTGGGTGGTGCCCTGGCAGGGCTGGTCCTCATCGTCCTCATCGCCTACCTCATCGGCAGGAAGAGGAGTCACGCTGGCTACCAGACCATCTAGCCTGGTGGACAGGTGCACCACAGGCTCACAGGGGCCTATTCTCATGTCCCTGAGTTTAGATAGGTGTGGAAGGGAGGCACACTTTCTGGCAAACTGTTTTCAAATCTGCTTTATCAAATGTGAAGTTCATCTTGCAACATTTACTATGCACAAAGGAATAACTATTGAAATGACGGTGTTAATTTTGCTAACTGGGTTAAATATTTTGCTAACTGGTTAAATGTTAATGTTACCAAAGTAGAGCTCTAAGGAGGACAAGAAGGCTTTTCAGAATCGGCACGGGCTCCACTCATTTGACTTTTTAAGATTTGGTATTTGGTTTCTTCATTCTTTTACTCAGATTTAAGCCTTACAAAGGGAATCTCTTAAAAAAGGTCTGAACACTTGGGCCTGTTGAGGGTGGCTGATCGTTAGGCTGCACACTTCAGAAGCTAGAACGCGAAGCAGGGGAGTCCTGCTGCACAGGCACGCACAGGGTCAGCCTCTGGACGCTTAGCTTGGGCTGCCTGGCCTAGGGGGCTAGAATCTGGCATCTGGCTGGGGCACAACCACCAGTGTTTCTGTGCTCTGCCACCAATGAGCTAGCACTTTTCTAAATAGAAAATGGCATTATTTTTATTTACTTTTTGTAAAGTGATTTCCAGTCTTCTGTTGGCATTCAGGGTGGCCCTATTTCTGCACTGTGTACAATAGTAGATTCACACTGCTGACCTGTCCTGAGGCATAGGTGGGTTGTACACTGAGCATCAGCTCACATAATGCATTGCCTGTAACGATGCTAATAAAAAGTCTCCTTCTTTGTCTGTCTGGACCTTGTGCTTTGTGACCCACCAAGAGAGCAGTGGAAGCGGTGCTGGCGGTGTTTTGGGAATCTGTGTGGGAGTTCAATTGTGGGGGCAGCAGGGCACTGCTCTTATGCTCAGGTTTGGAGCAGGGTTAGGATAGCCAGCCTCTTGGTCAGCCTCTAAGAAAAGTAAATGGCGTTTTAGTTTTTGTTAAGGAAATGGACCACTCTGGCACAGGCTGTTTGTAGTTCCATGGGTGCAGGAGACAGGACAGGAGTCCTGCCTTAGAAGCATCATGTGCCTCTGACTTCTGAAACCGGAAGCAGTAGAGAGAATCCAGACTGGCAGGCAACGCCAAGGTCTGCCTGGTGGCCCTGGAACTTACCTGCCCTCTACTGCCTTTGGGGAGAGGGATGATTTGCTTCCAGGCACGTTCTGTTGGAGATACTGGCAGGGTTGCAAGCTCTACCTTCCCAGTCTGAACTGAACTGTAGGGAACTTTGTTCTTAGGCAAAGCTTCTCTGTGCCCTCAAACTGAGCACTGAGATCTCACCATGTGAATCCACTTGATCTCAAGTTCCCAGAAATTCTCCTTGGACACCAGGAAGTGCTGAAGAAAGCCATCTCCAGCTGTACCTTGACAGTGCAGAATACCTTGGGAAACGTCTGAACAGTAGTGTCAGGTGCAGCTCTGAAACCACCTACTCCTGGATGGGGATCAGTACATCATGCCACAGGATTTGGGGCCACCCAGCTATACAGCTTTGATACCATGGCTGCTGTAAGATAAGGGGCTCAGTGCTTATTTGCAACTTATGGCAGCTGCCATTGACCAAGCCCTAATGCTCCAACTTTATGAACAGCCTGTCCCCAAGAGATAGTCAGTGATGGCCTTTTAAAAGGCACTGCTGGTTGTGCCACATTAGGGTGGCAGTTTTGGAACGCCATTCCACTGAATTATGAACAGCTGGAGGGCAGGGCCCTGACCAGCCTAGGTATAAGATCCATCTTGAGAAAGCAAAGGATCACAGGTAACCATGTTCAGCAAGTGGGTTACTGTCCCGCTTTGTCTCCCTAGGGACCTGTCTGTGTAGGGGCAGGCCTTCCTTTCCAGACAAACCGAAGTCACACATGCCAGTCACTATTAACCTTCAACACTAGGGAACTCAGTGCTGACAAAGTTTACTCAACAAAGTGCACATCTCTTCTCATATTCCTGATATAGCAGCTAAAAATAAAATTTAACTTGTGTATGTGTTTCAAAACAATTTGAAAGTGTCTGTTCTCTGCTTCCACATTTGAATCCCAGGGCCAAAATTAAGGACATCAAGCCTGGTGGCAAATGCTGAGCCATCTCACTCAACCAGGTAATTTAATTATGACTCTGAAGATGGGCAAAAGTGTAGAGCACTATAATTTTAAGTTATTCTTTTAAAGTTCACATTGAAAGTGTCACAATTTCAAGTATTTACAACAGGAACGATGTGGTAGGAATTGGTGAAGTGTGCTGTGGAATAGTTGCCGTGGTGGAGGGTGCCAGTACGCTCAGCTCCGTGTCTGCAGTGCAGCTCTGCAGTTCTCACGGAGCCTGGTGATGGTCGTCATGGGCAGGCTTCCTGGTTCTGAAAATATTTTCTGGAAGAGAAACAAAATGTTTTTCCAAACAACCTCTTGCAACACATTTTCAGTTTAGCTCATAAAAGGCCCTGGGGCTGGGCATGGTTTTACAAGCCTTTAATCCCAGCACTTGGGAAGGCAGAGGCAGGTGGATGTACAGAATGAGTTCCAGGACAGCCAGGTCTACACAGAAACACTGTCTCAAAAGCACACCCCACCCACCGTACCCCCCCAAAAAATAATTGGCACCTGGCAGGCAAACCAACCTGCCAAAAGATTGCAAGGCTTTGGCGGGAATGTGGGCTTGGGGTGAGGATGCAGTCAATCTTCCAGAAGACATGGCAGTAGAGGGTCTTACCTCAGGACTGCCATGGAGTTGCATACACTTGATTTTTGGTTTCTACGAACTCCAAGAACACTGGGGGCACCCTTGATATCACATCCTTGGGCCAAACTTGGCACTTAAAAGCATGTCTGGGTTCTGACTTGACATCCAAACCGAGGCTAACTGGCGGTGTAGAGCAAGGTGACACTTAGGCTTCTACCCTCGAATGTAGCCCATTTATACCAGGCCTGTGAGGGAAGACATCTGCTCTTTCTTGAGTTTTAGGACAGCAAGGGAGGAGTCATTTCAACTCTAATCACATCCTCCAAGAAGCACTGTGTAAATGGCTCTGGGAAGACAAAAGGAACCAAGTTCAGGGTAGGTAGTAAGGTACCTTTCTTATGAGCCATGTCACCAGACCAAATCAGCTTATGACTACAAAGATGGTCAGATCTGTAGAACACCATGATTTTACATCACTCGGCACAGGGACTACAAACACCGGTCAGCGAGCCCCAGTTCCTCATGGAACAGGAACTGGTGACAGTACCTGCCTAGGCACAGAGATGGACCTGCCTCTACATACAGAGGAAATGATCATTGGGGTCTCTAGAGAGAGTTCCTCAGGCAGCCTCAAGCAGACTCTCGGTTCACACTCAAACACTTAAATCCCTCTGCAGCCTGGGAACTGCTGGTCTAGGGAAACCTGGGGTCCTTGTCTGTTTTTAGTGTATGCTGCTGCTGTATAACTCTGGGGTGAAGCCCCAACTCCAAGAAGCTTACAGAAAAGGCCTCTCCACACCCAGAACTTGCTGGCTTGGCTTCAGCAATGCAATATGAACAGTAGGAGACAGCTGTGAGGTCATTTCCCAGGGTCCCTACTGGGCTAGACCACAGGTTCCTGTCCCTTTACCCAGTCAGAGAACGGCCCACACTTCATCTGACCTACAGAAGTCAGAACCAACCTGGGTATGTATAGGCACCACCTACTCTTGAGGTATGTTCCCCAACGACAGTTTTTATTTGTTGTTTGAGACAGGTTCTTTGGTCCTGGCTATCCTAGAGCTCAATATGTAGACCAGGCTGGCCTTGAACTTACAGAGATTCTCCTGAGTGGGTGGGATTAAAGGTATGAGCCACCATGCCCACCCTCCAGTAGTCCTTCTTGCCAGCAAGGGGCGTCTAGCCACAATTTGGTGGAATAAAACATATCCTCTGACTTTATTATTTCAAACAAAATTTTTTTAAGTGCTGGGTGTAATAGTGTATACCTTTGATCCCAGTAGACAGGCAGCTTGAGGTCTTAAGTTTGGGCCTGGTGTGGACTACATAGGAAGATCTCTGACTCAAAACAGACTGTTGAGACGAACCCTCCAGTTCAGCCCCACACCAGATCCTGCCAGCATTACTCAGCCCTGGGCCTCGAGGGCCTCCCAATCCTCCAGGCCCTGGCCAGCCTCATCCCCACCTCATGCTCACAAGTTTCTGCCTGCACCAGGTCACTCATCAGCCATCCGTAGCCTCACTACTGACCCTCTTGGGTGCCACAGATAACTATGTTGTATCAGGACAGGAGGGAGTCCACAGCCTTCTGTGCTCACTAGCCTGTGACTCGGCTGTAAGCCAGCTGAGGACACACAGGCCTCACTGACATGCCTCCCCATCTCCCAGACTTGAGGGAAACCAGAGTACTTCCAACCAATGTGAACCAGAACAGGCTCTCCAGGTGAGCAGCAGTGGCCTTGGACATAAGGTCAAGATGGACTATACCTGGGCCAGCCAGCAGCTACCAGGCTGCAGACAAGAGGAAGGAAAGCAGAGGAGCAGCCACTGGACTGCAGCTATAGCTTACAGATGAAGCGGGGCCCTTGTGAGGAGAGGGACTCAACAGAGGCACCAGGACACTTGGCACAATTGCTAGGTGGGACAGAGAACTACAGAGGCCCTGCACAGGCCAAGCAGACCAGAATTTACCTGCATGAATGTGTGACACTCCGTCACAAAGTCCCCTTTGGTGATCTGCTTGAACTTATCACAGATGTCTGGAACACTGCTGGCTTCCAATATAAATTCCTGGTGTTGCTTAATTAAGGTCAGAGCAACCCGGAAGATGATTTTGGAGCCTTCATTGAACAAACAGTCCCAGATTCGTAGCACAGTCTGTAGAGACACAGAAATGCCCCCATCACTCCACAGTGACCCACACAGCTCCTGGGGTCAGTTAAGGTGCTCACCTCCACAGGCAGGATGTCCACAAACAGGCAGATGAACCAGCGGGACACCAGCAGGGTCCACAACACACCATGGCCATCCATCAGGGCTGCCACTGCTGGTAGCTTCATCCTCACCAGCTCTGCCAGAACTTCCTGATCCGTCTTTAACCCCAGCATTGCTGGGCTGTAGTAATCTGCCACACAGCGGGGAGAAGGGGAACTGAGTCTCAAATCAGCTGGGCCAGGGAACAGAAGCCTATATCCCCAGCTACCTGGGAGGCTCAAGCTCAAAGCCTACTTGACTACAGAGTTCAAGGACAGCCCAGATAAGTTCACAAGCCCCTGTTTCAAAATGAATGTTTTGGTTTATAAGATGGAAACATGTTAAAATTCCAAGTTGGGGATTTTAGTTTGTTCACACCTGTTAAGTGTCTCACGAGAGAGTTCAACTAATTCTGAGGACCTTGAAGGGTATAAATATGACAGCCCAGAGGAAGAAGGTGAGGCTGCTCAGGGCTGCCTGCTGCTGGTTCATCCTGGTGCTGAATTTGCTGTTTGCTGATTTGCTGGTTACCTGGACTTCTGGATTTGTGAATGACTGATATTGGTATTGCCCCCAAAAGAATCCTACAACCCATCGGGAAGTAGAGAGAACTCTGCCCCCTGTCACCACTAACCTTCTTGTCCTCCTACCTGGTGGGGTGGGGTGGGGTAGAAGAATCATTTACTAACCCTAATTAAAGTAGGTTAAAAAAAATCAAGGTCAACAGGGAGGGAGGCTAAGGGTGTAGCTCAGTGGTAGGGCATTTGTATGGAATGCACAAGGTGCCTGGGGTTTCACCTGTACACACACGCACAGATTCAACACCTGCGAAAGGAAATTTTGGCATAAACTCCTCTATGGAGGAGCCATGGGAACATCCAGTTTAGTGAGCTAAGCCATCAGAAGAGACAGGCTCTGTATGATTATTCTACTTCCATGCTGTAAACCCTCGCAATACTGATGGGAGTCATGAGCTAATGGGCAGTGTTTCCGGTTGGGCCTCAGGGCTGGGTTTTAGCTCAGCTAGAAGGTGCCCTGGATTTGATCCAGTGCTGCACAAAACTAGGTACATGGCACACACCCGAAATCCCAACACTTGGGAGATGCAGCACTTGCCTACACGCTGAGCTTGAGATTAGCCTGGGCTACACAGTGAGGTGAGGGAAGAGCAGAAGGAACAGGAAAGTGGTTGTGTGGTAAATTTGATCTTATAATAAAAATCACATTCACACCATCTGACAAGTGCTTCCAAAAGCATTTCATGTCAACACGTGTCTTGCCAAAATACTTGGGGTTTCCTACTCAGTTTTTTTTCTTTAAATTACTTTTTTTTTAAAATTCAGTGGGCAGGGGATACATGTGGGCCATAATAGCTGTACACATGAAGAGCAGAGGCTCACTTTATGAACTTGTTTCCCTCCGTTCAACAGTGTGGGTCCTGGGGATCAAATGGGTGGTTAGCCTAGGAGAAAAGTAACTCCAAACACCTACTCATCTCACTGGCCTTCCTACTTAATTTTTTTAACTTGGTGCAAGGTGTTGTTATAAAGTTTAATGCTTGATTTATACTACAAAAGAAATTTAAAAATCTGTGATAAAAAAACAGAAAACCATGGCACACTAATTTGCATCAATAGTATCTTGTTCATGCAGTGAATGCACAACAGAGTCACTGTGGAAGAGACAAAGGAAGGAAGGAAGAGACAGAGAGAAAAGAACTGCCCCTTTTCCATACTTGCTTGGAATCTGCATCTTGGAGCCTTTCCACCATTTGCTCTCCTCCTTATTTTGCTGTTTGCTTATTCCGGGTTTCTGAGTGGTGGCAGTTTTCTGAGATGGCTCTCACTCAGAATCCCAGGATGACCTACAAGTTGTGACTCTCTTGCCTTACCCTCCTAAATGCAGGGATTACACTGTAGGATTACACGGCCGGCTTTTCCTAACTGTGCACATCTCATTTAGCTGGAGGAGGTGTGTGCAGACAGCCAGGGTGCCGCCCCAGCGTCCTCAGCTCAGCAGAGGGAAAGGAGCACAGCAGGAGCAGCAGAGATTTACAGAGGAGCGTTCTGTGACCTTGGCCCTGCTTGGACGCTTAGTCTAGCTTCCAGAAATAGAAATGTTAAACTCATGCCCCATGAACTCCAGGGCTCGAGTCTCCAAGGGGAGGATTACATTAACCCACTGCACTTCGCCACTTTCCTTCCACGCTCCTACGGAAGACAGACCTTGTAATACTGCCCTCGGACATTAGGTACAACCAGTGTGCACAGCCTGTGTTCAGAGCCATGCGCAGCCCTAGCTCCAGGGAGTGCCTCTCCTATCCGAGGGACGCTCTTAACCCCACACCTAGGCTCAGCCACAGCACCAGCCAATTTCTGATATCAAATCCAGGGAGAGCCACCAAGACGGTGATGTGGTCTGCTGAGACTCCACCTTTGTTTCTGATTACAGATAAAGGGCATGTCAAAAGCACTTATTGTTAGTACCAGAGTACAGGAAGCCCAGATTTTCTGGCAAAGAGTCTCTGCTGGGAACGAGGAAGGACTCGTCACATTTTGTTTTAAATCACCATGGAGGCCAGCTTGGACCACCCTGCAAGCAGCCTCAGTGAAAAGAAAGAGCCAGGTGGTGGTAGTGCACTCCTTTAATCCCAACAGAAGAGGCAGAGGCAGATGGGATTCTATGATCTCTATGAGTTCGAGTCCAGCCTACTCTACAGAGTTAATTCCAGGACAGCCAAGCCTACATAGAGAAACCCTGTCTCAAAACAAATAAACTAAAAAAAAAAATTTTTTTTTAAAGGGGGGAAGAAGAGGAAGAGGATATGAGGGAAGCTGAGTGTGGAGACATCAACTCCTGGGACAAGGAAGAACGCTGGGCCTTGGGTTCCAGAGCTATCACACCTGTATGAGCCTATGACACATAGTACCTTACCCTGCATGCCCAGGCCTTCCATGTGGGTGTCTACAGCTCTGCCCGCCATCAGAGAGGCCCTCAGAGCCAGAGGCTCAGCCCTGGAGACCAGTGCCTTTCCCTTGCTGTAACCTGGGATTACCACCGTAACTCTGTGCCCAGACCACGGATCCTCATCCCCATGACACAGCCACATCCCAAGTTCAAGAACATCCTGAGGGTTGCTCCCAGATCTGAGGTGGAGGGGCAGACCGACCTGCTTTGGGATAAAGGGTCTAGGATTCTTCATTTTGTCCTAAACCCTCACCATAGCATAAGTGCCTGCGCACAGGAAAGGAGGCATGACTGTCACCACAGAGTGCCCCCTGTGTGCTTCCAGTCCAAATCCTACCTGGGTTGTCACAGTGCCTCACTGAGCCTCCTTCATCCCAAAGGGGACTGAAACATAAGGCATTCTGGGAGAGGCTTTCTTCCCCAGCCTGTCTCCTAGTACAGAGAAGAAACTTCTCTCCTACCAGTTATTCCTACCGATGGCTAACTCATACAATACCACAGGCATGGGCACCCATGGGTGTGGTGGTACATGTTCGTAAGCCTAGCACTTAGGAGGCAGAGGCAGGTGGATTTCTATGATCTCTGTGAGTCTGAGCCAGTCTGGTCTACACAGAGAGTCCCAGGTCAACCAAGGCTACATGATAAGTCCCTGTCTCAAAAAAGTAAATAAGAGCCAGAGAGATGGCTCCTAAGAGCACTGGCTCTCTCCCAGAGGACCTGGGCTCAATCCCCAGCACCCAGATGGTGGCTCATAATTATCTATAACTCGGTCTCAGGGGATTCCACATTCCTTTCTGGCTTCCAATGGCACCAAGCACATATGTGATGCATAGATATGCAAGCAGGCAAAACACCCATATGCACAAAATAAAAATTAATAACAAAATCTTTTTATTTCTATATTCAAATATTTATATTTTCCTAATCCCGAAACCCATTAATTGATAGTGAGATTTTTAAAAGCAAATAAGTACTGGAAAATGAAAAACACTTGATTTCCTGGTGGGGAAATCAAACCCCAAATCCTTCTTCCAGAATGAAGGTGCCCCAATATGTGGGCACAGCACAGTACTGGGATCCTCACTTCTTTCTGAGCTGCCATGGCTGGAAGAGAAAGATTGGCATAATGCTGCTCAGCTTATTTTTGCTGCCTGGCTTCTGAGGAAGACCCAGACTCAGAAGGTCTAATTCCCAAAGAACACTCCTGACCCCAGGATCGAACCTACACGGCACATGAACCAGCCCACAGCCAGGGCAGGCAGTCATCAGAAAGCCACCAGGAAGGTGCAGAGTCTGCTAAAACCTCACTGAGGCGAGGGAGCTCCACTCCACCCTCCTGCACTGGGAGACGGACCTGTGGCCTGCAGACACCTGGAGCTCCTTAGCATCAGGGTGGTGTCTGGCTTAGGCAGCGGTGTTTCTGTGACCAGCAGTTAGCAACCTATTTCCCTGCATTTCAGCAGAAAACAGGTCCAACTGTTTTCCTGGACATGCAGAAATCTATTCATTAAGGGATGGGAGGGTGCTGATGTGAAGAGGTCTCCAGCCAAGGGTGGGTGGGCCCTCTAGGCGGACACGGGAACTCTCCACCCCAGGCAGGCCATCAGTCTGCTGTCAATCCTTTCACATGATGACATGAAACTCCCATTGAGCATCCTTGGCTCAGATGGGGGCCTAGGCTGAGACTCGGCACCCGCAAGCCTACCAAGAAGTGAGATTCCTATGCTCTGAGACTCTGGGGTGATTACAGTAAGGCAAAGTCCTGAGTCTGAAGCCAGGCATGGTGGTACACACCTGAGGCGCCTAGTCTATATAGCAAGTTCCAGGACAGCCAGGGATACACAGTGAAACTGTCTCAAGACAGAAAGACCTCAGTCAACTTCTGCTCGGCTGGTGAACCACAGGTACAACCTCAGGGAGGCAGAGGAGGCAGGGGTGAAGCTAGACCCAGCTTCAGTCAGAGGTCTGGAGGTAGGGTTGGGGCAGCCCTGGGCTAGTCAAGTGCCAGTGAGTCACACCATCTCTCACAACCTAGTTCTTCCTCCTTGAGGAGACCTTGGCATTTCCAACAATTTTCACCAGACCATGACCACGTGCCCCACGGGGGCTGAAGAACACCTGACAACTCATGGATGTGTGAGCATGCCCTCCAGGCTCTACCCACTAAGCTCACACCCTTAGGGCCTCTTTACACAATCCAGATCCGAATCCTGTCAGCCATGGACAACACATGCTTTCTCCACACCAGGAGCTACCTCACTCAGGCATCTTTAGCCAAAATTGCTGGTATGGGCTTTTCTGTCTTTGAGACAGGATCTCACTGGGTTGCCTTGAATGGGCTGAAACTTACTATATAGACCTGATTGGGCTCAAACTCACAGAGCTTGCCGCTGCCTCCTGAGTGATGGGGTCAAAAGGCGTGTTGCCTCCATGACGGGCTCCCACCAACTTCCACAAGTCCAGCTGGGATCTGACCTCCTGTCTTAGTTAGGGTTTC
>CM053764.1:111926417-111968215 GCA_028658305.1 Pachyuromys duprasi | reverse complement strand
TACAGAACCCTGATTCTTCTTAACTTCACCACCAACTCTTTTCACTAAATTTTTCCCTCTTCTTTTCTTCCTCTTTCCAGTGTTGGTATTAAACCCCAGACCTTCCTTCAGAAGAGCCAGAATGTGTTCTCTCCTGAGTTACACCCTAGCCATTTCACTGCACCCTGACTGGCCAGCCAGACCTTTTCAAAGACATCAGAAGTAGAGCAGGGCATGGCAGGGTGTGGCCAGCGGGCAAGGAGAACTTTCAACCTACCAGGTAGTATTCTTCCAACAAGAGCGTCTAAGAGCCAAAAAGACTCCTCTTCATTCTTAGTGATAAGGATCAGATACCCCGCTATGAAGTTCATTCCCTGAAATCAGAATGAAAAACAAACTTCACCTACTGCAACGGGTTCAGCTCACAGCACGTCCCTTCCTGGAAACTTGTGAAGCTCTAACCAGTGGTTCGCAACCTTCCTAATGCTGTGACCCTGTGATATGGCTCCTTATGTTGTGGTGACCTCCAGCCACAAAGTATTTCATTGCTACTTCATAACTGACTTTGCTACTGTTATGAATCACAATATAAATATTTGGTGTGCAGGATATCTGATATTCGACCCCCGTGAAAGGCTCTCTGACCCCCCACCCCTCACAAAGAGGTCATGATTGAGAATTGCTGCTCTAGGCGCCTCTCTACACAGCAAGACTAGTTGTCTGCATTGTTTCAGAAAGAACACTGAGTGCCCCGCAGAGTATGAGACCAAAGGTGCTCTCCCAATGCTGGCACAGTCCTAAGTGATCAGCCAGCCAGGTATGTCTGACCAGCCCAGAGCTCTGGCAGAAGGGAAATTGCTAGTCTAGTGACTGCGTTTTTAACAGCAGCAAACATCAGACAGGCCTAGTGACATAGTCCTATAACCCCAGCTTTTTGGGAAGCTGAGGTAGGAGGGGCGCATGTTCAAGGCCAGCCTGGGTAACTTACTAAGACTCTGCCTCTAAATGAATTGAAACGGGGACTATAAAATAGCTCAAAGGGAAGGCACTTGCTTTCAATGTTCAATCCTTAGTCTCCCAAAATAATAAACAGTAAAAAGCAGTGAGGGTCATGGTCCTGAGTGGAGAAGTGGGACAGGGAGAGGACGCTCTCCCCAGAGGGCAGATGCCGCCAGAGTGCAAGTACTGGCACAAAGCCAGACAGAGGCCATGGCCCTCGGAGCTTATGATGGGGACCTGAGAGTGTGCGCTCATGACACTTCTGGGAGAATAAAGCTTTGCACAACTTCTGTCTCTATCCCTTTTGTTCATCTACACTTTCTAAAATAAACATGCAGTCCTCTGGGAAGAAATCCAGCTTTGCACGGCCAACAGCATAGGCTCAAATAATACCAAACAGGCACTGCATGTGTGGTCTGCAAAAGACACACTTATCACAAGCCAACGCCCACTGCCAGGCACAGAACCCCCAATACCTGTTCTGCACCTCTACTCAGTGTCCCCAAGAATGAGACTCAACACACAGATAAGACACACAGGGTCCCCAGTCAAACATTTGCCCCACAACTGAGTTTGGATCCCCAGTGCCCATGTGGAAAGGCGGGTACCATAGCATGAGCTGATCACCCAGTCCTGGGGTGGGTGGCTAACACAGGCAGATTACTGTAGGGCCTGCTGGCCACTGCCTCAGTCAGCAGGCACCAGGCTCAAGGAGCTCAGAGGGCCACTCCTTTGAAATGAGGTGGGGAGTTCTCTACAGGGTAAGACACTTGGTATCAACCTGTTTCTACATGCAGATGCTTGCACAAGCTCATGACCACATGCACACAAAGGCTGAATGGAGCTCAGTGACAGAGAACTTCTCAATGATGCAAAAGACCTCTGGCTTCATGCCAACCACTGGAAAGAGAAAAGGAAAAGAAGAAAAAGGAGGAGGAGAAAAGTGCACAGGCCAAGGCGCTGTGACAGGGCAGGGGCTGGTAACAGCCCTAAGTTCCTGGGTCACGAGGTCACGAGGATGACAGCACCTGGGAAAACGCCAGCATGGGAATGGTGTCACATGGAACCACCTGTGTAAAGTCAGCCCGACTTCATCAAATGAGAATGCAAGGCAATTTGCAAGCACTTTCTGAAGTCCCCTGCTATGGGCAGGACTGTGTCCCCCAAAGCCAGAAGTCTTCTGCCTCAGAATGTGGCTTCATTTGGAGACAGGCCTGTGCAGACTTCACCAGTTATAATGAGGTCAAAAGGTTATCTCCGCCAATGAAATGATACAATTCAAGGCAAATTAGAGCACATAAATGCAGGCTTATTGGGGGCAGCTCTCATTTGGGTTCACAGGAGGGGTCATCATGCAGAGAAGGACAGAAAATCCTGGAGAGGGGCAAGGAGAGAAAGTACACGTGCAGAGATCCAGAGAGGTAGTCTGAGAGGAAAGGGGAGAAAGAGAGAGGAAGGAGGAAAGGAAAAATACGAGAGAGAGAGAAAGAGAGAGACAGACAGACAGGGAGAGAGAGGAAGGAAGAAGAGGGAGGGAGGGAGAAAGAGAGAGGGAGAGAGAGGGAGAGAGAGGGAAAGAGAGAGAGACAGATAGGTAGACAGACAGGGAGAGAGAGGATGGAGAAGAGAGAGGGAGGGAGGGACAAAGAGGGAGAGAAAAGGAAAGAGAGAGAGAGAGAGAGGCAGACAGGCAGGAAGAGAGAGGAAGGAAGAGGGAGGGAGAGAGAAAGAGGGAGAGAGAGAGCGTGTGTGCAAAATGTCTGGATTATACAGGGAAGAGCATTCTCTGGGGGAGCAGAAGCCCACCCCTGGTCTGGAAAGTTCAGGGTATACCAGCCATATCTTGCTACAGGTAGAGACTGAGGGATGCTGGGAGAATCTGGAGACCAGGTCTGCTTCAATATGTTAAATAGGGACCTCATCCAATGGTCTCAAATCTGAAACCCAACAGAGGTTCCTCTGGAATAGGGACCTCAAGTTAGATGGCGTGTGTCCTTACAAAAAGGGACAACCTACACACCGCCAAGGAGAGCAAACATCTCAGGAATGTCAGATTCTGGGGTAGGTCCTGGACAGGAAGTAGCAAACATCACCCCCAGCAGCTGCAGAGGAGGAAGTGCCCAACTGCCATCTAGCCCACACCTGTGTCTCGTATTTCCAGAATCATTCTTGTTTAAGCCATGCAGTTGGCAGGCACTTTGGCCCCAGAAAACTCCAAGGCACAATTAGGAAACTGTTCCCAAGCTGGTAATCCAAACTAGACCCAACTCTGCAGTGGGATCTATCACACCAGGCTTCCAGGAACTCCCGAGAGGTCATCACAGCTGCACACAGCCCTCCACACCCAGAGTCTGCACAGCGTCCCTTGGGCCCCTGCCTCCTTCCATTCTGTACCCACTCTACATCATTACCACTGTCTTCAAATGCCCATGCTCACCTTATTCGCTAAGGGGATAGCACAAAGCCACCCCACCATATCCCTGCTTTTCCAGCAGGGACATGCCGCAAGCTAGGCCTACTGTGAAGGACACTTTGCCACTCAGGGCTCATGAGCCAGGAATAAAGCTTGTACCTGCAGAATACCATTGCTATGGTCCCAAATGACCTCCCCCTCCCCCAAGTACATGCCAGCTCTTAAGGCTCTGGGGGCTCACCTGGCAGTACCCCACAGCTTGGTTGTGCAGTCCATAGGCCAGCAGCACGTTGTACAGGGTCTTTTGAAGACAAGGCTCCGCCGTCTTCCGGAACCTCACGTTGTCAGGGAAAGTCCGGTTCAGGTCTACACAGAAATTCACCAGTGTCACTGTCACGCCGCTCTGCATCTCTAAGGTGGTCAGACTCTGTATTGGATTTCAGGGACGGCCCAATCCGGCTGCAGCTGAATTACCCCAGACAAACCCAGCTGCCACCTCAGCGTGCTGCACACCTGAGCCAGGGTGCACAGGAGATGGCATGCTGCACCAGGAAGGACAGCAGTGACTGGGCACCAGTGTTCTTCAGAACTGGGAATGGCAGGTGGCTTCCTGGAGCTATGGTCTCCACTGGACCCTTCAATTACCCTGTCAGTATGGAAGAAAGCCTCCAGGTTCCAAAGATCAAACATATCAAGACTAGGACTGGCATGGGGCACACCCCTCCGATCCTTTGATCACAGTACTACGGAAAGAGAAGGAGTCTGAATTCAAGGCCAACCTGGTCTACACACAGGATTGTAGGCCAGCCAGGGCTACATAGTGAAATTCTGTCTCAACAAAACAACAAAATGCTAAGCTTGGTGGCTCACACTTGTAACTGCTACACTCAGGAGGCTAAAGCAGGATGTCTGCTGAGTTCAGGGCTAGCCTGGGCTACAGAGTGTCCTGCAGTTTCAAAAGAACTGAAACAAAAAATGCCCAGAACATAGGAAGGAGAACAGGCCAAGACTGCCTTCAGAGATAAACCAATGCCAGGAATTAAGTAAACTCGTGCTGCCTGGGTTTTGTGCTGAAGCTTCTCTGCCCCACCACTTCCTGCTCTCATGACCTCATCACCCTCCATAACCTCTCAGACCCAAAACATCTCTCCTGGAACTGTAAACACTCAGTGACACAGACCGGTCACAGGAACAGGAGCAGCTCGCCTTGGCAGACTAGATGCAGACAGGCTGCATTCACTCCGCATGGCACCCTCACATCTTGCTACGGCTTAGGTAAAGGGAGTTGTGGATAAGGCTTGTGGCCCTGTTTGTGCAGCACCAATGTGCTTCTGTGAACATGGAAACTCCACCATGCAGTCTGGAGCTACGACTTGGTCCATAGAGAGCTTGCTTACATGTAGAAAGCCCCGGGTTTGACCCCCACACAGACCAGCCACAGCAGCATACATCAGTAACCCCAGCACCCAGGGTGGAGGCAGCTCATTCGTGCTTACATATGGAGTTCTAGGACAATCTGGGAGGCCATCCTGTCTATAAAAACAAACAAACAAAGGTATTTGCCACCAAGCCTGATGCCTTGAGTTCTAGCCTCGGTACCTACACGGCAGAAGGAGAGCCAGTTCCCACAGGTTGCCCTCTAGTCTCTGTCCTCTACCCTCTATATATGCATGTGAACACACACACAAAAAAGACAAGCAAACAAATAAATGTAATTTAAAAACCTAAAACAAGCCAAGCACAGTGGTTGCATATCTTTAGTCCCAGCCCTTGGGAGATAGAGACAGACTGCCAAGAGTTGAGGCTAGCCTGGTCTACATAGCAAGTTCTAAACCAGCGCCAGGACAACACAGTGAGAGACAGTCAAAATAAACAAATAAATAATTTTAAAGTGGCTACATGATGGAGTTTAAGCATATCCCACAGGGTCTACAGTCAGAGACAAAAGTAGAGGACATTAGTGCTGACAGAGGACAGTGTCAGTTTGGGAAGAAAAGGTGAACTATGATATGCATATTTTCCCATAATCAATTTTTTTTCTAAAAACACACTCAACAACTTTTAAAATCATTTCACAAGCAAACAGTAACAGACAAATGTATCTAAGATACGTGAGGCTACCGGAGGACCTTGCTGGGTTCCACGGTCCCCACCAGCCCTGGCCCTATGAACCGAGCCTCAAGCTCTGTCACTGGGGTTGTAAAGGATAGGGAAGAGGGTGGCATAGATAGCACCCAGGTCAGTCAGAACGGCCACCTGGCGCCAGGGTTCAGGGACAACCTCCACAATGACATCAAGTGAACGTAGCCAAGGCCATTGCTGCTTGGTGCCATGTGATACCATCTGCTCAAGCTCCTGAAACCCTCACAGAGGAAATTCGATCTAGCAGTCATGAGGAAACTTTACTCTTGATTTCCATGCCCAAAATTTAGCATCTGCAGGTGCATCTTCAGTAAGGCAGACTTTTGTTTGTTTGATGTTTGAGACAGGGTTTCTGTGTGTGGCCTTGGCTGTCCTGGACTTGCTTTGTAGACCAGGCTGGCCTCGAACTCAGAGATCTGCCTGCCTCTGCCTTCTGAGTGCTGGGATTAAGGGCGTGGCCACCACTTCAGACTTCTCTGTTGCCTAGGACCTGAGCAAGGGTGGGGCTCTGCTACTGGCTGGATCCTGCTCCACCTTCCCCATCCAAGCGACACAGGTGCCAGGCACCGGGCACAGGCCTCCCACCTGTCCTGATGGCTTCCTCCAGGCTGGGGCTACCCTCTCCCTCGAGCAGTCGGTGGTAGTATCCAGGGTTCTGGTCCATCTGGGCCTGGGCTCCACTCACAGCCATCCAGACTCGGGCCCGGTGCTCCAGCGGGATTCCCTTCCGGACATAGCGCTTCACTGAAACCCAGAGAGACTGAGGTGAGCTCAGAGCCCAGGAAAGCAGACCGGTCTTCCCTCTCCACCTCAGCACTAAACTAGTCCAGAGAGGGCCCAAAGCTTCCTCACTCGGCCCAGGTAGAAACAGTCCATGATGTTTCTGAGATGGAACAGGACCAGCGACAGGCTAGGGCTGGACGCTCATCCTCATCCTCTCTACCACCAGCTCTGAAAGCCACATACCCTAAACTCAGAGGACAGATGGTCTCTATCCAGGCTCTTGTTCTTGGCCCTTGATGGCCACTCTGCCCACCATGCTGAACAGACCCAGTGTAGGACCAAAGGGCACTTGGTCCAGCTGGGGTGTGGTCCGGTGGAATAGCTCATGTTTGGTGTGTACAAGGCCCTGGATCCTATGTTCAGAACCCAAAGAGACAGAAACAAAATTTTTAAATGCCTCTGTTGGCGTAGCGGGGCGCAGTGGCGCATGCCTGTGATCTCAGTACTCAGGGAGGCAGAAGCAGGCAGATCTCTGAGTTCCAGGCCAGCTGGAAGTAGGTGGAGATGGAGTGGCTGCTGACCTCCAGACTTGATGTAGAGAGGCAAAGGCCAAGGGACTTCAAGAAGGCAGTTCTCAGGGCCCTTAGACACCGAGCAAGCGCTGCTCCTAACCTGGACAAAGCAGGAGACCCAGGCCAGGTCTGGCAGCCACCCAGCACACAGCTTCAGGGGCAGAAGCCAGAGGGGGCCCACTCGGCAGACCCCATGAGCCCAGTGGGATCATGGCTTCAACACAGGTGTGCATCCCTGTCTTAGTCACTCTCTCCTGCTGGGCACATTTTCTTACAGGGGAGGTTTTGTTGAAAGTAGGGAAAAGCCTGATGACTTAGGACTGAGCCTCCCGGCGGGGAGGGTGGGAGAGAACAGCTGCACACAGGGTCTCTCTTCCCATCACATCCTCGTCTCATCCCCACAGCTGCTCCTCGGCCCAGGGCAGCTGCTCCCTTTACTGACATCCTCACTATTTGCTTTTCCAAAGCAAAAAGTCAAAGCTTTGCTGTTTTCCTTTGACATTATATTATTTTTCAAAAAATCATTACTTTGGGCCCGAGCGATGGCTAACAGCACTTGCAGAGGATCCCAGGTCCCGTTCCCAGCACCCACATGGCAGCTCACAACCACCTCCAACTCCAGTCCCAGGGGACTGGCACCTTCTTCTGATGTGCTTGCACCAGGCATGCGTGTGATACACATATGCACACACATGAAAACATGTAATGACTTTAAAAAGACACTAACTTTAGGGAGTGCTGTAATTTAGACGTTAACTGTGTCTGGGCCCCTTGTATGGTGTGGAATGTGGTCTTCAGGTAACTGGTGGTTCCGCCTTGAAGGACTGAGGGGCATTCTTCCTCCCCGTCTCTCCTGGCTATGTGGTGAGTTGGGGTGAGTTGGGGTACCCAACTCTGTTCTCCTGCCATAACATGCAATGCCACACCTAAAGGAAGTCATCCCAAAAAGGAAAAAAACCTGGGCTCAGAGTATAGCTTAACAGCTCAGCATTTGCATAGCACACAGGGAGTCCTAGGTTCAGTTCCCAGCACCACAAAAAAAAAAAAAAAAGCCCTGTGGCATCAGTTCTGATCACCAGATAAATCATTAAACAAAGAAAAATGACTTCATGTGGACTGGAAAGATGGATCAGCAGGTAAAGGCTCTTGTAGCAAAAACTTGGCAACCTGAGTTTAGTCCCCAGAATCCACATATGGCTCCATAATGCTGTCCCCCGACACCTAACCCCCCCTCCACCATGCTGACTATCAAATCACAGGTACAAATAAGGTATTGGTGAAGGGTCAGGTAAGTGGATTCATGGTACACAATAAAGAACGTAGAAACAGCTGGCTAGAGACCTGGCTCTACACTTAAGAGCACGAGTTGCCCTTCCAGAGGATCTGGGTTCAATTACCAGCACCCACATACATGCAGACAAAATACCCATACACATAAATTTTAAAAAATATTTTTTAAAAAGCAATTCAGGAAAAGTCACACACACACACATACACACACACAAAGCCAACTGCTTTTTGACAAAAGCGACAAAGGAAATTCAATGCAAAAACAGTGGTCTGTCCAAACAAAGAACAGCTAAAATAAAAGGGTCACCAACAGTGTAAAATCTGCAGCCACTGGCGCCTCGGGCGTGGTGGGAATGCAGCATGCACAGCCACTTGGAAAGCTCTTGAAACTTCTCTTCTGGCTTCCCTTTCCATCCCACTCCTTTTGATTCTGGGAATCGGATTCTAGGCCTTGCACACACTGGACAATGCAATTTCTTACCAGTTTTAAGCCTTTAATATAATTTAGCCATCCCACTAAGAAAACCTGAAACCTGTGCTCACACAAAAGCCCCTGTGTGCTTTTTCCTTTGGCCTTTCATACCCGACATGTCAATGATGAGCAGATGGGTTGAGAAACACCTCGAAACAGAAGAAATGAGCCACCGGGCCAACACAAGGCCATAGCCGAACCTCTAGTGCAATATGGAAAGCAGACTCAAATGCTGCAACCCAGCCGAGCAGCTACAGGGCATCCTGGGAAGGCAGGCTCAGAAACGGACTGACAAGGAGTGGTTCATAGAATTCTGAAGTGATGAAACTGCTCCAATTTTTCAAGTGTATGTGGGGTACTCACGAGGGCACTGGATCCTCAGGAGCTAGAGTTTTATTTTGAACAGCCTGACATGGGTGCTGGGAACCAAAATCAGGTCCTCCGTAAGCGGTACACACTCCCAACTGCGGACCCAGCTCGCCAGCCACCACCCCTCCCCAACTTTTTCCAGTGTTTTGAGACAGGAGCTCACTATGTAGACCAGCCTGGCTTCAAGCTATAGCGATCCTCCTGCCTCTGCCTCCTAAAACCTGGGATTAATGTAACTCAGGCTCTGGTTTGAATTTTAACTGTTTTGCTGTTGTCTGAAATCCTAAAACTGTACGCTCATAACAATGAGTTTCATTCAATTTTAAAAATAATTTAGTAATATAAGGCTTTTGTTGTTTGTCTTTTGAGACAGGGTTTCTCTGTGTAGCCTTGGCTGTCCTGGAACTCTCTTTGTAGACCAGACCGGCCTTGAACTCACAGAGATCCACCTGACTCTGCCTCCCTAAATGCTGAGATTAAAGGCATAATGGTAACGTTTACCATTACCATACCACCACGACAGGCTTCTGAGGTTTTGTTTGTTTGGTTTGGTTTGGTTTTTATTTCCAGACATGGTTTCTCTGTGTAGCCCTGACTATCCCGTACTCATTGTAGACCAGGCTGTCCTTGAACTCTAAGAGATCTACCTGCCTCTGCCTCCTGAGTGCTGGACTACGGCGCCTGGCTTGTTTGTTTCTAAGCAAAGGACAAACTAGCCCCATATACCAACCTCCCTCATCCGATACCGGCTCTGCTACGGCTCCCTAGCCCCACACCCAGGCATGCCGCAGTTTCCTTACTTTGTCCAGCTGCAGTTGCAGAGTTGGGACTCCCTGCTGGTCCAGAGGCCAATCTCCAGCACACTTTTATTTAAACCTTGTTTCTTCAAGGGGAATGAAGACAGCTTTCTTGCTCTCACACACTGATCTCCTTCTGAGAACAGGGTTCACCCACAGACAACCATCAAACCCTGTGAAGAACTAGCTTCCTCCTGTCTGCCCAACCAAGTCAAGCAAAAGCCAGGTTTGGGACATTGGCTCTGAGTGTGCATTCCTCTTCAATTCACTTGGAGGGCACGTGTGTGTGACTAAGCCACTATGACAAAGAAGCAAATGGTTCCACTGCCTGCCCTGTGCACCAAGAAGGGACACTACCCAGAGAAGGGCAGCAGGAAGGACTGGGTCTGGACCCTTCCCACTACAGAAAAGTAGGCTCTGTTCTTGGGGCTCCTGCATCTTCACACAGGGCAGGAAAACAGTATTCACTGTCCCCACTCTTGATCAGCAGTGACTTACAGCTGCCATCTGGGACGTCTCAGATAACGAGATTTACAGGTAACTGGAAACACTTGGATGATAGGGAACACTGGGTAGGGAGACTGCGAAGGAAAGGAGCTGAGGTGACCAGCTGCTTCCAAACCAAGCATTTGAGACGCAACCGCAGTCTCCTCTGATACCAACAGCACAAACCACAACCTAAAACATCCTTTCTCACATAGAGAAGGGGGGCATCTTGAATCAGGAACCTCCTTGGGACATACAGAATACCAACATGGGGACATCTCCTGGCATAACGGCTTGGCCAGTGGTTGATAACCCCACTTTACTACAGAAGGTGCTTTCCTTACACAAACAAGGTTAAAGCCAGATGATGAAAGAAAGCACGGGCACCTGTGGATAAAGATGATGAGACAGAGGTGATAAAGAGAATGGGCGGGGCAATAGCCTTAATAGGATGGTACTCACAGCGCCCCAAACCTCTCCCTGGATCAGTTGCTCGCAGACTCCTAGCTTCTCTTCTCACTCAGACAGTAACTCCGCCTTCCATCTCCTCCTGGCAGCTGCTGAGACCTGCAGCTTGCTGCCTTACTGTGTCCTCTCTTGAAAGCCAGTAAGATGTCTCTGAATTTCCCTCTGAACCTGTTTAAATTCTTTCAGCAACCTCAAGGCATGGTGACCTGAGGCTTTAATCTCAGTACTCGGGGCAGGGGCAGGTGGAGATCTGAGTGTGAGGCCAGCCTGGGCTAGGTCAGCCAGGGATAGAAAGATATCTCAAACAAACAACTTTACCTGTGAGATCAAGAACTTCAAAAGGGGCCTTGTGTCCCCTACTGACTCAGACAGGCAGAACACTCCCCAACACAGAAAGCAAAGCTAGGTATGGTGGTAAACACATATAAAGCCTGCACTCAGGAGGCTCAGATTCAAGGTTCTCAAGTTCAAGGCTAACCTGGACTACATACAGGCAGACAGAGAGAAAGAGAGGCAGATCAGCAGATACCAGGAGGTGCTTACTGACGCTCAAGAGCCAGTTTAACATTGAGCGCCTGACTCCTACCCCCATACATGGACACATCTTCCTGGATCATGTGATCTCTCCCCTGGGGCTATTGCCCTGCTGATCACACCACAGTCAACCTAGAATATCTGGCAGGAAATTCCCATCTCTGGAATAGCTTGTCTGCTCCTGTTTTATGCTTGATCAACCTTCACCAGCACTGTAGGCTGGGGTAGACGCCCAGCGACCCCACACCTCTTACTGATTATGCTTGCTTCCTGCCAGGAGCCAGACACATCTGTTTACACCAGTTACACCTGCTACCGTAATTACAGCCTAATGACTATTACATAATCAAAATAATATAAAGCAAAGACATATAAAGCAAGTTTAAAACAGGTTAAACTTTTTTTTTTTTTGAGATTTATTTTAGCCAGGCATGGTGTGGTGTCACACACACACTTAGTCTCAGTCAGCACTCAGAAGATGGAGGCAGATGGGTCTCTGTGAGTTCGAAACCAATCTGGTCTACATAGAGACATCTATTCTATTCCGACTCTGGCTGCACAGTGAGACAATGTGTCTCACTGTGTCTCAAGGGGGGGGCGGGGAAGCAAAGAGACAGGCTCTCTCTATGCAGTCCTGGCTTTCTTGACTACATAGACCAGTCTGGCCTTGAACTCAGAGATCCACCAAAGTGCTGGGATTAAAACATGTGCCACAAAGCCAACACAGTTTATATATATATATATATATATATATATATATATATATATATATATTTTTTATCGTGTGTGTGTGTGTTTACCCATGAGTATGTGTGCCCACGGAGGCTAGTGGCATTGGACTCCCAGGAGGCTGGAGTTGTAGGAAGCTGTGGCCCACCCCATATGGGTGCTGGAAATTGAACTCAGGTCCTCTGGAAGAGCAGGAAACACTGTCCCTCTTAACTTCGAAGCCCTCTCTCCAGCCCAGTTCACAGGATTGAGACAAATGTTCAGAAGCAAAGCAAAACCAAATTAAACCTGTTGAAGTAGGTTAGACAAGTGCAAACCAGACCTAGTGGCTCAGGCCTGCAGGGGGTCGCAGGTTCAAGGCCTGCCTGGACCTTGAAGGATAAACTCAGAATGGCATGTGTAGGTCTGAACAGACCTCCCAGCCACAGGAATCACTTCCTAGGAGCCAAGCGCTCCTGGGGGAGGCTTTAAGGCTGCCCCCAGTGGATACTTCTGTGGTAGACTAGAGCCTGGGGTGGGCGAGAAGCAACTTCATTTTGTATTTTTCCCTGTAACTGAAACGTTTACCATGCCCATGAATTATATATTACGTGTAAATAAAACTTTCTAGCATTAAAAGACAAAAAAAAAAAAAAAAGCAGGCACCTGCTGGAAACACCGGCCCACAGAGAGGAATAAATGCAGAAGGAAAGAAAACGCAGGTGTTAGCACGCAGGGCCTGCTGTGGACCTCCACCTCGCTCCCAGTCCTCAAGCCTGGGTCATCCACTATCAACGCTGAGCAGTGAGCTCCCTCACGGTTACACTGCAGGTCCGCCCACCTGGCAAACACCTTGACAAGGTGCTCTTGAAAAACGTGAAGTCCCTATTATCTTAAAGCAATATTCCCTGTACCTAGGATTCCACAGTGAAATAAACAAATTTCCCTGCAAGCAGGGAGGGGCCTTTGATGCTAGCAAGGAAACAAACAGCTATCAAATAGGATGTAGGGTAAAAAAAGGGGTAGGGAGCTTGAAAAGGCCTGATAGTTCCTGCTCAGAGCAAAGGGAAAAGTTTGTCTCAGAACTGGACCATCAGGGGTCTGTCTGATTTTGAAGCATGAGATCTGACCCCCCCCCCCCAGTCCCCAGTCTGCAGCTCCTGTTAGGAAAGGGCATACCCGGAGCCCCACCCTGAGTGCCCCACCCTAACCAGTCTCTGGGGACTAGGTGATGTTCTAACCCTAGGCTTAGAGGCTAGAACACGAGGCTTCCAAGGAAGGATGGACTTTGCCCATCTTCGGTTAAGAGGGCGTGGTGACCGTGGTTGTAAAGGCCGAGAGACGTGGAGGTCTTCCTCCCCCATCCCCACCCCGGCCTGCTCTGTGGTACACACACTCCTCAGTCAGCGCTTGGGGAGGGCTCTCACAGTGTCCCAGGAGTCGCGCCTGGGGTTAGTGGGGTCAACTATAAAGGGGCCCAACTCCTGTGGAGTTGCTAGTGTGTGCACGTGCAGGTCTGGCTTTAGTTTAGTAAGCCAGCTGCTGAGTCCCCCTTACAGAGGAATCTTGCTGCTGGGGGCGCGGGAGGTGGGGAAAGTCACGCTTGCGCGATACTGGGTTCTACTGCTGGGAAGTCATGCCATAGGGCCTCTACCTGCCGCAGGAGGTCCCGCAGTCCAAAGGTCGAGCACCCGGGTCGTAACCACAGGAGTTCTGGCTGCAGGAGCGGGGACCCTGCTTTGTTGAGTGGCTGCTACGCCAGCCAGCACCACGACTCTCACCTGTCACGCTTTTTCGGACGCCACCGTTTCCCTTTAGAAGTTTGGACCATTTGATCGCTCTCTTGGTGAGTATCACTAGGTACGTGGAAAAGAATTCTTCATAAGCCGCATAATCAAAGTCTTCGGGCCTTTCAAATCCGTACGGATCGATCCTACAAACACAAAAAGAATCTGCTTTCCGAACCAAGTTTCCGCGCCCACGGGGATCCCGGAGCTGGGGTCCGGGAGCTTCGCCACCCGACACTCCTCGGTCCGCCCCTCCGTCCATCCTCGGTCCATCTTCTCTTCCTCTCTCCCTCCCCTCCTCCATCTCCTCCTCTCTTCCACTCCTTCATTCCCCTCTCTCTCCTAGGACCAGCGCTCGTCCCCCAAGCAGCAGCGACCGGCTCAGACCCAGTCTGGGGCGGGCGCCCAGCACCCCGCGCGCGGCCTTCGCACCCACCTGGGCACCCGAGCTCTCGCCGCCTGCGCGCGCTCTGCGGGATCCATGCGGAGAAGGGCCACGGACCGCGGCACACAGAAGCAGCGCAGCCCAGAGCGCTGGACCCCGGTGCGCCGCTGGCCCCGGGGCGCGCGAGTGCTTCCGGCGGGGGCGTGGCCGAGGCGGGGGCGGGACGGGGACTAGGGGCGGAGTCAGCGGGGGCGGGGCAGGGTGGGTGGACAGGGCGGGGATGGGTGGGGGTGGTATTGAGTATGGGAGGGCCTACGGACCGGGACCGAGTGCACCTGCTGTAGTCTGGCACTAGGAATCTGAAATCCAGCAAGAAGGAAACCTTCGCGGAGATTGTAAGACCTGGATCCACTTAGCAGGGTTCTAAGTAGCCTTCAAGCCTCAGTACCTGGCAGACTGGACTTCGGACTTCGAGCTCCTAAACAGAAAAAAATGAGTCTTTTTTCACTTGGCTCCCTTGCGTTTCAAGGCTGAGAACATACTGCTTTGAGGGCCACCATATAGGGGTACCCGCTTCTCCAAACCTTGGAACCCGAGGTCTAACCTTGGAACGAGTCGTTGCCGCCTCACTGTCTTCTCGCCTGTAGAAGTCCCAGCTCCGTGTGCAGGAACACGGTACCAGGCTTCTTTTATGGTCCCTATCGTCATCAGTTTCTTGAGATTTCAGACTTTGGGCATGGATACCAGCTGACCGCCTTTCTCAGCGAGATGCCATCGGAAACCTGTGGAGAAATTTTTGGACTGTGGTTGGTCAACCTGCCGAGGCAAAGTTTAGGGCTTTGGTGCCTCAGCCCTGGGGTCAGCGGTGGGGTGGATCAGACATTGCAGAAACACTTTTCTATGGTGTTTTATCGTGAGCCCTTGACAGCTGCCCACTTTCTAAAAGTCTCTTCTGAAAAAGTCCACGAGCTCTGCTGGCTGAGGTAAGAATGACCCTCAGCTGGACTTTAGGAACTAACTTGGGCTAGTTAAAAGCCTCCGTGTACGGAACAGGAAGCGTGGAGGTGGGAGGGGAGACAATTAGAATTTAGCCTGGTCCCGGGACACTTGTATTCAGCGCTCTTCACCCATACCCCAGTGTAAACAAACCTGACCTCAGTGCTGACAATACAGGCAGCACTGGGAACCTGTCTCTCCCCACATAGGTATCTATGGCCTTTGTTTCATTTTCTCTCAGTGCGAGACTACTGTAAAACAGATTAGAGAACCTGGATTTGTTTGGATTTTCATCCCCTCTTTGATTTGACCAAACTGTAATAAACAAGTTTTTTTTTTTTACTAAGTTTTGGTGACCCCATCTTTTGTTTTTTTGTTTACTTATTTTATTATTTTTTTCTTGCTTTTTTAAATGTTTGTTTGTTTGTTGAGACAGGGTCTCACTGTGTATCTCTGGTTGGTCTGAAACTCACTGTGTAGAGCAAGCTGGTATTGAACTCCCAGAGATCTGCCTGTGTCCACCTCCACACATACTTAAAGAGCTGGGGTTAAAGGCATGTGCCACGGTGTCTGGCCCCATCTTTCTTTTAGAATACAGCAGGGAATGAACCTGAGAATCCGGCTAGAGCTACAGACCCGAGCTTCTCTGTTGACACTGGATGAAATGTAGTGCTGGCATGAGCAGAACCCCAAACTCCAGTTCTCACAGTTGCCCGTTTGCTTGCTGCCTCTGGGAAAAGCTTGCAGAAATCAGCTAAGCCCAGCAGTGAATGGCTTTTTAACACCGGTATCCTTTCTCTCGGGATGGGCATCCCTGCCAGTGTTCTGGCCTTGACCTTTCCCTAATGGGGGCTCAGACCACAGGCAGCACAGAATTCTTTGCTGTGCATGACTTTCTCCTTGGTCTGGCCACACAGAGCTCTCTACCGGGTCTCTACAAAGCTGTCTACCAGGGGGCCTTCTTCACGTTTGCTGCTGCTGCTACTCTTTCTCCTCCTACTCCTCTTCTTCTTTTCTTCCACTTATTTATATATTTTGTTGGTCAGCTTTTTGAGACAGGGTCTCTCTATGTAGTTCTCTACCCTGGAGCTCACTATGTAAAGCAGGCTGGCCTTGAACTCACAGAGTTCCTCCTGCCTCTGCCTCTGAAACCTGTTTTCTGTTCTTTTCTTACTTTTGATGGGCTGTTGCAATCAAAGCAAATAAAAAAGACATTTGCAGGCTCAATTCTGACAGCCCACCTTCTTGTCCTGCTCCCACTTCTCTCTCCAGCACCAAATAGCATCTTCAACAGCCCTCTCTCACTCCTCTCTCTATAACTCCTGGCCTTCTGTTGATGGAGTTTGGGAATCCCACCTCAGCCCCTTGGATGGTCTTGGAGAAAAGGCTGGCCTGTGGCCCTGATGCAGGCTGGGAAACATCCATGGGCCTCCTGCACGTGAACTTGAGAATAAAGGCATAGTCTCCGCTGTGAGAGCTTTGTGGGCAGATATGACAGCCGGGTGGGATGCTGGCTCTAGGCAGAGTCAATTAGATAAGAGCAGCTGTCCTACAGGAAGAGTGGGGAGGGGAGATACAAGGCTCTAGCAGAGTAGTGAGCATGCCCCCCCCATCTCAACAAGCACCCATATGGGACTAGGAAACCTAAGGGACACATACCCTGAGTAGCCTCTCTCTATGCATCCCCCCAAGTATCTTGACATAATGACCCACAGTGGTCGTCCATAGCCTCCCTAGTCCTAAGCCGCCCTCTGAGGCCAAAGCCACTCCAAAGCCTTGGGCAGACAGAGGGTCTGAGAGAAGCCTAGCCCTCCTTCTGGAGTTCAGCTTTTCTGAGGTTATTCCCTCAGACTAAATAGGAAATTGAAATGGATCCAAGAAGAGTGGCTAGGGCATTGGTGTAGAATGAAGATGGCCACAGCTGAGCCCACTGGCATGTCTTCTATACTGACAACGTAGGTGGCCAACCAAATGGCATCAGCTCCCTGACACTCCCCACAGCTCCTCCTGGTCTTAGTTACTTTTCTGTTGCTGTGATGAGACACCATGACCAAGGCAACTTATAGAAGAGTTTATTGGTGCTTACAATTCTGGAGGGCTTGAATCCAAGACCATTGTGGTGGGGAGCATATCAGAAGGCAGGCAGGTAGGCAGATAGGTAGGCAAGTAAGCAGGCAGGCAGACAAGCAGGCATGACACTGGAGAAGTAGCTGAGACTTCACATCTCACTCACAAGTGGGAGGGAGAGAGCTAACTGGGAACCTCAGAGCCCATTAGTAGGGACACACCTCCTCTAACAAGGGCACACCTCCTAATCCTTCCTAAACAGTTCCACCAACTGGGGGACCAAGCATTCAAATGTATGGGGCTCCAGGAGCCATTCTCATTCAAACTACCACACACCCTCACTGGTGGAAGGGAGGGAGGGATGGAGAAGAGCTCCTAGGGCTGGTTGAAGCTAGAGAGCTAGTGTGTCTCACATACACCATCCATTACAGAACTTTCAGAGCAGGTGAGTCAGGGTGGGTTGCCTGCATTTTCCTCATAGAAACTACAGAGCCAAGTGTCTGAAGCTCTGAGGGGCTGTTGATGCATCTGGAAGCCAGAGGACAGGCCTGGGTCCCCTAGCAATGAAGCTACAGATGGTTGTGAGCCACCTTGTGGGTTCTGGTTGCTGAACTCAGGTCCTTTGCGATTGCAGCAAGTGCTCGCTTCTGCTGATTCACCTCTCCTGCCCAACCCTGTCCTTGTGGTCTCTGGGTCTGTTTCATACTGCCCATAGACTCACGGATGTGGGGCCATCATTGGGTTGTGCCTGACCTTCCAGAGGCCACACCCATAAATAAGCTGACTCTCCCTCCTCCAGAAGCCAGCAGCTGGCTCCTTGGCTATGGGTGGAGACTTAGGATCCCTTTCTCCCTCCTCAGCTAATTATTTTTAATAGTTCTTGGACTCCGTCTACACCCTTTAGCTTGGAAAGTGGACACATAAAGAACACCCCTGATTTGTGCTATAGGAAACAGCTCCTTGCCGATGTGCTATGGATGAGATTGACTGTGGCCCATGTGACAGGCCAGACATAGGTCCTCCAGTCCCACCCTGTACCCCATAAAGCCTACACAGGTGTCTTTGCTGACATGGCTCCCTGCCCCTCACCTTTACCCTACACTGAGCAGTGCCCCTCTGGGCCCTTCACTGAATGGTGCACTCTGCTCTTCTGATTTTGAGTGCCATTCAGAAAGAAACCTCTTTCTGCTCATCTGTGATCTTGCAGCCAGGCTAGCCAGAGCTCCCTCCCATTACTGTTTTCTTACATTTGTGTTTATCACTCATGCCTCAGCAACCAACCACCTTCAGCCCTCAGCATTTGTGAGTTTGGCAGGCTCTTTAAAATTTTGTCAGACAAGAAGAACACAAAGTTTGCAAGTGGCTTTTAAAGATGTTTCAACTGAGCCCTGGGTGGTGGTGCACACCTTTAACCCCAGCACTTGGGAGGCAGAGGCACAGGGATCTCTCTGAGTTTGAGGCCAGCCTGGTCTACAGAGTGATTGCCAGACAGCCAGGGATACACAGAGAAACCTATCTCAAAAAGGAAAACAAACAAACATGTTCCAGCTGGCATGGGCTAGGCACAGCAGTGGGCATTGGGACAGGCCAGCGGCAGAACATTTGCCTATCGCCCCCAGCACTAGGACGGACAAACACAAAACCCTTCATCTAAATAAAAAGGAGAAGAATTTCATCTAAACATAAAGGAGACCAGTTATAACAGCCCCCTGTGGCTGGAAAATGACCCTCTGGGGAGATTGTTGTCTGAATTTGAAATTTTCCATCCCTCTTCTAGAAACAAACCAGTGACCTCCAACCCAGCCCCATGCCCTGGACAGCTTCCTAATTCGGGGGTGAGGCAGAACCCCACCTGCCCAGATGCTGGGGTCCTGAGGACTGAGGTCACAACACACACTTTTCTCTGCAAAGGGCTCAGGAGATGCATTGCTGCTGTATCCAGTGGGGGGGGGGCAATGCACAGCAGTGAATAAGGGACAAACAGATCAGCACAGAGACCGTCCCCAGTGAACTCAGAAAATGACCAAATTGTGCATGGCTGTAATCCCCGCACTGACGAGTGAGTTCCAGGCCAATTTGGTGCACTGGTCTACATACTGAGTTCCAGCCAGGGCTATAGAGTGAGACCCTGTCTCAAAACCAAAACAAGTCCCGAATCTCCAGCTCCTGGCAGAACTTGAGGGGCCTCTCCTTAGGAGCCCCCTCTTAGCACTTTGTGTGAGGCCTAAGTAGGACCCAAGACTACAATCATTGGGGGCATCTAGGCGACCATTTCACCTTGACTACAGGGTTCCAGGATGTATGGGCCTAACTCAACTACAACCATGAGAGGGACTTCAACAGGTCGATTGACTCACAGGAGTGAGAGCCTTGGGGGCAGTGTGGCCAGCCTTGGGTCCCCTGGGGGGGGGTGGTCACCAGGGATAATTAGCTGGTGACCTTGTCCCTGTGCGATCCTGAATTCTCCAAACACAGGGCTTGGCTTGCTCACCTGACCTGCCCCAGAAGGCATGCCCAGAGCCCAGCAGCCCTCCCTGAGGCTGAACCCAGGAGGACTTTGAAGAAAGAAAGTAGGTTTAGGTGGTGAATGGGTGGGGCTTGGGGAGGAGGGGCAGCCCTAGACCTGGTAGTTCCCCGAATGGAGCTCCTAAGGGTCATCGTTAACCAGAGAACTGGCTCCAGATACAGCTTGTAAAACAGCCTAGGCCTGCCTTTTCAATTTATCAGTGTATGTTACTCATACAAAATAATGGGCTTTATTCCTACATTTCCATGTGTGTGTAGGGTGTGTGTTATCATAACCTAGTGATCCAGAGCTGGTCCCAACCCTAGCAGGCAGAGCCTGCTTCCCATCAGCCTCCTGGGGCCAGATTACCTCTGGCGGGGAGGTGAAGACACACTCTGTTTTTATTGTATTCCTGCCTGGGCAAAACAGCCCTGGCAGCATCTTAAGGCCCCTGAGAAAGTGTTGAGATGAAAGTCCCTGAAGCTGCTAATCCCACGGCTTGGGAGGCAGAGGCAGAAGAACTGCAAGTGTGAGAGAGAGGTCAGTCTGAGCAAGACGTAGTTGATGGGTATTCTCCACCCATGAAATGAGCTAGTGCAAGCCAAATTAAAGCATAGAAGGCAGGTTTATCGGGGCAGCTCTTTTGGGTGGGTTCACAGGTCCCAAGGAACAGGGGGGTTGGGGAGTAGGGGCAAGGAAGACAGAAAAGGGAGGGAGGAAGAGTATATGAATGAAGAGAAAGAGAGAGAAAGAATCAAAATGTCTGAAGTACATAGTGAAGAGCCTCTGGAGGAGAGGAAGCCTGGGCTGGAGAATTCAGCATAGAGGGCTATGCCAGCCATGCCCTGTAACAGATGGGGACTGAGGGATGCTGGGAAAATCCAGAGGCTGGGTCTGCTTTGATATGTTAAATAGGCTTGCCCAGGTCTGAAACCCAAAACCTGTCTCAAGGAAAGAAAGAAAGAAAAAAAGAAAGGAAGGAAGGAAGGAAGGAAGGAGGGAAGGAAAGAAAGAAGAAGGAAGGAAGAAAGAAAGGAAGGAAGGAAGGAAGGAAGAAAGAAAGAAAGAAAGAAAGAAAGAAAGAAAGAAAGAAAGAAAGAAAGAAAGAAAGAAAGAAAGAAAGAAAATTCCTTGAGGGAAAAAAGACCTGTCTGGTTCAAAGTCCGGGTCTCTGGGGCTCTTCACCTCTGCAGGGCATGGCCAAATGGACCACAGAGTTGTGGCCATTTCTCATCCAAACCAAAGGAAAAGCATTTGCCCTGGTGGCCAGTGGAAGCATCATGGTCCAAACACTGTCACCACACACAGTGCAATGCATCTCCTCCCATGGCTTCAGGGTCACTGGAAGATATCATGTTTCTTAAAGTTGAAAAGCACTTTAGTGTGTATATGTGATTTTGATAGTTCTTCCTTTCACAGTACTGAGTTCATCCTAATAGAAACCCTAAATACATTTATCTATGAAATGCATATAGAATAGTTGGTTATCAGGAAGTTATATTCATTGTGACACACTTCAAGGGTCCGGAGCAACAGGTGAATGTTAGCTCATCCTGGCCCCATCACTCTAGGATGTAGTTCTCTCTCTCTAAAGACGGAAGTTTCGTATGGAAGGCAAAAGCAGGAGGCTCAGGAGCTGCAGGATAGCCTCAGCTACATGGCGAATATGGACAAAATTTCCCAGAAAGAAGCTGCTTTTTCAAAGCGAACCTTCTGCAGGGCTGATTAGCTAATTGGAACAGTCAGTGGTTGTGTAGAGGTTGGAATGTTGCAAGTTCAGAGCCAAATTATCTCAGGCCATCTTTAATCCCTCCTGATAGACCTAGCAGCTATGTGGCAGAGGTGAGACAATTGGAAAGTACAGAGAGCCAGTTTTTCTTTGGAACATACTCATTTGCTTCCACCAGCCCAAAAGCTGAAAGCATCATCAGCATGTGCGGCCTAGAGCAGACTTTTCTCCATTGCACTGCAGCTTGCCTCTGCATGCTTCCACAAATAAATTTGAAAAACATCTAATCAAGATGTTTTTTAATGACATTTATTATGATTAATTGATGATTGATGATTTTATTCTGTTACTAGACAAACTTCATCAAATTTCTTCCACATTGTAACATGGGGTTTAGGGTAAACGAAATCCATGTTCCCAAGCAATAGTCAGTCATATTGTCTCCAAAATAAAGAGACAGAGAGTTAGCGGAGAGAGAGAGTTATGTTTTTGATGTACATGAGTTTAAGGCCAGCCTGGGGTTGAGACGTGAGGTCCTGTCTCAAAATAAAATGAAAAACAGTAAAAACAGGCTGGCAAGAAGGCTTACGGGGTAAAAGTGTCTGCGTGCAAGCCTCATGACCCAAGTCCCATCCCCAGAGCCCTTGTAGAAGAGGCAGATACAGTGACTCATTCTGTAGTCCTGGCACCTCTGCGCCAAGATGCAAGATGAAGACAGGAGCTCTTGGGCCAGCTTAGCTGGAGTCCACTAAGTACACCACATGCCAGAAACAACAAGGAAGACCGCCTGAAAGCAACAGCGGAGGAGAGAACCTTGAGGGTCGCCCTCGGGCCTTCACACTCTGGCACATCCACAGTCGAACACTCGCGCATACATAACGATAAAACGTTAAAATAGATTAGGCATAAGGGATCAAGGTAGCTAGCTTATGCCTGTACGAGGGATGCTGAGGCAGGAGGATAATGATGTTGCGACCAGCCTGAGCTATATAGTAGTTCTGGTCCAGTTTGGGCCATGTAGTGAGACTTTTTTGTTGGGGAGGAGGTTCATGACAGGGTTTCTCTGTGTAGCCTTGGCTGTCCTGGACTTACTTTGTAGACCAGGTTGGCCTTGAACTCACAGAGATCCACCTGCTTCTGCCTCCCTGAGTACTGGGATTACAGGGGCACACCACTGCACCTGGCTGAGACTGTATTTCAAAGAAGAAAGCATTGAGGGGCCAGGGTAAAGGTTTGGCTGCCATCTTCTGGCTGCAAGCAGCCTTGGCAATACGTGTTTAGACACAAGGACAGTACTTGTGAGAACCTTGCTTCCTTGCTCTGCCACTGAATAGTGACTAAGCACCTTTGGACACGGCGGCCAGGGCGAGAAAATGCTATTTGTGAGCTACTTAAACATGAAGCCGAACACGTTGTAGTATATGCATCAGCCTTGAAAATGCCGTAAGGGGTCACCGGGAAAGGCATTGTTCCGCTCCCGGGGTCGGGTCTGTGGATTGACAGAATCCTGGGTGGGGTCAGGCCTCCAGAAAATGCAGAATTGTCAGCTTCACCTTGTTCCTTGAAGAAGTCACCTGCACCTCCCCCAAGTGAACATCTGTGCTGGATCAAGGGGCTCCTCCCCTAAGGAGAATGCAGCTCTGCCTGCCACGCCTCAGACAGCTTGCCAAAAGTGCCTGGAGAGCACCGGCCTCCTTGCCAGCTGCTCCATTTAGCCGACATTCAGTTGAATATTGTTGACTAACATATAAAGTAACAGGCATTTTCAAACATTTTTGGTTGGCCAACCTCTCCACCTACTCCTGTCCATCTCCCTGATTTCTTTATTTTGTTTTTTTTTACATTTATTTGCATTATTTATTATGTGTGTTGTGGAGGTCTGAAGCCAGCTCTCTGGAAACAACTCTCTTCCAACATTCTTTCTACACTGTGGGTTTCAGGTATTGAACTCAGATAGTCAGACTTGGCTGCAAGCATCTCTACTCAGTGAGCCATCTCGCCTGCTCTTGTTTGGTTTTGTTTTTGAAGGAGGACCTCACTACATAGCCCAGGCTGGCCTTAAGCTTTGGGGATTCTCGTGCTCTAGACTATTGGAGGCTAGGATTGCAAGCACGCACCCACAGCCAGCCATGCCCTGTGCATTAGTGTCTGGTGTATAATATGGGAAACACATGTGTCATGAAACATAGTTCAAGCATATCGGGCAGCTTGGCCACTTGTCTTGGCTCTATAGCAGCAGCCTGGAGTTTTCCTGGCGTAGCCTGGAACTGGCGCTGGGAAGATGAAGATGAAGATGAAGATGAAGCTGAGTTAATACGGGTTCCCGCTCTTGATGCAGAGTCAGAGCACAGAGCTCCAAGTGCCCCCAGAGGGAAGGCCCGCACTGCAGCCGGGCTACCTTCAGGAGTTCTGAGCACGAGGGTTCGGGCTGTTTATTTTTAGAAGCTGTTGACATTTATCAACAGCCAGTTCCACCCCTGCCACTCCTGACGAGAAAGCCTTACAGCTGTCCCCAAGCATGGGGAGAAGACAGTGCCTACCCCCACCTCTCACACCTCCCTGAACCCTGTCTACAATGTCAGGGCTGCACTGTCTTTTATTGGTTTTCATTCCTTTATTTTTTAAACATATTTACTTACTTGTGTGTGTGTGTGTGTGTGTAAGATGGTGTGTATGAATGTCTCTGAGGAGGCCAGAAAAAAGCATCTCTTGTACTGGAATTACAGGTGAGCTACTCAGCATGGGTGCTGGGATCCGAATTCTAGTCCTCATGACTGAGTAGCAAGTACTCTTTAGCCACGGAGCTTTCTTTTTAGCCCATACCCTCTTCAAAACAAGCAGAATACATACAACAACATCTGGAGCTTCCTGAGTGTGGGCTCTCATAGCTGCGCCTTCATCACCGCCGTCCCAGTCTCCCCACACTGCAGCCTGGCCTCTTGACACACTCCAGAGTCCTCTATAGCCCTGCCACTCCTGGGTGTTGTGCCTCACACGACAGAACCCTACCCACTCTCCTTTATGTCTTTTTGGTTTTCCTCATCTCTTTGTTATCAGGGTGCTCTAAGCGGTAGGATGCAAGGTGTGAACACAGTTGGTACTTTTGTCTCAGGGGTTCACAGGATGCAGGCTGGCTGATCCTTCTCTTCTAGGTTATTGGCCAAGCTCCTGCTGGGTGGGTCAGGCTCTGCAGAAGAAACCTGCATCAGAGGAGACCTTGAGGAGTGTCCCCAAGGGGCTCGGCCACTCAGAACTCTGAGTGTGCAAGAATACTTTGATTTTTCTCCTATCGGCGTCATTGAAAAGACAAGCATACTTGCATCTTTTTAAAGTTTTATTATATTTATTTGTTTGTTTGTTTGTTTTGAGGGGGTACACTACAGAATGTGTGAAGAGGTCAAAGAGCAACTCTTGAGGGTTCTCTCCTTCTGAGGGAGCAAAAGCTAAAAAACATTCCTGACAGGCAGGCAGGCAGGCAGATAGGGAAAGGGTCACAGAGCAATAATCAACATGGAAAACTTGCAGCTTCTTCCTCGATTTCCTGACCTGAGACGAAGGCCTCGGGGGAGGGGCAGGAACCTTTCTGACTGACCGGTCAAAGGTTGGTCAGATATGTACAAGGCCTGCCCTAAACGTATTTAGGTAAACACATTTACCTAAAGCTGTGAGTGGACCTGCAACCCTTTCTTTGTTTAAGCAGTCCAGCCCAATATTAGGGGAGGGGAAATTTCCCTGTGCTACCAAAACAGCCCCAAAGCTTAAAAGACACAGGCTCGGCCCCATGGGATTTGGCTATCAGTCTTCTCTCTGTTTTGTAGGGGGTCTTTGTGCTTTGCTGTGTGTGTGTGTGTGTGCATGTGTGTGGTATTTGTGTTTATGCATATGAATATGTGTGTATTCTTCACTTGTAATGAATTTTGTTACTTGTTGCTGCCTGCTGTGCCTGCGATTTTTCTTTATTTTTATCTTATGAGTGCTTTGCTAAATATAAGTGCTCCACAGGCACGAAGTGCCCAAGGATGCCAGAAGAATGCAATGGATCCTCTAGAAATGGAGTTCTAGACAGTTGTGAGCTACCATGTGGGTTCTGGGAACTGAATCCAGGTCCTCTGCAAGAGCAGCAAATGCTCTTAATCACTGAACCATCTCTTAAGCACTCTGCCTTTCCAGTGTAGTAGATTCTCACATTCTCCTAGCAGTGTAGAAATACGATGATTTATGCACAATAAAATTCACCCCTTTGAAGTGTCAGCTGGCTGGGTTTCTGCAGTGGTTTGCTGTGTGAGCCTCAGAGCGGCAATGTACCTTTCCAATGTCCAGGGCGTCTGCCATGACGCTCATCCCTCCCTCACGGATGGTGGTCACATGGGGGCCTTTCAAGGGCAGCTGTGAACACTGACCGTCCTGTCCATGGGGTGCTGTGCTTCCTGCAGTCACCAAGGCTGTGTTGGGGCCAGGGGTTTGTGCACATGTGGAATGCTGGCACTTTTCCTCCCCGCCCCCCTGCAGCTGCTTTCCTCCCAGCATGGTGGGATTGCCCGAGCCTTTGATTTCTCTCACAGATGAGCAAACTCCACGCAGCCCCTGAGCACTGTCAGGCCAGAGTCCAGGAGGCCTACACTATCACCTAAAGAGCAAAGGCCTGAGATCCTGCCAGTGTTGGTGAGGAGGCACAGGCCAGACTACCGCTGGAACCTGAGGAGTTCTCGACTGAGGACCCTCCACTCAGGTAAATCTTGGTTTAGACTTCGCTGCCCCGGAAGAGCTCAGGATGAGTCCGAAGCAAAGATGGGTCATTAACCATTTTTCTCCCAGTTAGAACCTCTGGTGGCAAAATGTCTCATGAGTAGGAGACATCTTGCCATAGGCTCTGTTTTAGGGACATCACATGGTGGGCCCAATGTCTGCTGTTACTTCCCAGCACACATAGAGGAACCCCCTGGCCCCTGAGGACTGCAGGAAGGGGTCACCATGACCTAGCCTACCGGAGCAGGGCTGTTCTCCTTATTTTTCTAGCTGCCGTGTGGCACCTGCGCACTGGGTGCTCAGCGGCTGCTGACCACAGAAAGCCCATGGACAATTACTCTCTGCTGGTCTGCCTCATCTGCGGTGGCTTCACCTCATCCTGTGGTCTTCCACTCAGCTCTCAGTGGCACCGAGGAGCCCTGACCCAGAGCAGGAAGAAGTGGCTAAAAGAGAGTGCTTTTCCATCCTCTCAAGGCAGAACAAAACCACAATACTCACATCTGCTGCGGTCATGGGGGTTGGGGTGGGTAGGGAGCATGTCCTTCCACAGAGAGGAGAATAGCTCTAGAAGACAACCTCAGGCCAGGGCATGGGAGGCCCAGCGCCTGCCGCAGCTACACCAGGCACTGTGCCCTGCACTGTATTGAGTGCTGAATGCACAGTGTCCTACTCAGAGTCCTAGGTCTTGCACCATCTCCCTAGAAACCCAGGCAGTCCAGTGCCCTTCCACAGGAAAAGGGCAGGAGACCCAGTCAGCAGCATTACTATCAGAGGAGGAGTCTGCCTGGCATGGGGGACCTTCAGTGGAAAATAATGACCACTCACATGCTGTGAATTTGTGTGCCATGCCTCGCCCCTCCCCCCATGCTTTCATTCATCTCGGTTTTATTCTGGTAAAGTCACCAGGCCACGGACACTGGTAGTAGCTGAGTGTTCTTGCTGGGTTTGCACAATTGCAGCTGTGCCCTGGAGCCCGGCCAGCACAGCCATCTGGAGGCTAGCAGTGCCCCCTGGTGGCTCCTGAGAAGCAAGAGTCACTGGGACCTAGGTGCAGGCAGCCACAGCTGGTCTACCACATGACCCCAAGGCCTGCCAGGCCCTCCTCACAAAGGCCCTGTCTCCAGCTCAGAGAGAACTCAGATGTAGAGAGCCAAGGTATATGGGGAGAGCCACAGGAGGAAGCACCGGCAAGAGGATTTCCCAGCTCCTTACTGTCACTGTGACTGAACCTTTGAAAGAGCAGAACTGTGCCAACCCCCTCTGCACGGAGGTGTGATGCTGCCTCTACACTTTCTTAGCAGGAGTCTGCACGTGACTTCCTAATAGGTTACTACATGTTTGGGTGGATTTAGAGATGCCTTTCATGGTGAGTTAATCAGTGGTGGGCTTTTGGATACATTGGGTAAGTTCCTTGCCAGGTAGTGGTGGCACTTGCTCATGCCTTTAATCTCAGCACTTGGGAAGCAGAGCTCTATTTGAGGCTATCCTGGTCTACAGAGTGAGTTCTAGGTCACTCAGGGCTAAACAGAGAAACCCTATTTCACCTCCCCCCCCCAAAAAAATAGTTCCTATCAAAACCCAATTTTAATCAGAGTCAGCTGAATCGTAGCAAATGGCCAGAATTCAGCAAACTAACACATGAACCTTCTTTGGTGTGGCCAGTGCTTCTTCATAATGTTTAGGAAAGAATGAAGACTTCCAATAAGAGCTTTCAAAATTCGGGCTGGAGGGCTGCCTCAGTGGTTAGGAGCACTAGCTACTCTTTCAAAGGACCAAGGTTCAGTCCCCAAAACCCACATGGCGGTCTCAACTGTCTACACTCAGGGAGGGAGAGGCAGGGGGATCTCTGTGAATTCAAGACCAGCCTGGTCTACAATGTGAATCCAGAACAGCCAAGGCTACACAGAGAAACCCTGTCTCGAGAAGAAAAACAAAAACAAACAAACAAACAAACAAAAAACATATCCCAAAGAAACTTTCCATCGAGGCTCAGTGACACAGGCTTTCCTCTCTGGGCTACAAGTCCCCAGATCACCCCCAAGTCCCAAGCCCTGGGTATAGGTCCTCCGCTCTCTAGGTGCTGTCACACTCTAGTGGCACAGGTGAGGGCTCCCACTCCTGGGACAGGGTCCCTTCTCTTTTCAGAGCGAACGGTCCTCTGTTTTATACTTTTTCACAGTCAGAGACTGACTGCCGTGGAAGGAGAGACACCCTGAGTGGCCTGTATCTACTGGAGTCTTCTCCTCACTCCTTTTCTGTCTCCTTGAATGCCCTAGGCTACTTAGAGGTCTCACCACATTGTGTCTCCACTGAAGTAGCACCTAAGTCTGTTCTCGACACATTTAGAAGAGCCTGCCTCTCTCTGCCTAAGGGTTAACATTGCCCAGGTATTGTTGGAGGACGTTGAATGTTGCTGGTAAACTGGTGCATCTTCATGGCAAGCACCCTTTGTGACGGTGGGAGGTCCCGCCCTAGTTGACAGCTGTTAGACCTTTCTGTGGTGTCCTGGCTATATTGAGGGAAGCGTGTCAGTTGCAGGGTCAGCTGGGCTTCGCTTAGGCAGCACCAGCTGCTCTGAACACTCCAAAGAAGGCTGGAGTAAGCCATGCGACAGCCACAGACGCTTTCTGCTGAAGTACAACTTCAGGCTCCCAAAGACACAACCACAGCCCCAGATTTCATCTGTGGTGGACTTTATGCCATTCTGACCCTCACTGAACTCAACAGCCCTACAGCTCCAGAGAAGGAGCCCTGCTTCCGCAGGCCCAGCAGAAGGCCTGTGACTGGGGCGAACAGTCTTTCATTCCCATAGGAGAACTGCTGTGATTGGTCGGAGTGTGGTTTCTCATTTGCATGAGGGATCATGCTATAAACTGATGCAAATACTGTACTTTCTGTAAGAAGTTTGCTGGAATTGCTTCAAATGCCCCTTCTCTGGCTATCTAAGCAGGCTGTCTGGCTCACTTGGGGAGCAGGCTTTCTATGTTGCCTTCCCCAATGATGCAACATTAGGCTCAATAAAATGCTTTTGTCAAGTGGTCTCTTTTGTTTGCTTTTAAGTAGAGGTGGCTGAGCTAATAGCAGGAAGAAAGAAGCAACAGAAGAGGAAACAGCAAAATGAATGGTGACAAGGCCCAGAACAAAGACATTTGCTTGGAAAACTACAGAAGGAATAGAGTTATGACACCAGTAACAGCAGCAGCAGCAGGACCCTGATATATAGGACTGGAAGCTGTGATGCTAGTCACTAGTAAGGGCTGAGGGATCGCTTTTTAGGGCTATACAAGACATTTGCACAGCTAAGGATTCTCATACCCCAGGCCTGCACAAGAGCTGTTAGCCTCTCTTACTCTAGGGACAAGGGACCGCGGGCACCCACACAAGAGCTGTGACACTAGAAGGTGTTGCCTGCTGCTCCCACCTGTCTGCTGCTCTCAAGGGCTGAGTTTCTTGTCTGCCCACAATTCCATGCAGGTAGAGCAAAAGAGCCTCTTCATCAGATGCATAGAGATAGTCCTGCCCCCAGAGCAGGCACCTGAGTTCTTTAAACAGACCCAGGGAAGATCCTGGGACAGTACTGTTGTGTTCTTCTGTAGATATGCTGACAGTTTCTCTTCCCACACATGACACCTCCGGACAGAGCCTTCATCCCTGCTGGCCCAGGGCTGATGTGCCATGTAGTTCTTTATGCCCGTGCATAGACCAGGCTCTGCCCCACTGAGCTGTCTTCTCCCTTCACGGCTACTTCCTATGTGGTGCCTACTTCATCTATACAGCATGCTCAAAGATAAGCAAGACGTAATTTGCTATGGTCCATTTTCAGTATATGGTGTGTGTAGAGTTCACCAAAGCATCATGGATAAGCAGGAAACACATGGCCCCTCTCTTCCTGGCTGATGGCTGGTCAATGCTTGCCTTTTTTTTTTTTTTTTTTTTTTACATTTTCTGTATGCTCGCTTCTCTTTTTACAGAGTTTAAATTTTTCACTTTCTCTAGTCTCAAATTTGTTATCACAGAGTGAAGATCTTGTTTCCCACAGACGTACGTAAGAGATTTATAATAGGAAATATCATTTATTTCCTTTTACAAAACGCCAGCTATCCAAAGTTAATACAGATTCAAAGGAAATAATATAACAAAATATTTTTTCTGACTAATCCATTTTATAGTTTTTAATACACAAAAAATGATAGAAATAAAACTCAGAAGGTAGCCATGGGTTGGTATATAACTCAGATGGCAGTGATGTCTTTAATTAAAAGAGTTAAGTGTGGCCATGAAGTGGTGGCATATGCCTTTAATGACCTTACTTGCTCAGTCGTCACAACTTTCAGGCCTGTTTAAAATAGTAGGACGGGAAATGCCTGGGTTTTGTTTGTTTGTTTGTTTGTTTGTTTTTTTCTTTCCAAGACAGGGTTTCTCTATGTAGCCTTGGCTGTTCTGGACTCACTTGGTAGACCAGGCTGGCCTCAAACTCACAGTGATCCACCTGACTCTGCCTCCCCGAGTGCTGGGATTAAAGGTGTGCACCACCACGCCTGGTGCTTGTTCTTTTTTGTAAAAGTTTTTCATCTTAAAAAATAAAATAAAGTAAAACCCTTCAGCAAGGTCCTATTACCGATGCTTCTTAAAAGGAGGCCCAATGAGCATGCAGTTTTTATTAACTCCTGTCTGTCATCATGCTTTTTGTCCAACATCATCTCCCATCCTTTGTGGGACAAGGATATAAAGAAAGAAAACAAGTGAACCAGGTTTGCACCTGTCTGGTGGCAGATAGTCACACTGGGCATCTCAAGGGTTGGAGCCACTGCGGCTCCATGGACACCCGTGATGTGAGCAGATGTTAATAATTCTGGAAAGGCCAAGAGGAGGCCTGTGGCCTTTCCTGGGACCACGCCCACCCTCCTGTCTCATAGTCCCTAGGAACTGGCCTCATAAAGACTCCAGGTAGGATGGAGAATCATTGTACCCTGCAGCTTAGCTCCATGCACCCCCAAAATTGACCAGGCTTGAAAAAAAACCCACCAAGGCATCTATGTCCCCAGTACCCCAGGATATGGGGGATGGCCCCAAGGGCACAACATAGGACAAAAGATGGCAGTGCCCTGGGTTCAGGAAATCCACATACTCCCTGTAACTTCAGCAAAGGCTCTTGAAAGGGGTGAAGAGCACTGCCTCCTACAGAGGGAGCACGGTGCTTCAGGGGGCTGTGGCGCTGACTCCGGCTGAGCTCAGCACACATGGACCTTGTGTTTCCTGCTTAATCAGCAATGGTCCATTTGTCTACCCAGGTGTCCCTGCGCTGGGGTGGGGCCACCCATAGTCAGCCTCCTCAGGGATAGGACAGGAAATTCTTGTTATGGATATTTGAGTTAGAAAACAAAGAAGTCCCAGAGAATAGAGAACCATCCCCAGAGCAGGGGGGAGCATTTCTGGGACTTTTTCAGTTGTGACAAAACCAAACAGCAAGTCTCTAAGTGTCCAGGGTGATCCAGGTTACAGTAGACATACCAAGGGGTGCCGGGAAACTGTAAGCTGTTAATGAAAACAATCCTGAGCAGTGTTGCAATGGCTATCCCTTCCTCATCTGCCTCAGGACGGCAAATGCTCCTGACAGAAATGCAGTCTGCAGCTGGAAACAACTGGAATCCCGTGCAGTTTGGCCAGCAGCAGGATGGCAGAGCTGCTTCATGAATCCCACAATGGATGCTGGAGAGAAGGATATAGGCAGTCACAGTAACTAATAAAAGCACTCTTGGAATTGTGTGCCTCAAATCAGTGTTGGGAAAGCCTTCCGGGGCTCCTTGTGGCGCTTTCCTGATGTCTGCGGTAGGGACAAGCCAGTCCGTGACCCCAAGGTTCTGCCTGCTGTGGTCAGCAAGACTCTAATACCAGCTTAGGTGTGAGATATGGCTTAGGCAAGCAACACACTTCCTATATATGCGAGGTTCAGGTCACAGGTCACAGGCACCAACTTTGGGTAGTAGGCAGGGACATGGTTGGGAAGCTCTGGGGAGAAGGCCAAAGGACACAGAAGGCCATGACACTCACCTTTCCTCTGCCAAGAAAGGAGTGAGTGCTCTTGTCCTCCAAGTCACAGTGCTGGTCAGACATTATGGGGAGCTGTGACAGCAATGGGCCACAGGCAGCAGCCTGGGATGGCTAACATCTCCCCCATCTCAAGAGGCCTCACAGCACTGTCTGAACGCATCCCTGGGATTAGTTCATGTAACGCGAGGGAGATGAGGAACACTAATGTCTACATTTTCTCCACATGGGATACTCAAAGTTGTGTTCACTCGGAGACAGGAGTGTTGGCTCAACGTGAGCTCTCACTTTGGGGGATCAAAGGTATCACTGGCCCTCAGGACTGTGGGCCTGAAGGACAGATCGAAGGCTTTCTGGTCACTGAAGCTTTGGGCATAATACTTTGCAAAGTGCATCGTCCTGCGATGCCTATTGTCTGATAGGTCCTTTTCTGCCCTGGGGGCACTTGGAGGCCCATCCTGGGCAAGGGGTTGGCCCCCCGAATTAGATGTGAGCCAGGGAGAGCTGTCTGCCATGTCCAGGGAGTGGACTGTGGTCCTGCTACTAGCCAGGGCCTGGCTTTCTTGGAGCAGGTGCTGGGCATCTGGACTTTGCCGACTGCCAAAAATGGGGCTCGGTCTTGGAGGTTCCACACTTGTGCTGGCACTGGGTGTCCCTTCAGCTGTGCTGTCAGGTTGTCCCCAGGCCTGAGGGGCTGAGTGGCTGGCCTGTGCCTGACTCTGGGTCCGTTTCTGCATAGCCAGGCCACAAGGCTTTCTAGGGTTCCCTGGGGTGGCTAGGTTCTCATCAGCCTGATGGCTGCCCCCTGGAGTTGGGCTTCTTTCCTGCCTCCCCAGTAGTCTTGGGCGATGCTCCTGACTCTTGTCGCCATGTTGGCAGGGATTCTCCTCCACTGGCATCTTTTCATTCACTCCTAGGTCCTGAAGAGCCTGAGGATCTGCACCACACAATACACCACCAGACTGCCCAGGCTGGTGTAACCTGGCAGGCCCTGTATCAGTTTCCTCTGATCCAGTTTGGCTCTGTAGCCTGCCCGTGTCCACCTCTGTTGGTAGACTCTCATTGGCTTCACCCCTCAAGCTTTTTGCCTGGGGGCCAGACCTCTGCTGTGCCTTCTGTGTGGGGACAGGAGGCTCTGGACCATGGGCTGGCTCCACCTGCCTGGTCTCTCTCTTTGTGGCTGGACTTGTAGGATGCGCAGGGGAGTGTGCCACACCCGAGAAGCGTTGTTCTCTCCTGGGATGCTTTCTGTCGAGTGCCTGTGCACCCACAGAGGGCAGCTGCGACTGGTCCAGATGCTCGGCTGGGTTCCTCTGTGGCCCTGGGGATGCTCTGCTTTTGTATAGAGGGTCTCTTTCCACAGCTGTGCTTTCACTCCCTGTACCTGAACTGCTTTTCCTCACTGCTGGCTCACTTGAATCCTGTGGTGGGATCTTAGTAGACACCAGGCAAGCATCCGCAGCGCTCCCTGGCAGAGCAGCTGGGGCTGCCGGCACTAGAGGATGGCTCTGCACTGTGCCTTCTGAGGTTCTTCCTTCAGTGGCTCCACTCTGGTGCTTTGAGGACCCACTTGATACCAAAGAAGAATGGCTGCTGGGCTCGCGTGCTATCTTGTTGTTATAGACACCGACAGCGCCTGACCATGGTGTTGTACTGTTTTCAGGGCTTGGCTCACCATCCCGGGCATCACCAGCCTGTGCTGTCCTCTCGTGCTCAGTGTCTTGGGTACCACTTGCTTGGGGCATTATCTTGTATTTAGTGTCCTTGGTACCACCTGGCTGTAATGTCACCTTTAGTCTAGGGGTTTGGGCACTGCCTGCCCATGTGGTTGTTTTGTGCCCAGCACGTTGGGTATCACCTAACTGTGACACTGTTGCATGTTTAGGGTCCTGGGCACCAACTGGCCATAGTGCCATCTCTTTAGTATCCTGGGTACTATCTTGCTGTGATGTTGTCTTGTGGTTAACATTCTGGGTACTGTTTGGCCATAGTGGTGTCTTGTGTTTAGGCTTCTGGGAACCACCTAGATGTGCTGTTACAATGGGCTCAACATCCTGAAAAACGTGTGGCTGCCATGTCATGTTATGTGCACTGCTCTGGGTACCACTTGCCCATGACATTTGTTTGTGTCTAACATCTTGGGCACCGCTTGGCTGTGGTATTTTCCTGTATTCAGCATCCTTGGAATCACCTGGAATCTGGAGGTCAGTGTCTTGAGCACCATCCAGCCATGCTGTTATCTTGTATTCAGGGTGCCGGGTACCACCTGGCTGTGGTACTGGGTGACCAGTGACAGTCCCTATGGCTGTCACCTCCCCAGAGGCTTTGATACCTGTCATGGGCTGTTTATCTAATGCCAACTGGATGTTGTTGCCCAAATCATGGTTGATGTCTTCCTGAGCGATGCTTGGTGGTGGAGCTGACTCTCTCAGGGGCCCTTGGCACTCGTCCTGTCCAAACTTCTCATTCTTGCCTGGTGCTATAGAGCTGTCAGGCCTTATGCAGTCCTGGGGTGTCACCAGGCCAGGGGTGGACACCCCTTTCTGGAGGCCAGAGGCACAGCAGGTGCTCACTCCTGCATAGCTTCTCCCAGCAGTGCCATGGCTAAGTGTGGGTGTTTCACATGACTCCAGACATAGATGCCTTTCCCCGGCGGGGTCAGAGATACTCTGTTCTGAAGCACCACTGCAGCTCCTGAGGTCACGCAAGTTCTCGAGGCTGTGCTTTTTCTGTATTCCACCAGGAAAGGTTTTGGAAGGACTTGGTATTAGGGACCCCTGTGAGGCATCACCATCTACATTGACACAATCTCCTTGGTCTTCCTGGAGTCCACACTTCGCTGCAGGATGGAGACACATGGGCACCCCCCTGGGTGTACTCTGTATTGTTGGAGCTTGGGGACCCTTCCTGTCCCCTTTCACAGTGGAACATGCTGCTTGTTTATTGCCGGCTACATCCTCTCTTCTCGCGACTTGAGAACACGTGTCTTCATGACTCGCTGCCCATTGCCGAGGACCAGGAGAGGGTGGCATTTCGTGAACTATGGGAAGCTGCACTGTTATTTGCGGAGGCTTGATGGCAGGCTGTGCTCGCCGCTCAGCCTGGACTGCTAAAGGGGCCAAGAAAGGGATCTGTGTCACTGTCTCCTGTTCTGGCAGGTGCCTTGGGATGGCAAAGAATGGCTCTCTTTCCGAGCCTGAGGGTGTCCTTTCCGCTTCATCCTCAGAGCTGCACACAGTCATGCTGATTTCAGGCAGCCCTTTCCTGTTATCCTTCACTCCCTGGGTGTCGGCTGCCACCTCTTGTGTATTGGGCTCTGCTGTTCTGTCATTTCCGACTGACCCAGTACCTTTGGAGCTGTCCAGTCCAAGTGGGGACAACACGGGGACATAGCCAGGCAGGGCTTGGCCTTTGGAAGACATGCCATGGAGACCTGAGTTCAGAGCCACTGCCTGGGATGCTGAGAACTTTAGCTGTTCCTTGTGCTCCTCGTTCATGGGTCCTTGGGTTGTGTTTCCTCCGGCTTCCAGGTTTTCTGAGTTGGAGGACATGATGGTTTCACCGGTGGGCCAGCGTCGGGACTCCGAGTGACTAAGTTTGGCACAATGGGACAACCAGCTCTGGGGACCACAGACAATCGTGGCGATGCTGAGGGCTGGCAGGGGCTCAGCTGTGCAGGCCAGAAATTGGGCGGGGGGAATTCTGGTACAGCTGGTGGCCAGGGTGGCCATGTGGAGCATCCGCACTTGCGGCCTGTGCACTTTCTTCTTCTGCAGGCTTTTGCTCTTCCGCCCTTCCCTGTGCAGGGGCAACAGACTGGCCTCCGAGTGCAGGCAGCTGCTCTGTTCAAACCTTTCTCTCAACTTGGAGAGGATGGAGCTCCGGCCCACAATTCTCGGCAGGAGGCCCCTGGCCGCTCCAGGCCTCTGGGACTGGGGTTTGTCACGTGTTTCTTTCTCCTTAGCTTCCTTCTCTTCTGCAGCCAAGAACTTCTTCAGGATGTTTTTCACAGTGCTCTTCCCACTCGCGGGGCTCCACCGGGGCTTCTCACTGGCTGGGGGCCTCTGGCCACTACTGCCAGCTCCTTCCTTGGTCTTTTCCAGGAGCTTGCTGATAGCAGCATTTACAAAACTCCGGCCAGGTCCTTGCTTATCTTTGGAGATCAGCCTCCCCACCTCCCGGGTCTTCTTGAGGTGGGGCTCCCTACCAGTGCCCATGAACTTAGCCTGTAACAGCTGGAACCGTGTGGGTGTCCGGCCCACCTCCTGGAGTCGGGGCAGGCGGCTGGCCCTGTGTGTTCTGTCTTCTGCCTTCTGGGGCCTGTCTGCACGGTCCAGGACATAAAGCAGGAGGCTGCCGAGGAGGGTGCGGGCTGCCTCATCACATGTCCTGCTGATCTTCTTCTTCAGCATCTGTGCATCAGCGGCCATCTTCTCAAGGCACACCTTGCTGCTCTTGGAGCTGAAGGAAAACAAGACCCAAGACCCAAAACAATCAAATATTTAATTGTCATTTTCCTAAGGTTATTCTTATCCCAGTTAGTTTTATGTCAATGTGACACAAGCTAGAGTCATCTGATAGGAGCAAACCTCAATTGAAAAACCTCCATAAGATGGGCTGGAGGCAGGCAAACCTGTAAGGCATTTTCTTAATTAGCAATTGATGGGGGAGAGCCCAGCCTATTGTGGGTGGGGCCATCCCTGGGTTCTATAAGAAAGCAGGCTGAGCAAGCCAGGAAGCAGTATCCCTCCATGGCCTCTGCCTCAGCTACTGCTTCCAGGTTCCTGCCCTATTTGAGTTCTTGTCCTGACTTCCTTTGATGATGACCTGTGATGTGGAAACATAAGCTGAATAAACCCTCTTCTCCTCAAGTTGCTTTGGTCATAGCATTGTCACAGCAACAATAACTGACTAGGACAGCATCAAAGCTCCTGGAGGACCTCTGGGGCTCCTCAGGAGTCTGACCACTGGGACTGGTGCTGGTCCTGAGCACTGCAAAGGACAGCGGATCCTCTCCAAGCTTGAGATACGTGCATTCAAGAGGCGACATATAAATAGGAGCATTAGACAAGAGCCACAGCATAAGCACTCACAAAGCCTTGGCAGGGTGTGAGTAAGCACAGCGCACACAGTGACCAGTGCAAAAATATCCAACGTGAGCAGCAGCTGTGCTGCCCATCACCAGGAGCATCATTGTTCTGGGTAGCAGGCCAGTCCTGCAGTGGCCCCTCTGCGTCCTTGCAGAAGTAAACCAATCCCGGGGCCGCCCCAGCACTCCCTTGGGCCCAGAGTGGAAAGCCACACGATTGGTCTGTCTCAGGGTTGAGGAGCCAGCAGACTGGGAGCTCAGGCTTGCTCCTGGGGTACCTGACCTGTCTCTCATCCGGATGGTCTGCGGACACATCTCTCCCTGATCTGGTCACTCGTGGAAGCTGGCATGGGTGGAGAGAGACCCTCTTCCACCTGAGGTGCTCACTATCCTGGGACAGCATCAGCAGAAGGCCTCTGAGGGTTTTGGGCGTGCCTTAACAGCTGGCACAGACAGAGGGCACGGGGTCATGGGTGGGCCTGGTTATATGCCCCTGCTGGGCTTGAGGGAACCTGGGAATAGTTGGATGGATTTAAGTGGTCCCAGATTTCCTGCCTCTGAGGTAAGATGGTGCTGCTGTCTTGGAAGTGGGTTGGCTTTGGCTATGGGTGGAGTTTTTCCCTTTCCCTGGGCTTCTTGTAATTAGTAGCCACGAAGTTCTACATCTTGGGGTTGACCTCTGGCAGCTGCCTAGATACCAGCTTCTATCCAGAAATGTGAGGTCTCACAGGCACATTGCATGCCTATGAACTCAGCCCTTCTACCCCAAATTCCACCTCCTATTAACTGTGCCCCTTGGGCACACAGGATCTTTCCTGGCCTCCACCCCCTACAGCTTTAAGATGTGTCAGACTGTCGCTGGCCCCATTCCCTGCCCCTCTTCCTGGCTTGCCTGCCCCACATTCACACAACTGAACCTGACAGCCAACAACAGCAGCACGCCCTTGATGGCCACAAACCACATGACCAGACTCCTCTGTCAGCCACATCCAGTCTTTGCTCTCCTTGGATGTTCTTTGGACAGTCACACCCTTCTTACATTGTCTTTCTTGCCACCATCCTCTGTGGGTCTAGTTTCAGCATGTGCCCACTGTTCCATTGTGAATATCAGCACACAGGGTCTTGAGAGAGGCTTGGGGCCCAGCGCAAACTGAATTCACACATTTGTAATTATAAAGCTCAGACCCTGTAGCCTGCAGCGGGGCCTGGACTTCACTCTGCAGTTGCCATGAGAAGAAGCTTGACAATTACCGCTGCCAGCTTTCAATTGGGCAGCCCACAAGGTGCCACAAGAGTCCTCTTTTGTCAGTTCCCAGGAGGGGCAGAGCCTGTGGAGACTCGAGGGTCTTGCTCCTTGGGCCTGGGTTTGCAGACAGACTCACCTGGCGCTGGTGCTACGAGGAGCTCAAAGAGCCTGTGTACGTCTTGGAGCTTTGTGGTCACACAGTTCGTGAGGCCGGCTGGGCTATTTCAACTGTCTTACTGACTCTTCAGGTGAGTCATTAGGATGACTGAAATAACTGTACTGGCAATGTGCAGTGAGGATATTCTGGCCAACTGACTAAAGGCCACGAGGCCCAACCTTGCAGGACACTGATATCATTGCCCAACTGCCTCTCCGAGGGCTCCTGAGCCCATGGTCTAAAGGGAGAAATGAGAAACCCATCTGGTATTAACACTCCAGCCTCTCCCATAGAAGGGCCAGCCTAGAGCCTTCTCATGCCCCCAGCCATAGTACCACGCTGCCTTCTGCTCTGGGTAGTGCCTACTTCTTGGAGGTAGTATGTAAGCAGGGTGCTATTAGGGAGGCATGTGTAAACCAGCATGGCTGTTTGGGTCGAAGCCCTGATAAATCACATTTTGGCTCATCATCAGTTAGAAGCTGGCATACTGCCAGGGTGTTGTCCAGCAACTCACTGCCTGCCCATCACCAGGACCAACACTTGAGGCCACTTGGAGCCTTCAACTCTAACTTCTTCGGCAGACATGAAAAGGGGATTTATCTTACAAGCCCTAGATGGAGTTTCAGAAAGTTCTCCAAAGCTTCCATGATCACCTCAGATGTTTTTAGTCCTGGCACGGTGGATGCTTTCCTAAGATTTATGGGCTAGCATTAGCAGATTAGAGCAGGCACTTAAGTTCTTTTCTGGTGAGCCACAGCTGGCCCTACACAGGAGGGGCATCTGTGCTGTAAGTGATGAGTAAATGGGGACTTCCCAGTTCACTCCAATGAGTCAAAACTGTGTTTAGCAAAGGTTTTTAACCAGAAATTACTCTTCCTTCATGAGGATCTTTGCTTATCATCCCTCAGACCATCCACTGTGGCTTTGTGCTTCCATCCTCTTGTAGAACACCTCCTCTGACCTCCAGGCCCAGGTTTTCATGTTCTCCCAACTCCCGGTAAAGCTCAAGATGAAGGGGTAAGCCTGGGGAAACGGCCTTGAGATCTTTGCTTTAGCTCATCTGCCTGAGGCACTCTGTCCTCAGGACAGCTACTGCCAGGCCCTGGGGATACAGCCTCATTGCTCCTGCTTCAGGGCAGTCCCAAGCTCACAGCCCACGGCTGCGTCCCAGCACACCAGCAGCTGTGGCCAGTTATCATGTGGCCACTTTGAGTTCCAAGGGCAATTTAAAGAGCCATTCTATCTCTGCCCACAGCCCCCCTAGTACAGCAAAGGCCTCATGGGACTAGGAAGTCTGTCTGTCTGCTTCTCCACTTCACTCCAGGCCCAGAGAGTTCCCGGCATGAGGGCCAGGCCTCTGCAGACGCCTGTGGACACCTGGCTCACTGTCTCTGTGGGGCAGCTGCAGACAGCATGCAGACCCGCCCCTCCGACCCCTCTGCTCTCCTTGCTCCAGCCCCAGCCTTCCAAAGCGGTTTCCTCCTGGGCGGGGCAGCCACTCTCTTTACTGGCATGCTGCTTCTGGCCCTCCACTGCCCACTTCTGGACCCTTTTCAAGGTGCTTTTCCTAGCTGTGGGTCCTAGGCCACAATCCTATAGAGACTTCCCTGTGCTCTGTGCCTTTCCCGAGGCACAAGCCATGTCTTGTGGTTCCTTCCCATACACCTCAGTTCTTCCGAGTCGCTGGCACCTCTGGCCTAATCTATGCCAGAACATTCCAGAGTCCTTGCTGCATGAACATGCCTCCCAGTGGAGCACCAGCATGGCTTGCGGGGGCCTTATACTGCCTTTGGGGGACATGACTAAGCCTGTTTTCCAAGTCCCTGAGGATGAGCTGCAGAGCCTGGCCCAGGATGGAACAGAATCTTCCTCTCCATGGCCAACACAAACAGGGGGTCCATAAACCTTCCTAATTTAGGCACTAGTGGCAGGCAGGCAAGGTCATTCAGGACACGAGATTGGACCATTGGCTCAGGACACACCCAGGCTGTTCAGCACTAAGGAATGTCACCATCGCGATGTCTACGGAAGACAGAGGACAGCAAACCTTAGGGCCTGCCTCCTCCCACTTGAGCACATGCAGCCTTGGATCAGTCCGGCCCCTCATCTGCTATGGTCAGCAGGGCTTTGCTCGACTGCCCCACAGTCAGGGGCTATGCCAGGGTTGCTGGGTCCCTGCTCTGTTCTGAATGTCCTCTGCCTCAGTTTCCTTGTAGAAGTGGGGTCTCAAACAAACCCTCATTTAGCATGGCTACAAGGATCTGCCAGAGAGACCCATTCCTTAGCCTGTTAGGGTACCACATCCTGAACCACACTGCTACTGCAGGACTCACAGGAGCCATGGCAAGCTATTTATCAAATCCATCATGGTCCCTACCAGCTGGTGAGCCATGATGCTACCATTTTGTGCCCACCTCAGAACAAGCTGTGAGGGCACTGTCCTCACCTGCCTATAGGCGGCTTTGTAGTGACTGCGGCTGCCTTTCAGTCACTGTACTCGCCTGTCTATTTGCCTGTCCCTGGCTGCCTCTTATAGCTCAGCATGAAACAAATCCATACCAGGATGCTGTGTACCCAACAAGACGACATGTCTTCATCAGGACCTTCTATGGACCTGTTTTATCTGTTTCCTAGCTTCAGCTACCAAGTTGATACAGCACAGAGTTACCTGAGTGAGTCTCAACTTGGGGACTGCCTCAAACAGACTGCACTGTGAGCATATCTGTGGGGTATTTTATTGACTAATAATTGACACATACAGGAGGGTCCAGCCCACGGGAGGAAGTCCCACCCTTGGGCAGGTGGTCTTGGGTTGTATAGGAAGCTAGCTGAGCACTACCCAAGGAGCAGGTCAGCAGGCAGCATTCCTCCATAGCTCCTGCCTTGAGTTCCTGTCCTAACTTCTCCCTGACCAGTAAGAGTAAGCTGAAATAAACCCTTTTCTCTCCAGTTTGTTTTTGGTGATGGTATTTATGACAGCAGTAGAAAAGCAAACAAACATGATTATACTCATAGTCTTTACCCCGAAACTACTGCCTGAGGGCCACAGCTTTTTTCTGTGTATCCTGTCAGGCACATGGTAGATATTCA
>CM053764.1:111759244-111925917 GCA_028658305.1 Pachyuromys duprasi | reverse complement strand
AAAGGTGTGTGCCACCACTGCCCAGCCACATTTGGCTTTTTAAACTACACTGGAAGTTATTCAAGGCCAGGCATGACAGTGCATGTCTGTGATTCTCATGCTCAGGAGGTAGAGGTAGGAAGATTGCAAATTCTGAGGACAGCTTGAGTTTTGAGAACTTATCTCAAACAGACAAACAAACAAACAAAACAAAAAAGGAAAAGAGCCAGGCGAAGTGCAAGCCTGTAATCTCCACATTTTCCCCAAATTTCCAGGACAGCCAAGGCTATACAGAGAAACTCTTTCTCAGAAAAGATAAGAAAAGAAAAGGTCAAAAAAAGGAGGAAAGAAAGAAGGAAGGGATGGAAGGAGGGAGGAATCAAAGAAGTGACTTGAAAATAATTAAAATAGGAAAGGAGAATAAAACCATAAAGCCACGGTATGACAAGTAGAATTCAAGGGTGCTGATGACATAGATCGCTCTCATGGAGAGAGTTTCAGAGCATCCCTGAGATTTAGGGGTTAATACTGGAGGTGATTTGTAGAGACAGATGCTCTCCAAGTTGGCAATATCAAGGCTACTAGTCATAAGCCCCAGGAAGTGGGATAGTGGCCCTGAGTGATCCCCCTCCACAGGGGTCATGGAAGGGCAAGTAGGTCACAAAGATGCTGTCCAAAGGTCATGTAAGGGCTACCTGCTCTGTCCCTAAGACAATCGGAAGTTTGAGTGAGCCAAGCATGGGGTGTAGGGCAGTACCCCAGGCACTGGTGGCCATGCTTTCTACAGCTTGCTCTCTTATTTATGATGAGGCCACCTGAGGGTGTGAGCCCTCACTTTCATACTCATGTAGATTCTTTATTATAACATTCTGGGTGTTCTCTCAACTTATTTCTACTTAATAGTAAAAAGTAAATCAACTCGGGGGCAGTTTTAACATCAGAGAAGGCATGCTAGTCTCAGTGTCTTAAAAGACATTTCCAACTCAGCAGAACCTTTGCCATGAATTTTAATGATGGCAATTTTAATCAGACATTTGAGTTGAACATCAATTGGGACATTTTCAATATTAGCACTTGCCCTTGGGCTGTTTTCCACCCACATTTAAGACAGGTACACTGACTTCCCCTGCCATAAGTGTGTGTGTATGTGTGTGTGTGTGTGTGTGTGTGTGTGTGTGTGGAGGGTCAGAGGCTACCTGGGCCAGGGAGCGGAGTGAAAGCTGTCAACTGTCAGACACTGGATTTTAACTCTTCTGACTGTTCTGTCCCAGGTGAGATACCCTAGCCTCCAGACCTCGGTCTTCCCACCTACTACCCAGGCTCTTCAACACTACCTACCTCATAGAAAGCCTAGATCAATGGAAATATATGTTCAATAGTAGAGGCTGTTATTACTATGGTCATAGCGGAGAGTAGGGAAGCCAGGTGCCAAACAGCTCTGCAACTTAACTGGCATTTGGCTGAACTCTGGATGTGAACAGCAAAAAAGAAAAAAACAAGTATTCATACCTGGTGTTAGTTTTGCCAGTTGACCCACAAATATTTAATGTTGTTGCTTTTTATTTTCCTTCCAAGGTGGGGGGTCTTGCCTTGTAGCTCTGGCTGGCCTTGTACCATCAAACTTGTGATCCTCCTGCCTCTGTCTCCCAAGCACTGGCTGGTATTATAAGCATGTATCACTGCAACCTGCTTAAGAATCTAAATTTGTCGACCTCTCTGAGCAGTCTCTCATCTGGTCTAGCTGACTTACTCCCTCCAGCTTTCAGAACGGGGTGGCAACCACAACACCCACCTCTTATCTGGATTCCAGATATGAACACCTTGGAAAAATGATTTCAGACAGAAATGAAAGACCTTGAACTGGGTTTGTAGCTCAGTAAGGAAGCACTTGTCTGGCGCTTGTAAGGGCTTAACGTTGGGTTCCATCTCTACCATGCTCTCTCTTTGTCTCTCTGTCTCTGTCTCTCTCTTTCTCTCTTCAGAGAATTGATGTTAATTAATCTAAATCAGCTTGAATTCAAAAAACTGTGTGTCTCCTGACCAGCCTTGTCCCTCTTTTGAGAACATGGAGAACCATGGCACAAGCTCATATACAGTCTTGAGAACACACTGGAGTACAGCTCTCTCCTGACATCACCTTCTCCAGAAACCTTCTCAGTCTGTGCCCCAGATTCAAACTACATGTCCATGCCTCTAAACCAACAAAGGATGCTTGCCTTGACTTAGGAAGAAAATGGGTACAGAAAGTTGCACCAATGACCCACACTTTTCTATAAGTCACCCCAGTTTAACACCTAGGAATAAGAAGCACTGATCCCTACAAAGTCTAATGCACAAATGTCATGGCCTTGTGTTGAAGCAGGACATACAGCATTCCCTTAGTCTAAGGTATTATGCTTATAAGCTGTAGCTTGTTCCTCATTCCACTCATTAAACTTGGGGGGGGTAATAAAATGCTGCCCCCACCACAATTTCAGAACTAGGAAAGCAAAATAAATGCCCTAGAATGAAACACAGCTTACTGTGCTATTGGAAGAGACTGATTTGTTTGCACAAGAGATGTGGCGGTCAGCTGGGTGTGGTGGAGTAAGCCGGCAGTGCCAGCACTGGGAAGGCTGAGTGCATCAAAAGGATCATGAGTCTGAGGCCACCTCAGGCGACACAGTGAAATCCTATGCCAGCAAAACAAAACAAGAAAATGAACAATTTAACTGGACATGGTGGTGCACGCCTTGAGTCCTAGTATCCAGGAGGCAGAGGCAGACAGACCTCTGTGAGTGTGAGGCCAGCCTCCTTTACACAGGGAGTTCTAGGCCAGGGCTACATAGAGACCCTTTTTTAAATGAAACAAGTTAACAACAACAAAAAGCCTCATAACAGGGGTGTGAGTATATGAACACACATACATGTGCCATGGGCTACTAGTTAGAATATTTCGTGTATGCACATGTACACTTTCACAAACACATAAGAATGATACAGGACCATAGATTGATAAGTCATGTTAGTGCAAAAGCCCAAAGCTAGCATGCACGTATACAGCAATTACAATCCTACTTATGAAAGAAATGATGTATACACAGCATGCGTGTACAGGTACGTCACTTCTGCATGCAATACTGATAGAAGATACAAAAAAAAATTCTGGCAGGATGCATAAGAAATGCACACTGTGCTGTGTACTGGACCCAGCGTGTGAGCACAGGCCAACTTTGGGGAGACCATGTTTCCTATATGCCAGCATTTGACATTGAGTTCTGAAGCCGTGTATGCACAGAGCCAGTTAGCATTCTGTGTCTAACATGGGAGAAGCGGGGCTCATCTCATTACCAGCCAGGGCTTCCTTTTTCTTTTCAGTGTTGCATTATCTGTCATGGGAAAATGAAGCTGGGGAAACTCTCATAATGCCTGTGAGCTTCACTTCAGTTTGTGCTTTCTAATTACTTTGTACATCTCTGATTCTTACATACACAGGAATTTCATTTTCCGAACCCTCTAGTGAAGTAAGATGGAACCCATGTGGGCCTCCATCCCAACCCTGCCATACTATGCTGCTTACCGAGGCATCTTGTGTGTCAAGGACAGAGACTGGAAAAGCCACTTTCAGGGCAAGGCCTCCAGTGACATAGGAGGATGCTCTTCAAAATACCAAGTGTTGTATTTGTCTAGGGAAAGTTTGAATGTGCCTCATTCCAGCTAGGTTTATTTTCCTGAGAGAATTCTCTATTAATTCTCGTCCACTCCTCTGGGCTGTTTGTGTAGCAGAGTGTGTGCAGTGTGAGACTTTCCCTATATCTATCTTTCTGTTTCTGCTTGATAAGTGTGCTAGTTCAGTGATCAGAAGCCAGCGGCACAGTCATGCGCACACACACACATACACACAAACCTCTACTCAGTGTCAGGCACCACAGACCCTTCCACAGCATGACTCTACTCTTCTTTACCAAATGGAAGTCACACACACAAAAACAATTTCTCTGCCCCAAGACATGCCTGCATACAGGATCGCTCCCTAGGGTCAGAGAACAGGATGCCTGGGACAGAGCAACATCCTGTGGTGGTGGCCCCTGCTGATAAAGTCTGCAGCCATCTTTCCAGACATACATCACAAGGGAAGAGAGAGGCACCCCCATATCCCATTTAACCATCCCTCAGAAGCAGGTGAGGCCCAGGGAGAGCTTGCACCCTATAAGGTGTGCAGGTTCCAACAAGTGGGTGCTTTCTGCCCCATCCCCACCCTGTTAGAGGGGCCCCAGCAGCCTCCCACTGAAGACAGTGTTGGCTCCCTTCAGAGTCAAGGCCTTATGAGAAAAGGATACAGCACCAACAAGACAGGCCCAGCTGTGCTGCCCAGGCACAGCACAGCACGGCCATCTGTCGGCAGTGGGGGCTGACTTCATCCTAACTGAGGAAAAGCCATGCTGAAAGCTGTGGTTGGAGCAGGAGTGTGTGTCCATCTTCTCCACACTCCCAGCTCACCACCCCCAACTTAGGGAAATTCCATGGAGTAGGACACTGTGGCTAAAGACTTCCTTCCCCACGAATCTAACCTACCAAAAGGAAGGCGAAGCATGAGACACAGAAAGCCATCTGCTGCCTGGCTTCCTCAGTGTTCAAAAGGGTTCCAGTAGATGCTTAGTGACCAAAGCATGGCAAGGAGGTTAAGACTGCTTTGGGTACATCTTGAAGCCACATGTCTCATGTGAGACATGAACACATCTGACTGCAGGGAGAGATGCCTTGCCCCCTAGCGTGCCAGTGAGGTAGCAGGCAGAAGTGCATAGCTGGGCAGTAGAAAGACTGAAGAAGGTTCCCATTCTCTTAGGACCATGTATTTTATATAGCAAACATGTCTGATGTTGGAGGGAAAGGTTCCAATTGCATTACAGCCCATGAGGGGTGCGTTCCTCCCATGGACACTGCACATGCATACCCTGGCCTAGGGGAGGCTCTAAGCCTTCGTGTGGACGCTACGGGGCTGCCCTCCAGGAGGGAAAATGGCAGAAACACTTTACTTTTCTTCTGTGGACAGGCGGTGCAGGGCTGTGCCCAAGTCCTCTAGTCTGTGTCTGTGCTCCAGTTCCTGGTACAAGCCCTGTGGAACAGTGGCCAGGCCGTGCAGCAACCCGAACAGGCAGCCGGCGATTGTCCCTGTGGCTCCGCTCTCACCTGGAACAGCAAACACGAGTGTGTCCTAGGGGGCTCCCCACCAAGTAAGCCTGCTCTCCCCAGATACCTGAGACCATCCTAGAGGAGACAGGGGTCGTGGTGGACAAGTTGCAATCCTAGTACTCAGGAGGCTGGCGTGGGTATATTGAGATGAGTTCAAGTCCTGCCTGGGCTAGAAAGTGAGTGTCAGGCCAGCCAGGGGTACCACAGTACCCTACCTCAAAACAAACCATACCAGCCCTGGGCTGCCAGCTGCCAGTCACAGTTTTAAGCAGCAGGCCCTTAAGAAAGGCTCTGCAGGTGTTTTTCTGTCTCTTCCCCCATTCAGGGTGGCACCTGGTAGCATTAGGTGGCAGACAGGTGCGCACAGTGGAGCTGGGAGAACGGTCCTAACAGACAGCATGGGCCCTGTCCCTCTGCGCAGCCTGAACACCTGGGAAAGGCTGGCTTCAGCTCTCATAACAAAGCCTCAAGTGTCTCAGCTGAGAAACGGCCGCGGGATCTGCCTTTGGACTTGGAGCAATCTCCTAAAGGAGTTATGTGTGAGGTGAGCAAGAAAACGCATCTGCCTGTGGCAGCTGTGTCTCCTGACGCTTGATGCTGCGTTAGGTTGCAGCAGGGCACATTCCCAACTGTCGCATGGGTGCACTTGGATTCAATACACTGTGCTTTTCATCCACCCTTTTCGGGTTTTTCTAATGGATTATGGGAAGAAATATCCTAAAAGGAGATCTGATCCTCCCATCATGATTGGGAGGAGAAAAGCATTACCTTACTCCATGAATACGTTCCCTACTTCATAAAAATGTATAAAATTGTCCTTAAAATTCAATGTACAACTGTTTCTGACAGTTGTGTATTCACTGCCTTTCCATCTCTGGTTTGCATTAAAGTCAATCATAGCCTACTTTTGCTTGTTTTTATACAAAATATTTATTTTTCATGTATATGAGTGTTTTTCCTGCATAAATGTATGTGCACCATATGTGTGTCAGTTGCCGGTGGAGGCTGGAAGAGGGTATCAAAGCCCGTGGAATTAGAATTAATGATGGTTTTAAGTTGCTATATAGATGCTGGAAACTGAACTCAAGTCTTTGCACGAGCAGCAAATACACATAACTGCTGACCTATCTCTCCAGCCCACGGTTTGTTTTCGAGTCAGGGTCCTTTGCAGCCCAGAGTGGCCTTGAACTCACTATGGAGCTGAAGCTGGCCTTGAACTCGTGTTCGTCAAGACTTTGTCTCCCCAATGCTGGGAATACAGGCATGTGCCACCACCAGTTTATGAGGTGTGCAAGTTAGACAAGTACTCTACCAGCTGAGCTACACCAACCTCCTCACCCTGCAGCTTCTAAAAGATTTAGCACACTTATTTATTGTAGGTGTAGGTGAGTGTGCACATGTGCTCGTATGAAGGAGTTGGTTCTTTCCTTCTGCCATGTCCTGGGGTTAAACTCAGGCTCTCAGGCTTAGTTACAATTGACCTGCTGTCCCCATTCCCCACCTTTTTTTTTTTTTTTTTTGAGATGGAGTCTCATGTGATCCAGGCTGCCCTTCCACTCATTATGTAGCCAAGTGTGAATATTTGAACCTCATGCCCCCATCTCTCAATGCTTGGATTACAGGTATGCAACACCATGCTGTGTGTGTGTGTTGTTGGGATCATACTCAGCAAGCACTCAGCCACCCCCACAGTCTGCTCTTCAGAATCACTTTCAGGGCTACCTGCTTCTGGCAGCCTCAGGCAGTTGTAAATTCAGTGAAATGAGGACAATTAGGTGTGCATAAGCAGTGTCTGAGGCTTCAGTGCCTGAGGCTAGTTCTAAAGGACAAAAGCTGTGTGGAGATCTCCAAGTCATGTGGCCCTTGTCTCTTTGGCTGAGAACCTTGGAACTCCCTCTGGTTCCTCCCAACATGACCTCTGACCCCAAGCTGCTTCTGAGTACTGGTTGTATTTCAGACATGCTCTCACACACTAGCACATGCATGCTTGTGCACACACAGACACACACAGTGCAGAGACTGGACTGAATGAGGCTGGGACCACAATGGCTGATGGAAGGGGAAGTTGGGGGCAGTGGTTCTTAGAGTGGATACGCCTAGAGAGCTGGGTGCTGGTCGCAGGAGAGGCCTGAGCATTGCCAGGAACAGCCGGAAGGATAAAGAGCCACTCTAACCAGATCTGACTTTCCAAATCTTTTCTGTCTTTCCTTCCACCAAAACCTGCTTCCAGGGTGGCTCTGACACAGTTGTTCATTCTCAGAGGAAAGCTGAAGGAAAGATGAGGTACCCAGTGGGTTGTGGGACAAACTTCTGGTCCCACACAGACCTTTCCACTGGCAGCTGAGGGTTCTAGCCACACACTCAATTGCACTAAGATGCAACTGAGTAGTAAGAGGCAATTGCAAGGGCAGCGACTTCCTTACAAGCTTCTCGTAGACACCCAAGTCCATCCTGCTTCTCTTGGCCACTCCCAGCACCCTGTCTTCCTCTTTCAGAGCTTGCCTCAAACAGTTCTCAGCAGCATCAGCTATTCTAGCTGAAGTACCGTCATCAGCAAACTTTTGCATCTGGAGTTGTGCACAGGCAGGGAGGTAAGCATTTATTCTCATTACTTGTTTTCACACTTGGTAAGCCCATGGAGTCAGGGCAACCGGGGGACAATGGCCTCAGGAAGAAAAGCACTTCCCCCAGAGCCAGGCTTTGCACAGGCTACGGAACTGCAGGACGGGGAACCTGTGTAGCCAGCTTGAGGGACACCTATCAGGTCCAAGTAGTGTCCCCACACCTGCTCACTGTCTTGACAGTGGTCTTCTGTGAGACTGCAGACTTGTGGGCTACATCACAGTGGGTTACTACAGCTGTGTCTGTGCCCTGTGGTGTAAGGGTGTGTACCACAGCCAGAGGCTCTAGAGTGTATCCAGCAGATAAGCCTGCATCTGGGGCTAGTCCTGTGTCTGTGGACCCCAGATACCTAGAAGTACTTCAGGGCCTAGGTGAGTATCTTCTGGAAGTATCAATCTTAGAAAAGGACATCTTACCTCCATGAAACATGGCTCGCTGGCACAGCTCAGTCCAGTTGCTCCCTGCAGCAAGGAGGGCATCATAGGCTATCATGGGGGCATCATGGCCACGCCGTCCCCCTCGGCCCTCTGAGCTCCACTTCTTGTAGGTCTGAAGGGAACCATGGGTCAGTGTGTGACTGTCAGGTGACCCATGTCTGTCCCTGTGGCTGCTGCCCACCCACCAGTCTTGCCCACTCACTCACTGTGTCCTGGCCGAGCGCCACAGGGCACAGATACACTCCGGGGGTAGGGCTGGACTCACCTTGTCTCTCTCCTCTGCGTTATAGTTGTCAGGGAAGGTGGCTTTGTCCTCTCTGTCCTCACTGATTTTTCTTTCCTCCAAATAAAACTGCCACTTTGCTTCGAAGTAAAACCAGTGCTCCTGGTACTCTAGATGCAAGCACAGGGCAAGTGGGCTCACGGTGCTTAGTGGAGGTGGGCAGGGGGTGGTAAAGGTGGGCGGTGCCCTCCATGGCTGCAGGTGTGGGGATGGAGTACCTGTGCCCCAAATTAGCAGCCCTGATAGGTATGGCTGCTTCCAGCAGTAGCACAGAAGATGGGGAGGAAGCAAAACAGAACCATTAGATGCTCTCCAAAGCAGAAAGTGATCACAGGGTAATTATGAGCCTATAATTTTAATTAATTAGGAGATGTAGCTCAGGTTTAAGAGTACTTGCCTAGCATGCATAAGATACTGAAAAAAAAAAAAAGAATCCTCCAAACTAAAGAAACCCAGACATCTAAAACAAAATAAAAGGGCTGGGAGGCAGAGGCAGGCAGATCTCAGTGAGTTCGAGGCTAGTCTGGTCTACGAATAGAGTCCAGGACAGCCAAGGCTACACAGAGAAACCCTGTCTTGAAAAACCAAAAAAAAAAAAAAAAATCAAAAGGGAATTCTGTAATTTGATAACTTAAACCTGGACCTGCACAGTAAGGGGAGACTTTTTGTTATCACTGATAGCCTGAAATCTAAGCCCCGGCGAGCTGAACTATCTCTGGTTGGTACATCTGATGAGGAGGGTACCGGCTGGGCTGTGGCCAGCAGCCACTCATTTTACAGGGGGCCATGCCCTCCAGAGACTCGGAATCAAGAAGTGGAGGAGCCTGCTCTAGGAGGCTTACAGTGTGTACTCCCCTGGAAGCAACAGAGGATGGGAAATGCCTTGGCTTTTAGGGGCTGGTAAGGTCTGGAGGGGGGGGGGGCATAGCTGAAGATAAAGATCTAGAACCTGTTTTCTGTCTACGGCCGGACAGCTGAGAGCAAAGCACAGAGCATAGGGGTTAAGGGCTATGGGGCAGTGGCAGAGGCTGCAGGGAGAAGCCAGGCAGTGATGGAACATCTACTTGAACTAGTACATTGGGATTTTGGACCTGCTGAGCCTCACAAAGCTAAACCATTGCCTGTTTGTAAACCACTAAAGGCCAAAGGCCTGCGCAGGGCAGCACTGGCCCCAGCACTGCCTCTACTCAGGAGCAGGCTGTAGCCAGCAGCTTGGAAGGGAGAGTTCCAGGTCCAGAAAGGCCTGTCTGATTCTTTCAGTTCCTTTAAACCTGGGGTTCGGGGGGCTAAGTGGACACTCTACAGGGTGTTTACAGAACAGCTCTTCGCTGGGTGAGCTTAGGCTCTATTAAAAGTGTTGTGTCTAAGGAGTGCCTGAAACTCTGGGTTAAGCAAACTTAAAATCAAATAGACATAACAGGGCTGTTTCTCAGGGGTCACCTCAGAAAGAGTTAAGTCTACAAATGGCCTGGCAGTGAACTCTGTTCTCAGGCTCATGCCCTCATGGGTGGTCCACTTCGAAAATAGCCACCTGTGTTCTGGAGTCCTGGGTGTCCCTTAGCAATGAGACCACTGTGCTACAAGGTTCCACTCTATCATAGCAACTTCCTACCAGTCTTGGGGACATCTGGTGACCCTGCTCAAGTGAAACAGCCCACTGACTGTGGGTAGAATTGGGGGAACTTCAAGGGACATCTGAGACAGAAGAACCAGGGAATGATGGCTTAAACTAAGCCAAAATAAAGGAAATAAATAAATGTTCCCTGGAGGTCAAGTAAGTGAAGGATGGACAGTTCAGAGATGAGCTAGCTAGAATGCCTGGCACCATCCTCTAGGCCCAGCTTCCTTCAGTGCTGAGGCCAAGTGTGTGTCCTCCTGTCCTTGTAAAGTTGTTCTGGAACCATCTAGAATATGCCCTCCCCCCATCCACATCCTGTGGTGACTTTGATGTGACTCTGGGACTGCCCAGGAGTCACTCAGCTGCCTTGCAGAAGCGGTGACTCTGGCCCTGTGCTTACAATTTCCCTTCCGTCAGGATATCCCGGGTGGCTTACTTTAGGAAGTTTGTTCCTCCTTAGGTGCACAGCGGGAGACAAAGAGCCACCTGCCTTCCCCACCTGTTCATATCCCTCTTAGAAGGGAGAACAACCCTGGGGTAGGAGCGTCTTCCATATACTCAGTGTCTTGTGGGAGTGAGCCCTGGGTCTTTTGGTCCTGCCTTTGGATACCTGTATCTATGTCTGCTATACAGCACTCCGGAGTCAAGTGGCTGAGGGCGGGGTACACTTCACTGCCTGTGTCCAAAAGGCTCTGGGTTAATGAGGGCAGACGAGAACCTTGGGAGTACATGCCTTTAGTGGCATGGGGCCCATCATGGTACAGATGGAAGTGTGTGCCATGGGATACATCTCTTTGGTCAAGTATGGTTTAGGGTGGGGTTGTGTGAAATGTAGGTGTGCTTCATTCCTCTGCAGATATGCATCTCGTTTGTACCTGGTGTAGGCTAGGAGGTGCAGTGTGGGGGCACTTCCGGGACCTCAGAGTACTGTGGGAGAAGCCCTTCACGCGGCTGGGGTTCCCCTGGAGGTTGTGGTACCTGCCCTCTGCCAGGTGAGGACCACTGCGAGGCCAGCTCTTGCCACACCGACCAAGGCTTCCCTAGACATTGCCTTGGGGTGAACACACCTAGAGCTATGGGGCAGCTGGTGCAGGACTAGAGTTTGAGTGTGAGCACGTGTGTTCTGGGTGGGTGGAAAGCACGGGGCAGGAAGAAGCCAGGCTCACCTGCCATGTGCCTGATCGTCTTCCGGCAGTAATCCTCAGCCAGCGGAAGCGCCTTCAGCATCTCTCTTCCCCATTGTACCAGTGGCTTTCCCTGTATTGCATAAGAGGCAAACAAGGCAGTGCACAGAGACCCAAGGAAACCTAGAAGGTGGGAGGAAGACAGACGGAGCTTTGTTCCCCGGGGCCAGTGGCTTTCGGAGTCCAAACAGACTACCCCACACTGTGAGCTCTGCCTCTCCTTCTGTATAAGAGGCAAGGCACCGTCTCAGGCCTGCTGTGGGGCGTGGAGACTAAGCAGAGAAGCACATAGCACCAGCCAGGGCATGGAGAAGGGCATCCGCCCTCAGAACTGACTAGCACCTCCTTAGCCTGGATCCCAGTTTCCCCTCAAGATCTGTACCTCTCTTTTCCTTTGCTCTGACACAAATGATGTAGCAACACTAAGAACTTTCTCCCGTGTGTGGCTTCTTGGACAGCACCATACTTAATGCCAATTCTGCTTCCAAGTGGAACAGCAGCCACATAGGACTTGCGCCCGCCCAGCACCGGCTTTACCTGTGGGATGGTTGTGGGTCATTCTGCCGCACTCAATACTGACTTCAATGAGGGTCTTCAGCCGTTCTGGCTTCCAGTACCTCATTCCAATGCACATCGCTTTAGTGGCAGCTCCAAATCCTGAACCTGTGTGGATGACAGACACCTGGATTCAGATTTGTCTCCATAAGCTGTGGGAGTCTAGCATCCAGTTCTGAAGTATGAGGCTTATGTAAGAGCATGCCTTTAGAATATCGCTAGATGAGTGAACAATGAATGAGCCACCCACATCCTGGACAAGAGAAAAGAGATCTGTGGGTCGGAATAGAAGAAAGTGGAGCTATTTAGCCCCTGAAAAACGGACATTTTCTTGGCCTAGGGCAGTCTCACAATGTCTTCTACCCGGGGCAGAAGCAGCATTGAGTCAGATAATGTTGCTTCCTTCTTTCCTCTCTCTTCTTTTCTTTCTCTTTTGGAAACAGTCCTGTTATAGGGCCACCATTTCTGGGAGATTTTCTCTTTAAAAACACTGTCATTAAGTCCGTCGTCTTCTAGCCTTCTCGGGCACTTCGTGTATGTGCTGAACTTCCATACATCAAAATATGAGTATTTCAGTGTGCTGTGAAGGCTCTCTGCTGCCCTTTGGGAAGCTTCCTGTATGTACATTCTGAACTCCCTCCACATGCACAGCCTTTCCATAAATGTAGCTGCAGGGGATGGTTGGAATCTTGTTCCCCCCTCCCCCAACCTATGCAGAAAATTTCCACACCTCAACACACAGGTCTACTTTATTCTTTTAAATAGCTATACAACATTCTGTTATAGAGATACATAATTAACTTTCCCATCCTCTTTCTGAGGGGATACCAACCTGCTTCCAGGCCTTTGCTAATACAAATGATGATGCAAAGGTCATCCTCACACATCTCTGTGCATTTGGCACGTCATGTTGTCATGTGGGTCTTTAAAACAGAATGTCAGGTCAAAAGGTATTTTCATTACATAATTTTGCAGACAATACTGGATTTCCTTCTCAAGAGTCTGTATCTCTGTCTTGCCTAGAAGGAAGCTCTGTTTGTCTCCTCATGTACCACAGGGGTGACCCTGAGGTCCTCTTAGTTGGTACCTGTGGTGGCCAATTTTAATTGTCAACATGATACAGCCTGGAAGAGTCTCAGCAAGGGACCGTCTACATTGGGCTGGTTTATGGGCATGACTGTAGGGGTGTGTCTTAATTAGAGTAATTGATGTGGGAAGAGCCAGCCTACTGTGGGTTGCACCATTCCCAGTCAGGGGGAATGTTTAAAAGTGGAGAAATCAAACTGAGCATAAACAAGCAAGCAAGAGAGCAAGCAAGCAAGAGAGCAAGTGAATGTGCATGCGTTCATTTCTCTTTGCTCTTGACTGTGGGTGTGATGTGACCAGCTGATTAAAGTTCCTGTTTTGAGTTCTCCATAATGACAGTCTTTAACCCAGAACAATAATAAATACATAAACCCCTCCCTTCTAATTGCTTTTAGCCAGGGTATTTTTTCTTATCACAGTAGCAGAAATGAAAATAGGACAGTAGTCCTGCTATACCTACTTAAACTGCTACTCTTGGTAGTGACACATTTTTACCTGTTCAAATTCTCTCTCCCGCTGCTAGAATCTCACACTGTACCTTCTGTTGCTCCTGGGTTGTTCTCTCTTGGTCTCTTCTGGGTATCAGAGCATCTGGCCTGGTCCTGACACAAGTGCTCTGCTGCTCTCGCCCTTCAGTTCAGAGATATCCTAGGCTTTAGCACTTCCTCTCCTGTTTGGTTGGAGTGAGCTCAGGTCCCCAGAGCGATGGGGCTGGGGGCGGAGCTGATAGTTGTGGCACTACAGTGTAACATGTCCCCTCTGATACACAGGCCCAGCCCGAGAGGAGGAGAGGCTCTGAGGGGTGGGAGCTGGGCCCACCTACATGCTGTACTCCATGGACACAGCATAGAACATGAGAGGTCCTTAGCAGAATACAGCATCAAGGAAAGGTAGTAGGAAAGATTCCTTAAAGTAAACTGGAGATAACAGAAAACCCTCGGGAGCCTGATTCCTTGTAGACAGCAACTTTAACAGATGCTCAAGCAAGCAGGGGTGGCTGACAAGGGGAGGCCCTGCCCATGAAAGCATCTGATCCAAACAGATGAGGATGCCATGCTGAGTGTCAGGGCAGGCTGCCTGCACCCACGCCCACAGGGTCCCTAAAGGCAGCTCTGTGATTAGAAAGGTTTCTGACCCTTTTCACTGAAGGGCGTATGCCAGGCAAGGAGGTAGTTATCCGGCTTCAGCTGGGAGCAGCCCTCAATAGTGGCAGGGTCTGGCCGATGTTCTGAAAGCTTCTCTACTGTCTCCACGTAGCGCTTTACCATCTCACGGTACAGGTCATCCAGGCACCAGTAGTCTGTGGGGAGAAGGATGGGGAAGAGCTATCACTGAGGGTGGTAAGTATGTGAGGTGGTGCATGTGGGAACAGGCTCCATCCATGGCAAAGGCACATGAGTATGCTCAGGGAAGAAGAGGAAGTTTGCTGACTCTCTTGCTGGATGAATTTTGGACCTCCATCTTGCTGTCACTACTATTCTGGTGTCGTGAGGGTTTATTTCTGCTAACGGTTTTGTCCACTCAGAATAAACCCCAACAAACTACGGCAAGCAGAGCACCAGCCTCACCGTCATGAAGGAACACCAGGAGACGGGGTGGGGTGGGTGTGCAGTGGTGGTCTCCACTGAGCTCCAGCTCCCACCCGGCCCCCCTCAGGAAACCCAGGTTCTGAATGGCTGCTATTGCTAACTGTGCCCTGGTCCCTTGAAGTGCATCTGGGGTACCAGCATGGGCCAGGCCCCTGAAGATCATGGGGAGTAGGGGATGAAAAGAGCTAAACCATACTGAACACTTGCCTTTGCCTAGCACAGTGCCTGGCCCACCTCTACCCATGTGCTTTAGAGCAGCTGCCATTTTCTCAAGAAGACTGCTTGCTATGGCCAGAACTGATGGGTTTTGACTTTGGGTCACTAAGTTAATCCACAGCTTGTTGGACCAAGGTCACACATGTGAAGTCAGCGGAGTCCAGGGTGTGTGGCCATCTGGAGAGCAGGCAGTAGTTTAGGTACCCTGTGAGGCTGTGGGCTGTGCTTTTCCACAGTCCTCTTTCATAGCCACCAATGGGCTTTTATCCTATGTCGAAGCTGCACTCAGGATAAAGTGCCCTTAAAAGACTCCCACTGCCCTACCACTGGCCATGGGTGACTGACTGTCTTTGCTGAGAGAAGGATGGGGCACGATAAGGAGCTGGCGACTACTGCTACAGAGAAGGGCAGGCTGGAAACTTCAAAGATCCCCCTTGTGCTGCCTAACAGAATTGCTCTCCTGAGGGGAACAAAGCCTTTGTGAGTTCCTAGAAAAAGAGCCCTTCCCCTGCCTTGCCCTCAGTGTGCCTGAAACAGAGGCAAGCCCTTCCGTTCTTCTCCCCTTAGGGCTTATGCCCAGCAGGAGAAAGGATGGGCAGGACTTTGTTTTGGAGGGAGTGCACTACATCCTAGCCAGACTTCTTGTGGCAACCCTACAGGAATAAAATTAGCTGTCTGCCTGCAAACCCCTGCTGGGAGGCGGCCCTGAGCATGGCCAGGCTGTTAGCCTGAGCCACGGCACCTGGCACTGGTTTACCAGTGCTATCTGTTTACAGAGAGCAGTCTCCTCCACCCTGGCATTACAGGCCTCCCTAAGTCCCCTAAAACAATTATAAGACCACATACCACAAAATCTCTGCCTTCAATTGAAACCAAACTTTTTCAGAAAAAAAAAAAATCCATAGAAGTCCAGCAGCCACGGACCCTTGTCCTTTAAATTGGCATGTAAATGAGAAACAGGACTGACGATCTGCTGACCCTCCTGACCACTCTGCCTTGACTGCTACATATATCTCCCTACCTCCCTATACATCCTCCTGAAAAATAAGTCAGTTTAGGAAACTGGCCAGCAGCTCTCAACTAATGTAATAATAATAATAAAGCAAAATGCCATGACTGAGTTTGAAATAAAATACCAATGAATTCCACAGGTTGCATCCACTCTCACTCATGCTGGCTCCAAACTTCGTGTCTGCTCTCTCACTCAGTTGTCAGAGAGCCACTGAGAGGAAGAGAAAGAGCAGGTCTCAAGTTCCCTGCAAGCTTCGCACTGAGGCACATCCTGCCGGCCTCCCCTCCCTGCCTTGCTGATTGGCCCAGTCAGCCAGAACTGTTTACCCTCAGAGACAGGAGACCCCCCAGGGGCCCAGACCCCAACCTGCTAGCCTTGCACCACCGCTGAGTTCCTCAAACTCTTCCTGTGGCTCTGCTTGACTTCCACAACCCCAAGGGTTCTAAGGCTCAGGGGAGTGAGCAGCTCCCTGGTTGCCTAGGCTCAGCAGCAGCCATCAGGAATGTGGAGAAACATGCCTGAACCCAGAGCAAATGGTCCTGAAATGAGCCACACTCAAGCCTGGTACAAGAGCCCACGCTCACCAGACGCTTGCCTAGTGACATGATGAAGCTGCCTTGGTCTTTGCACTCCTGAGTTGAGGCCTCAGGTGCAGCCCTACTGACATGCCCTGTAGAACTACAGACCAGGCCCTGTCCTTGGTTCTGCTTTTGTGACCTCATCCATGTGCTGGATGAGCTGTGGCCGCTGTGGCAGCTGAGCCGTGGCTTATAGACCACATAGCCACTGCATGATGAAGGCATGAGAGACTTGCTTAAATGTGCCAGGGTGGTTCCACTCTGGAGAGAGGGCTATCAAGCACCCAAACACCACAATAAATAGTTCTATGGCTGCCTTGACCTCAGGCAGTGGACAGGGCACATGAGAACACAGCCTGTAGCCAGGTTGCCTGGATGTGCCGTCACATGGCTGTACAGCACCGCATGGGTTCACAGCCACTCCATATGTCCACATGGAAACACTGACGCCACCTTTCAGAATGTGAAATGGATGGCCTTGGGAGACTGCATGTAAGGCAGGCTGGAAAGCTCTTCATGCACATTTGCTGCAAGGAGTTGTGCCTACCATGTGTCTCCAAAGCCCCTAGCGAGGACTACAGCTGCTTAAAACTGGATTGTTTAAAGACAGAACCGTGAGCTGTAGTGAGCAGAAAACACACCCTTAGCGTCTAGAGCCATGGTTCTCAACCTTCCTAATGTTGTGACCCTTTAATACCATTCCTCATGTTGGGGTGACCGCCAACTATAAAATTATTTCACTGTTACCTCATAAGTGCAATTTTATTACTTTTATGAAATGTCATGTAAATATCTGTTTTTCAATGGTTTTAGGTGACCCCTATGGAAGGGTCATTGGCCCTCTAAAGGGGTCACGACCCACAGATTGAGAACCTTTGGTCTAGAGGCTCATTTAAAGGGGTGTTCAACAAGTGTTTTCTCATGAGCTGTAATGAGAAGCCACAACAGGGCACAACACAGTGGCTTGGTAAACCTGGTGACTGGCAGGGAACTCACTTTTTTCCTTAACAAAAACAGAAGCCCAATACTGCAATCAAACCTTACTAAACTCACACACTTCATCTCGAGTGGACTGTTGACCATTGATCTAATCCCAAACACCCCATGTCATTACACAGGACCTACCTTGGCAGGGCCTCTTCTAGGAAAGCCCAGCGTTAGACACATGCCTAGCACTCTGCACTCACAGAACACCCGTCAGAAACAAGCACTCACAAGGATTTCTGTGTAGCTCAGCTGTGCACTGGTGTAAATACAGCATTAAGGATGCAAACATCAAGAATAGGTACCTTTCGCAGTTTTGTTTCCAAAGTCATGTTCTCCAGGGGTTGTGAGCTGTGATGGGCTCTGAGCTGTACTACTGACCATAACGGTATATGAGTGCGCCCAAAAATATCAGAAGAAATAAATAGTTGGAATTCATAATTTTTGAAACCCTTACAAGATGCTTCACCACTTCCCAAGGTGTGGCACTGTCCTTTACCGATGTGCTTTACTTTCACTGCTTACTTAGGGGCTAGTTGACAATATTCCTGTACAGTGACGGCAGAGTCGACAAATGCTTGCATTCTATAATTGTGTGCACTCAGAAAGATACTTAGCTGTTTTCAATGAGCTGTGACACCATATCTTATCAATGTGCTTCAGCTCTATTTAGGGACACGACATTGGTGGCATTCCTATACAATGACCACAGAACTAAGCTGAGCATGTTCACGACAGATGAACAAAATGCATAAGTGAAGTCTATTGGCTTGGTTGCTGTCCTCAGGTCTTAATTTTGCAACGGTTACATATTAGACCTACAGGATATTAGCACGCTCTGATGAGAAAAGATATATGGTATTTGTATATGTCTCTGAAATCCATGTAACATTTTTGTTGGCCTTAGCACTGGTTTTGTCCTTAGCGAACAAACTTTGTTCTCCCATGCCCAAAACTCTTATAACATTTACACATAAACAATGTCCAAATTGAATCACTCATACAGATACTTCAACCTTAAGTATTTGAAGCTGAGATACCATCCCGAAGTAATGCTATCTCAGTGGGGCCAAAGTTCAAGCTGGATGTCTTGCTCTTTTGTAATAGAACAAGAAGCCTCATCCTCTGTGGCAAGAACCTGTGCCTGTGTTTTATCCCACAGGGCACGTCTGGGAGGCGTTCTTGCGCAGCAGCAGAAATAAGCCAAAGTTGTGGTTTAGAATCTGGAGCTTAATTCTCTGCGAAGCGCTGCTGTTCCCCAAAGACACTCAGGAGAAAGCTGAGCTGCCCGGCAGGCTCCAGGTCTTTGGTGGATATTAAATCACCACCTTCGGCGGTGGTGTCAGGTTGGTTTGCTATCAACACAGGCAGGCGTGCGAGGACCTTTCTACCCCAACACACCTGGAACATATGCGAGCCGGTCCTACCTGTGGTAAGGGCCTCGGCAGTTGCAATGTGCATGATGGTGTTGTCGCTCACTGGCCACTTTCCAGGCGAGAGCACAAGGCTGTCCAGTCCCCCAGCTTTTTGCAGCTCCTCCTGGATTGAGCCTAAGACGCTGTTCTCCCTGCAGACATTTCCATAGCCGAGTGCATCGCCAACACTCCCCAACAGCATCGCAGCCTTGAACTTCTCCATCTCAGAAGGTGACCCCTCTTATGCTGCAGTTGCCTTTGTCCTTCCCTGGCCACCCTCAGCCAGCCGGCTGACATTTATAGTGGTCATTGTATCACCATCCAGCGCTCTCCAAATGGCCAGGCGTTCCTTTCCTGTCTTGGCAGGTGGCACCAATGAGATAAAGGCTCTGAGCTCACCACGTGGGAGCTGTGTACAGCACTGGCTCTCCAGCAAAGGAGGCCGCTGGCACCGGTTCACACCCCAGAGCCCTTGAGCCGCACTCCTGTATCAGCTCCTTGACGGAATGCGCCCCCTGCTGGCAGAGCAGTGCAAGTCACAATGTGAACACTGCTCTGTGCTTCTGCTCTGCCCCACCTTCAAATAAATGCACTCAGCTTGCCATTCCACCAGTGCCCCCTTTTATCCGCCATCTTTCACTCTGCACAATGCTGGGATTCATCTATTGTAGTGTTATGCTCTTAGAAAGCTTGGTGGCAGTGCATGACTTTAATCCCAGCACTCAGGAGGCAGAGGCAGCTCCACTTAAAAAAAAGTCATAAAACTTTAAAAGATACAGCACTCCCTTTGAAAAAGTATTATCTCACATCTTCATGTCCAATAAGGGGCTTAAATGCTAACTCTTAGAGTGTTGCATGTCTCAGCACACACTGAAATGTGGTTATGCCGCCTCAGGCCTCACGTGTTTCGAATGTCACTGCTCGCTCATGGAGTGCTTACCTAACGGCAGGCTGGGTAGGCAAGCTTTAGAAAGCCAGGACTCTTGGTTGAAATGAACTAGGAGGATGGCCACCTCCCTATTCTGTCTCAAGCACAAACTCTGCAGGCCTCCAGTGAGTCTGCCACACCCAGAAAGGGCGGGGGATCACTTGGACTTAAGCACGATTGGTGAGAGCTTTAGTGTTGTAGCAAGATGCCCTTCCTGCTGGCACAACTCAGTCTGAAGCAGTCCTGAAGCAGTCCAGTTCCCATGCAGATATGACAAACAGGGGAAAGCCGGCAGGAGACAGCTACCCACTAAAGGGAAGGTGGAACAGCTTCTGGATGAAGTGTGAGATGGCTGAAATAGTCTAGTCCAAGGACTCCTGGGAGAGGAACTTTGTTGAGGAAGGCAGTACCACTAGTTTGTCTAGCTTACATGCACTCAGAGGCCCCTCTATTACAGGATGCTGGACACAGCAACAGAAGCTGGGGGACACCTATTCTTGTGCCTACAGAGCATCCATGTCATTCAGACAGGGACTATGCTGTCTCTTCTGGAAATTCCTGGCAGGCACTAAATGGAACAGATTGCATGCATTTCTTAAAAGCTGTTGTGCTTGGTAAAGATGTTTTAACTACAGCTTGTTGCAGAATACTTGATTATTGGACATAGAAAACCTAATTGTTAGCAAAATATAAAAGCTTAAATGGATGTCAGATGCAGTTAGGTGTGTCCTGAAGAGATGCAGTTTGTGTGTGTGCCTCTGAAAGCCTCTAGAGATAAGAACAAGAATAGAAAGTTCCTGTCTATTTTAAGGCTAGTTGTTTGGGAAAGGTCTTGTGGTCTTTGCTCTATGACCTGAGGCCAAGTCACTGTCATGGAACACAGGGTGGGGGTGGGAGGGGCTGACACATTTCACCTTTACGGGACAGAGCAAGGTCACCCAGCAGACTTGGTGCAGAGTTAGAGCAATGTGACAAGGGCTTGCTATGGGTCTCTCTGCTGGCCCAAGACAAAGACTAGGGCCTTGATGTGCATGCAAGAAAGGACATGACAACACCGGGGGAGATATTTTATTTACTATTTCTGAAGTTTTTCAGCATTTCTGTAACATGCACAATTCAAGTATAAATAATAGAACAGAAAGCACAATTTTCTGAAAAGTCTTCATGGCCTACTGACAATCCACAGAATTTAAAGTTACATTTATTTACTTAATTAATTTATTTACTGTGTAAGTACATGTGCAGGGGGGAATACATGCATTTCATGGCACATGTGTGGAGGTCAGAGGACAACTTGTAGAAGTTAGCTCTCGCCTTCCACCATGTGGGTCCCAGGGACTAAACTCAGGTCGTCAGGCTTGGCAGCATGTGCCTTGACCTGCTGAATCCTATCACTGGCCTTTCTGAAGAATTTTAAATCTTAAAAATAAGAACGTATTGCAGACCTTCAAAATGTAGTTACTTGTGTCTGTAAACGTCTGTGATCAGAAGTTAACTACAACTCGGGAGCCCACATGCCTGGAAGGAAGCTTTGTTTCCCGGCCCCCACTAAGTCAGTTTGGTTCTGCATGCTCTCAGAGATGCCCTTGCTTCCCCTTTCACAGACCTGTGCTGACAGGTTGCTGGTGCTGGCATACACTGAGGGGTGGGCTTTGTGGAGACCGGCCTCCCGTTCCGACCTCCACTTCCTCTGAGATCCGTGGTCGACAGCAATAGTCTGCCTCACTGTAGGGCACATGTGCCTCAGAGCATGTCCCCTGACCAGAAGCTGCCCCAACAGCACATTCAGGACACGTCTTCTGTGTAGAGGCATTGAGCAGTCCCCTGTCCTTAAGTGGGCCCAGCATTTCTGCGCGATGGTCATGTTGTAGGCTGGGCAGCAAGGCACGCTTGTGACACCAAATCTTGGCAAGTGTGAGGTAGGGTCAGCACAGTGATGTTAAAGCTTGACACCAGATGAGCAGGAAGTATCCAGGCCCTCTGTGCCTGTGTGCATGAGTGGAACTTGACCAGACAAACACCAGAAAAGCAGACTGTGACAAGCACAGTGACACGGGACAGTCCCATGGTGCAGACAAATGTGACAGGGGCATTGGGTGTAGGTTCTTTCTGGATGGTGTGTGTTTTTGCTTCCAAATGCATATGGCTATCCAAGGGTACTGCACCGGGTACTGCAGACATTGCAGGCGGTGAAGGGAACCAGTGCGTTTGATTTGTAAATCTAATTCATCACTTGAAAAGAAGGATTTCTCATGGAAAAATGTCCTTTTGATATAATAAAATATATTAAAAAAAATAAGAAACTTCTCAGGAGGCAGCTTCCAGGCCTAATAATAACCTTATTGGAAGTAAAACAGGCCCACCAGCTTTGTAAACAGTTTGAAATGAACCTGCTGGATTACATTCTGTGCCACCCCTGTGCAAACTGCAACAATGTCTTCTAGAGAAAATGAAAACAAAACATCTAGTAAATCTAGAGATTTGATAATTCAAAACTATCATTCTTGAATACCAAGATTAAAAGCAGTAGGCTCTCTGAGAAGGCCATCTTTACGAGGGCATGTTTTCTAACAGCGTGGACGTGTATAAAAGATACATCATTCTGAGGACACCGACGCTATTTTGAAGCATAAGTATAGCAGGATTCCAGTTTGGAAACTGCTGGTGCTCACCTTAACGTCATGAACTCAACAGCATGCTTTCAGCCTTGCAAACAGGTTCTAGGTTGCGTTCTGTAAAGACAAGTCATGCAGGCGACTCCTAAAGCAATAGCTCTGGTGACCCGGCCCTAACACCCCGAGGAGCTTCTCTGTCTGCCGTGAGCCACTGCAGCTTTTAAGCGGAGTCAGGATCTGCTTCATGAATGGACGAGGAAGACTCTGAAGTCAGCGACAAATGCACACAGCAACCAACCCAGCGGTCCTCCAGGATACGGCTCATCCTACCCTCCATCTGTCCAGCTTTTCCACCTAGAAAGGGCCACGTCTCCCACCTGTGACTACAGCTCGTGCATATTCTACAAAGTCATCTATAAGGACTGGCCAGGCTCCTAAAGGAAGACAAACAGGTTTTTTAAATGAGTCTTACAACAGTATTTTCATATTAAAAAATTCTTCCCCCAATTCTAACATCTAAAGAACCAAAATAATTTGAAACTTATACAACGTGCATCTGATCACATGACTCACTGAAGTCACTTCTGCTCCAGGAAGCAGGGTTAGCAAGTGGTGGGTGTTAATGGTCACTCTCACTGATCAAGCCTACACGGTGGCTTCTCAGGCCTCACCTAATGTATAGGCAGTGAGAACCTGCTAACTGGGAATGGAAATAAATGGAGCCATTGCTTCCTAGGGGCCAAGGAGCATTAATCCCTAGTTGTGGGCATTCTTCCTATGACTCCTTACCAGAGGTCCAAGTCTACCCAGTGCAGAACCCCAGAGCTGCTGGGCTCCCCTGTGGCACCAGCACTCGCTGCCTCTCATGCTGGCTGTCTTCTGGCAGACAAGTTAGTTATGGCTCTTGAAAATCAAGCTGTCTATATTCAACTGTTCCTTTTTACACACATGCTTTTGTTTGGTGTCTGTTATGAGCTGGAGACTACTGAGTGTAGAGGACGTACAGATGAGGGACATGAGGCAAACTGAGTGCTGGCAGGGACAGGCATGAGTCAAGATGTCCTAGACAAAGTCCAGGCCAGCTAAATCTGGAGGGAAGACCAGCCACTGGGACCAGGCCCCTCTCTCAGGGATCAGTCCTATTACATGGGAGGACCTTAAATGTCTCTGATGTGGGGGTTCTCTGGCATCAGGGGGGAAATATGTCCAGACTTATGATATCACCTGCAAACCATCCTACCCGGGTTTTATGCAGCTATAGGAGCTGACAAGGAAGCAAGCCAGTATACTGCTCTCATCCCCGTGGGAGGGAGGCCTTTCTGGGTCAGTGTCTGCCCCTCACTCTGGGGTTAGTCACTTAGCATCCACAGGACATGTGAGCATCGCTGGTAACCCTGTGAAAACCTACAACTTCTAGTACCTTCTTCATCGTAGTTAGACAAATCATCTGCAATCATGTTTCCAAAATCTAGGAGAAGGTTCCAAGTATCCCTTGGAATTGATCTTTTGTGATGCTCCTAATACATAAGAGAAAAACATCCACCAGGTTAAGGTTCAGATCGTAGCTCTCAGATATTATAGTGGTTGGGGCACACTGCATTAGTAAGTGGAATCTCCTAAATGTGATGAGGGCAAATCCAAAACCATCACCAAGTGAAGGTCCTCCAGATCAACTGTATGTGCTATATGCCACATGTCCAAATAAAGAATCTTAATTTATTTTAAAATATTTTAAATATGAAAATTATACAATTCTGTTTTGGTTACACAGAAGGCCAGTCTCTAAATGTCTTTTTGCTCCCCACTTCCCTAGAACTGCTCAGAAATGATGCAGGACAATATGGAGTCCTATTTCTACTTACCTTATTTCCTCACATTTATACTTCTACAGGCCAAGTAATTCTTGAGTGGGGTGAGATTACATCAACAACATGAAGACTAACACAATGCCTGTACCACGGAGAGGCAAGTTCTGAGGCATAGCTTGGCCTCCAGGGCTCCTGTCTCAGCTGGCTCTCCCCTTGTTTCCTATAAAAGCACTCATTTCCTCAAACTTACCTCTGTCATGACAGCTTTTACATGCCAATACATGTGTGTAACATAAACAGCTGCTAAGTTACATGTGCGTACGATACCTTACATTTTTCACATTTATCTTTTTCTGTGTACGGGTATAGGTCAGAGGACAACTTGGCAGGTACGCTTCCCTGCCGAGCCATCTTGCCAGCCCTTATCTTATGTCTTTATTTATTTTTTTGGAAGCCTATTTATTTACTTTACTCTTTGAGAACTTCATGGAGTAGATTAAAACACCAACTGCTAGATTGTCAGTTGCTTCTACAGTTTGTCCTCCCCAACCCCGCACTCCCTCCAGCAATGTTAGGTCCGAGAAGTACCCAGCCGACATGCCAATCCAATCTAACTGCTCTGTACTGTTCTATTGGGTAAATAGTCTCACTTTATTTATCAGCTCTTCAGTCAGTGGACACTGTCTGTTCTAGCATTCTGCTGTCTTCATGATGCGGTGGCTCCTTATTTCTATACACATGGCTGTGGAGTTCTCTGTAGAATGTCTGCAGCTTGGGTGTAAGCTAAAGATGAGAGCTTGGTGAAATAGGCTACTAATCCCAGCTATTAAATAGGTCAGGCAAGAAGATCCTAGGTTCAAGGCCTGTCTAAACTCAACAAGTCCATGCATCACACAAAACGTGAACTGGGGACTGAGTACCTATACAGCACTTATGTAGCATGTATGGGCTGGAGGTTCTATCCAAGTGCCACAAAATGAGGAAAGGAGGAACTGGATATTGCATTAGCAACCAATGGATACCTGTAGGAACAGGACACCTGCTGGGCCGAGCCCCTTGGCATGATGCCCATCCCCAGGCCCCAAAGGCATCGCTTGCCCCATGCTCTGTGAATGCTATCACTAGAGACAGAAACTGGGGCACAGACAAGCACAATGTCCAAGGCCACCAAGTGCATGCTAGCTGGGGTCACAGATGGAGAAGAGGAGGGGTGCACCCAGCCGGGCAACAGGATGTGCTGTGGGAAGCATGGCCTTTCATGGTTGTGACACTGTGCAAGGTTTGGATATTCTTACTATCACCAGGACAGTGTCCTTGCATTCCAGTCACTTCAGAGAGCTCACAGGTAACATGGCTGTCCCTATATGACAGGATCCAGCACAGCCACAGTGCCTACCTCAAGGTACCACACAAAAGCCTCCTGTACAACTGTATGTGGCAGAATACATTTTAGTGTCAGGTCACAGACACACGGTGGCCAGGGTACCTCTGGCCAAGAGCTGGTCCACACTCTACAGTCCCAAGTGATGTGCAGCCAGTGTGGTTCTGGTACTTTCTGGATTTGAAGTTCCTCAGTAGACATGAAGGGCTGCTGCGTTTAGGAAGTCCTCAGAGGAGATGGCAGGGTAAGAGCTGCTGAGATTTACAGCTAACCGACAAATAACATTCTAGAAAGAGCAGCCACTGTAGAATAACCTGGGAGCAGCTCTGACCTGGCTAGCCTGGAGCTCACTAGACTAGGCTGGCCTTGAACTCACAAGAGTTTTGCCTGCCTTGCCCTCCTGAGTGCTGGGATTAAAAGTGTATAACCCCACGCAGGGCCTAAATGTTAGCTTTTTAAAGAGAAAAACCTTCTTCTTGACTGGGCACGATAGGGGAGAAACAGTTACTTACCAGCAGAAATGTGTTCCAAAGATCTAAAAACTTAAACCTTCCAGACAATACCAACTTCCAGTATGCAACAGCCATTTCTAAATCTGGCAGAGAGAAGTGGGAGGTGAGGAAGAATGGGGGGCAGGGGGGAGGGAAGGACAGAGAGAGAAAGAGAGAGGGCAATTAATAAATCCCAGTCTTTTTTCTTTGGAATAAAAAGAATTACTTGGGAATCTTCCCTAACAGTCATAGGAGAGCCAGTCTCTACACAAGTATTTTTGGAAATGGCATAAAACCTAATTTTATGACTCTTAGGACATTTTTGAGGAAGGACTTGTGTGTTATTATTCAGACATGCAAGTAGTTGCCCCTAGTTAATCGGTTTTGGAGATTTGCATTCCATGTGTATCAGGCTGAACTATATGCCTGATCCAGCTACAGCTAGCTGTTTCAGAACCATCTGATTCACAAGCACATTGGACAGTCTAAAGACTGAATTTCTAACTGCACAGTTAAGACAAATTTCTACATACACTTTCACTATAAAGGAATTTAAAAAACTGGTTTATCAATCAAAGCCAATATCCTCTCCCTCAACTAGAAGACAGTGATTATTTCACCGTTTTAAACAAATCTAAAGTTTGTTTTAAGGGTAAATGGAAAATGAATTCTGGGTTTCAAGGAGGCACTGGAACAGAATCTCCAGTGAGAGTTCTCAGGAATAGCAGTTCACTCCCCACTCACTGCAAATTTTGTAAGTATTTCTTTTTCTGTGCTAAGACATAGAAACAGGGACATAGCAAGTCTGTCTCTAAGCCTGACTACTTTCAATCATGATGAATACTGTTCGCCACAGGCAATAAAAAGATAGCTATGCTGAAATAATGTCCTAATTATGGTTGTGCACATATGTCAGATAAAACAATGTGAAAAGCAGGCTGACAACTATATTAAGAGAACAGATTAGTTTAAATGCAAAATACGCAATGAAGCATTTGCCAAGACTTTGTTGTAAATCTTGTTTGGTCCCATGTGGACAGAAATGATTCATGTCAGGCTCTAATCTGAGACTTCCAGGGATGATCTCACTAACACTGATAAACTAGAGATGAGTGGGCGGCAGCAGCACTGGGCAGGACACTTATTCCCTATGGGCTGACAGGGATGCTGCAGGCCTGACCATCCTAAGCATGCTGGAGTCTCACTCAGAAAGGATAGTCGGAGAGGTCCAAGTGATGGCATGTGGAGGACTTGCTAGGCCTTACCTATGGGACCCGCAGGGTAAGGCTAAGATGATTAGTCTGGTCCTGCTTATAAGTCTACATCCTTAGCCCTTAGGAAGAGCATTAAGTGACATCTATATGCAACTCATCTTAATGATGTAAAGCGCTCACACTGGGAAATGGAGGAGAACCTGAGGAGGAAAGAAAAATACAGTTTTATGGCATACTTCATAATCTACTGCGTCTGGGTTAGTTCTGGTCCTTCTTATAAAGTACCTTACCTGGATGGGCAAGACTTACATGACTAAAGGTGAATATATAAATTTCCAACATTTAATATTTCTATGTAAAAATGTTACACTATTCAAGTAAGCTCAGCCATTTGCAAAATATTGACTACAAAATCCCCGAACAGTAAGACTTGAGACTGAAATCATAGGTATGAGCATGCTTTGGCATCAATTTCTTTCCAAGAAGCTCTAAAAAGTCCATTTCTTGATTAAGAAAGTGCTAGGAGATAAGGATAGTTAGAATGTACATGTTGATACTCCACTAGACAGAGAAGCATCCTCTGTTCAGAAAACAAATTACCTAATTAGTATGAAACTTCATTTCCTCAAAAATTGAGACTCCCAAAGCCAGCTGGCTTAATAGTGGCCAGTATAACATCATTTAAGTTCCTGTGTTCAAACACAGAATCAAGCTGAGGGGCAGTGCAGTAGCTAAGTATCAGCCTAGAATGAGGCTCTCGGTATGATTCAGGAGCAGGCACATGTGTGCTCTGCATGTGTATGTGCACACACCTGTCAAAGCATTTAATTACTCCTTGCATAGGCTGAGTACAGAATAAAAAAGGACATCACATAAAAAAATTGCTGCTGGGTGCAATGGCAGCAGGGTCACTTGAGTTCAGGACTTTGGGGCCAGTGTGGGTAACTTAAGAAACCTTGTCTCTAAAACACCAATATCTACACATGATCCTGGCATGCAGGGACACAAAACACAGGGGAAGAGGAGAACAACACTCTTCCAATGCCACTCCACACAAGATGTGCCTCTTCTAGGAAATGCAGAGCATGCCTGCTGAGCTCTTCCACTTAGGCCAATTCTTTAGCAGACACACCACCCAGCACACATGCTCTAGAAAGACCAAAACGACGGCTCGGCTTCTAATTAATACTCACAAAGCAATTAGTTCTTTAGTCCTTTTGAAAAAGCCCTCAAAAAATCTTCCTCAGATTAAAAAATAAATAAACTCAGTAATTTTAGCTTTCTGGTAAATGATTCCAATAAGCATAGTATTCACAGAAATCGGTAAGACAGCCTTTTGTTCTCAGTAAAGAAATCATTAAATTTGCTGTAGCTTTTACTGGCCAATTCTACTACCTGAGGCTATGGAACTTTATAACATGGAGGCCTGTACCTTAAAGAAGACTCCTTATCCTTACGTTGAATGTCTCTGAAATATTCACACATACAAAATGAATTTTATCATACTTATTTAATTTTTTTTTACAATGTTGGCGATCAAACCTATGGCCTTCCACATGCTACGCAAGTACACTACAAGAGAATTACAATCCTCAGTCTTCATTTTAAAAGTTTTAAGTGGGCAGAGATTTTAGATTCTAATTTATAGTATCTGCAAAAATCCTAGGAAATTAAAATTCATATTTCCTATGAACACACTGGGTAGACGCGGTGCTGTCTGAGGAACTACCTGCTGTTAAAAGCCAGGTGATGCACACGGGAACAAAGTAAAATCTACCCAGCCGAGCCATGAGCTGAACTGCCCCCAGAAAACAATGTTCACCCAGGCAACAGGAGGGCCAGTTGAGTCCTACCTCAATCCTTGACTCAAATGATTAAGAGCTCTAGACAATGATAATTTGAAGACACTAAGTGCTGAGGTTTCTTGTTGTGTGGTGATAACTAATTCAAACACTGTATCTGTTGTAAGTATTAAGAATCTACATTTCTTTCCTTCCTTTCTTTTCTTCTTTCTTTCTTTCTCTCTCTCTCTCTCTCTCTCTCTCTCTCTCTCTCTCTCTTTCTTTCTTTCTTTCTTTCTTTCTTTCTTTCTTTCTTTCTTTTTTTTTTTTTTTTTGAGGCAGGGTCTCACATGCAGCCCTGGCTGGCTTGGAATCTGATGAGGCTAGCCTCAAACTCACAGAGATGGGCCCACTTCTGCCGCTGAGAGTTGGAACTAAATGCGTGGGTCACCATGCCAGGCTGAATCTGCATTTGTTGACATTCTTAAAGGCACTGAGACTGTCACAGTCTTGCAGGCAATGCAATACAAGGCCTATAAGGAATTCCTGAGACTGTTCTATATTTTCAAGTTAAATTAAACACATAAGAGTTAAATGAAATGCTAACTTTAAAAATAATTTCACTTCATTAAATAAAAGGAATCTGCTAAGATTATAGAGTATCAACAAATACAAATGGTTCTTCCATTGTTTTGCCTTTGTTTTCTGAGCCAGAGTCTTGCTAAAGTTTGGGTTATCCCTGACTTGCAATAATCCACCAGCCTCCCAACTGCTCAGATTAGGCATATTTAAATCACCGTGCCCAGCTTTAAGAATTTATTTTGAAAGAAGCTTAATTACTCTCCTATCATATTAAGATATAAAACAGAAGGAAACAGAAAAACAAAACAAAACAAAAAACCCAAATCCCTCCCATCTACTGAGGCTTTACAGTGCCCTTTTCTCACAACCACGTCATACTAGGATTGCTTAAACCTGGACTAGAATAGTTACCATTTTGAAAATTCAAATAAGCCTCTAAGAATTCAGTTGCTCAGAGTAAACACATTTCCAACTGGTGAATGATAGTGCAGCCAACTGCGCTACTCATCGCAGGAGGCCAGAGGCAGGATGCCTGTGTGGACTCCATGCGACAGGAGCTGGGCTCAGGAAGAGCAGGTGAAGACAACAAAGCCTGGCAGTGTAAAATGAAGCACAACAGGCTCAGAGGAAGCGATCCTGCTGTAAACACAGCACTGACCCTTGAGGCGTGACTGCACCCGCACCTTCCCTTCACCACTGAGCGGCTGTCTCTCCAGCCCCCCCCCCCCCCAACATTGTCTCAGGCACTCTAAAGCCTGGTGAGCCCAACCCCCACCTTCTGCTAATCTTTTAGAAAACTCTAGCAATGTGCACCTGAAAACTCTGATGATATTTAATGGGCTGATTAGGGTCCAAATTAAAACAGACTTCAACTGTAACAGTTCTTTTTCTTAAGAATGGAGAGAGGTGACAGAAAGATACAAAAGCCAAGTTTTTTAATCCCCAAAGTAAAAACTGGAGTAAAGGTTTACTAAAGTAGAAACTTTAGTCTCCAAAGTAAAAACTTAATTCAAAGCCATTCCCCTCCACAGGGGTGGGGTTAAGGGTGGGGTAGTCAAGAGCAACTGAAAGACCACAAACATGCAATCTACTGATTCTAATTACCTTACAGAGCTGGCACACACCTTTATTCCCAGCAACCAGGAGGCGGAGGCAGGCAGGACTCTGAAGTTGAGGCCAGCCAGGCCTCCACAGTAAGACTCTATCTAAAAGAAAGTCTAGAGATGTAGGTCAGTGGTGAGGCCATGTTGGCATGTGTGAGGCCCTATGTTCAATCGCCAGTTTGAAAGAGAAATCCCTTCAACATTACAAGAAGTGACTACAAACAGAAAGTTATCCCACACTATCAGTACAGGCTGCAAACATATCCACAGAGTAGGCCAAAAGTAAAACTTTCAACTTCAAAATAGGCAAAGAACATTAAGAAATAAAACACCATAAACCACAATTTAAAAATCAGGTTAAGGGGCTGTTTGCTTTTTTTTTTTTTTTTTTTTTAATGACAACTTGACACACCTAGAGCCATTTGGGAAGAGGAATCCTTAACTGAGAAAATACTCTCATTAAACTGTGGGACATATTCTTGCCTGATGATTCAGGTGGGATAGCCCAGATCACTGGTGGTGGTGCCAACCCTGGGTAAACTGAGCAAACCAGGAGGAGCAAGCCAGTAAGGCACATTCGACAGCCTCTGGAGAAGTTCCTGCTCCAGGCTCCTGCACTGACTTCCCTGGATGCTGGGCCATAGCTGTAAGCTGAAGGAAATTCCTTCTTCCCCAGTGTGCTTTTTGGTCATGGTGTTCTATCACAGCAACAGAGACCCTAACCAAAACAGGGACAGAACTCAAAACTAGAAACAAGGGAGCCCATCCTGGTGATCTCAGGAGAAAGAGTTCCTGAACAAACACATTCAAAGAGATCAAAGTTCAGACACAAAGGACTTGAGAGAAAGGACACGCTGACAGATGGTCTCTGTGGAGAGCAGAATTAAAGGAGCAGGGCAGGTGATAAAAAAAAAAAAAAAAAACGCACACACACACACAAAAAAAACCCAGAAAAAAAACCCTATTAATTCAATACCATTTCCCTCCACAGGGTGGGATGGGGCAGGGGGTGGTGTGAGAGATGAGACCCCCAAGGTGGGGAAGTCAGGAGCAACTGAAAGAGACACTACAAACATCTACTGATTCTACTGTTGCCTTACCCCCTTGCCACCAAGCACAAGAAAGGCCATGCATTTCACAGTGTGGGGAAGCTTAGCTGAGAATTGTAGCCGCAATCTGCAATCCAAAACCAGAATTAAGAGTGTTAGCACACAGCTATTGAGACAGCTCAGCACATGGAGGCTGCCAGGTTGGTGATCTGAGTTTGACTCCTGGAACCCACATAAGGGTGGAAGATAAAACTGACTCCGTAAGTTGTCTTTTGACCTCCATGTCATATCACACATGTGCACATGCACACAAAAATACATAAAAAGATTACAAAAAATAAGGATGCTATCATAAACCAGTGTAGCTACCATGGGAAACAGTATGGAGGTTCCTTAAAAATAAGAAATAGAACTACCATATAGCCCAGCTGTACCTGCCCTGTGCTATCTATATCTATACCCAAAGGAATCAAAATCAGCTTACAGTGGAAAGATTGCCTACCCATGTTTATTAATCATGCTTCACAAAAACCAAGTTACAGACTCAGCCTAGATACATCAACAGGCGAAGGAACATGTGGTATACACAGTGTCAGTAAGTCACACACAGCTTAAGATCACACATAGTGTTAGTAAGTCACACACAGTGTAAGCACGTAAAAACCATGACTGCAGGGAAACGGAACTGGAGATCACACTGAGTGAAACTGGCTAGACTCAAAAAGACAGACACCGCATTTTCACTCTATGCAAAAATCTATTACTTTTTTTTTTTAAAGTGGGTGCTAGAGGTGTGTTTTCACGGGGGGTGGGCTCTGAGGTGTCAAAAGTCCAAGCCAGGCTTTCTCTCTCTCTGCCTGCTAATCAGGATGTAGAACTCTCAGGCCACTTCTCCAGCACTATGGTGGCATGTGCCTTTAATTCTGGCACTCAAAAGCAGAGGATCTCTGCAAGTTTGAGGTCAGCCTGATTTATATAGAAAGTTCCAAGCCAGTCAGAGCTACATAGAGAATCACTGAGTCAAAATAAAATAATGAAAATGCAAAATGAGGTGCTGGTCCAGTGATTAAAGTGTGAGAACCAGAGTTTAGATTCCTGGTACCCATGTACAAAGCTGTTGAGGCTGGAGAGATAGATGACTCAGAGGTTAAGAGCACTTGCTGTTCTTCCAGAGGACCCAGGCTCAATTCTTAGCACCCATATGGCAGCATACAACCATCTGTAACTCCAAGTTCCTGGAGATGCCCTCTTCTGCCTTTGTGTGCATCAGGCATGCACATGGTGTACAGACATACATGTGGGCAAAACATCCATACACATAAAAAATAATTTTTATAAAGTAAGAAAGCTGGAAGGGTATGGCAGCCCCCCTATATCTCCATGTAAGAGAGGTGAGATGCGGAACCCGAGGCTCAAGCTGGCTAGCCAGACAAGCTGACGCTGTCAGTGAATCCAGGATCCGTGATACCCTGCCTCAATAGGCAAAGTAACAGTGATCAAGGAAGACACCCAATGTCAACTTCAGGCATCTACACCCAAACACACACACTCACACACACACACTCACACACTCATATGCCACATTAAAAAAAAAAAGACATGAAAGGAGAACTACTTGGAAGAGAAAGAGGCCCAGTGTGATGGTATGAAAAAGAATGCACTCCCCCTCATAGGCTCATATATTTGAATGCTTAGTAACCAGGGAGTGGAATTGTTTGAAGGGATTAGAAGGATTAGGAAGTATGGCCTTGATGGAAGAAGTGTGTCACTGGGGATGGGCTTGGAGTTTTTTGGTTTTTTTTTTCCACTGATGTATACATTTTAATTGGTTGCATATATTAACATGTACTATAGTATATATATATAGACAGATTCTTTTCTAAGAAACATTATATAACAGATGGATACTGTAAATAGATCTGATTAGTTAAAAGTAAGCATTAACAGATACATACAAAACAGCCTGTTTAGATTGGAGTGTGGACACCAGCCTTCCCACAAGACCTTCACGGAGGAGGGCCGGGGTAAAAGACCACAAGACTGTTAAAAAAAAATCAGATAATTAGACACAGATGAACTGTGAACAGTTATCTTACTTTCCAGTGGACAAAAAGAGTCAACTTCCATGCCCACTGCACCCAGAGCACCCAGGGTCTCTGCCATATGCCATATACAGGGCTCATGGTGGGCAGCTGCCCCAGTACCCCTGACTGGCTGGAGTTTGCTTGCTCTGTGCCTGTGTGTGTGTGTGTGTTGGATAGCTGTTTGGTGGAGTTTCTTTGGCAGCTGGATGTGAGAGATCACATTCTGTTCTGTTTAGAGGAGGAGGGACGCATATTGAAGGCCTATGTGTGTGTTCTTTGTTGAAGGACTCTGTGCTCTGTGCTCACTGCCCCTTCAACAACTGTAGCTCTCTGCGGAGGCCTTGGCCCAGTCATTCTTGCCCAGTTTGATGGATTCAGGGAATTCACTGTATAGCTCCACTTCTGTTTCCTGTTTAAGGGCATTCAGAGCAATTGTCTGGAAGGCCTGCTCTACATTGATGGCCTCCTGGCACTCGAAGCAGGGAATGCTGTTTTTGCTGTAACACCAATCCTGTGTTCTCTTTGTGGCCACTTGTCTCTTCTTGGGGTCAATCTTTTTTCCCAACACAACAAAAGGGAAGTTCTTGGGATCCCGGGCGTTGGCCTGGATGAGAAACTTGTCTCTCCAGCTGTAGAGGGTTTTGAATGAGTTGGAGGCAGTCATATCAAACACCAGAATGCAGCAATCTGCACCTCTGTAGAAGGCCACACCAAGAGACTGGAATTGTTCTTGACTGGCTGTGTCCCAGATCTGCATGGTAACGAGACTTGTCTACCACCACCTCCTTGGTCAGAAAGTCTGTTCCTACTGTAGCTTTGTACTGGTTACTGAACTTATTCACACAGTGGTTCGTGAGAGATGTCTTTCCAACACCAGAATCTCCCAGGATGATGACCTTCAGCAATACTTTCTTCTTAGAGATCATCCTTTAAGTGTGGGTCAGCAGAGGAGACACAATGCAGGCTGCGGCAGAGAGGTCACACTCCAGCTCCGGCAAGCTCCTCGCAGCTGCCCAACCCCAGACACCATAGCCAATGTTGCTGCCATCAGGCCTACGGCCAAAGCTCCAGCCTTGCTCCAACTTTCACCACCGCCACCTCCCAGAGCCGGGCTTGGAAGTTTTAAAAGGCCACGCTAGGCCCAGTCTCTCTGCCTGTCGCCTGTGAATCAGGATGTAGAACTTTCAAGCCAGCTGCCATGCTTCCCACCATCCTCTGCACCACTAATATAATGGACTAAGCCTCTGGAACTGTAAGCTAGTTCCCAGTTAAACGCTTTCCTTCATAAGAGCTGCTTTGGTGATGGTGTCTCTTCACAGCAAGATAACACAGACTGAGACAACCAGTAAGCGGGAAGGCGTGGGGCAGAGAGGGCAATACTAGGTAAATATGGTCAGTGTATATAGTACACTGTATGATCAATATACAATCAATAGTACAATCAATATATTGTAAGAAAAGAAACAACAGCACAGCGTCCTAGTAGTTATTAGGAACAGTATTGAGACTCCATTTTTCACTGGAAAAAAAAAAATCAAGGCTTCTTGGGGAAGCTGGTGAGCCTAGGTTTGAAGAAGAAAACATCTGGCTGAGTCTTGAGCTGTCGTGCAGACACTGAAGGAGCAGTCAGAATCCCAGGGGTCATATCTGAGAGACTGGAGTTGCTGGCCAAAATGGGTGACTCAAGCTTCAGAAAGGATCACTAATTTCAACGTGGAAAATGATGACTCCACAATACTATGACGACCCCAATCAGATCCTTGTCTAAATGTCTGAATGGCAGAGATGACAGAGGGGGCCATGTGCACAGGCTAAGGGGGGGGGCTGCTGGTAAGATGTGTGCTGTTACCATCTTATCCCCAACATCCGAATGCACCATCAGAATGGCTATTGTTTTGCACAGATTTTTACTCCACTGGGAAAAGCCCAAAGTCTAATGTCACAGATTCCTGTGGCCAATGGTCTTGGGTCTGCAGACCTATTGGCTTGAGGACCCATGGCCTCCTTGCTCCACCAGGAAGGCTTTGCAAAAGCTTTCCAGGGTAGGGGCTGACTAGCCATAGGACATCCAACAGAAGAGCTCATGTCATCTGGTTGGCTCCTTTTTCTCAGTTAAGCAAAGGTTGGTCTCTAAAAAGGGGTAGAGGGGCTACAGAGGTGAGTCAACAGTTATAAGTGCTGATGATTACAATTTCTAGTATCCACATGGCAGCTAACAACTGTCTGTAACTCCTGGTCCAAGGGGACATGACACCCTCATCTGGCCTCCCGGGCACTGTACCAATGTGATACAAGTCACCCAAATATATGAAATAAAAATAAATCTTAAAACAATTAAAAGGGGGGAGGAATACAGGAATCCTGCCATCCTCCTTTCTCCCCAAGACCTATGACACACAGTGAGCTTTGCTACGCTTTCCTTCTTGTATGCTTAGCCACGAGGACCAGATCCTGCAGTGACCTAACTTCACACACAAGTTTGCCTCAATCACCTCTTACCAAGTGTTTCACTTGACCATGCTGGGTGACCCATGAATGTGGGATGGTGCCAGCCTCATTTGTATCACTTGTGTGTCTGAGTCTCTTTTGGTTTTCATGCTGGAGACAGAAGCCAAGGCTGTGTGCAGGCTGAGACTGCAATCTGCCACTGCCCCATACCTCTTAGCCCGACATCTTTGGAATAGGGATCAATACATGAGGGTTTTCTCAGCAGCTCTCTGATAGGAAGTGGTAACATCTCCACCTTCTGAAAGTCTCTTCAGACAGGTCTTAAATGCAACCCCTAAGACTGTCCTGTCTGTGGCTCCTGAAGCTCTCATTGGGAGTTAAAAGGTGCTATGATCTCAGAGGGGGAAAGGCCATTTCATAGGCGGACCAGCCTGGAGGAAAAGGGTGCTGAGCCAAGACCCAGAATGCCAACATTAAAACATCAACATCAGAGAGAACAAACAACAACAAAAGCTATCCTAAGGGGCTGCAGAGTAAGTGTGGGAAGCTAGCCGGCCTGGCTGCTCTGCCTCTTTGGACCTGCACTATGCTGGAGGGGAAGAAGGGGGAGATGATGACAACAGGGGACAGGAGGACGGGGGCAGGAGGGACAGAGCTGCATACATGCACACCTGAGCACAGCCATTGGCTCTCAGGACAGAGACTGCACGTGAGCCCTACACCTGGCTTCCACCTGCGTGGTTCAGGCCCTTTCTAAACCCTGGGTAAGTTTTAGCCCTTTATGGTACTGCTTCTATTTACCAGAGGTTTATCTTCTGGGCATACCTTTTGATATGCCTGTAAATCCTTACTTAAGCCATATACCTCAAATTTATAAGAGGTTTCATATAAATGCATAGGGTCTTTTACCTACTCCAGTCAAGTAACTGTAGGTTGATATACATGAACCTTAGGAAGGAATGAGCCAGAAATAAGCTAGTATTCAGATGCAAAACTAAATAAAACCCACCAAATAAATCAAAACCCCAAACTGGAATTTTCAGGGAAAACTTTCCAGATGCGTCCATCTGTAGTGAAGCCTGAGTGGAGTTGTACAACCCTGCAAGGAGCTGTGCTGCAGCTCCGTGTGGTGAAGCTGCTCCGAGACAAGGCTGGCAAACCAACACGCGGAGAACACGCACCAACCATTCGGGCTGGCAACTCTGATGGGCATTATCCGAGGCAACATGAAGCACAAACTAGCTCCTACTTTAAGTTTAGAAGCCAAGACATTATCAATTGGTATTTCCAGTTATGTGAAGAGTAAATGGAACACAGAGGGCGAAGCGGAGACTGCATCATCACGGCTGTCTGTGCTGGATCACCGAGTCTGTCCCCTTACAATGCACTCAGATCTGGCACCCCACAAATCTGGGGCTCATACTTACCTAAGCCTTTCTGCCCAGGGTTCTTAGCGAAGGTGAAGGTGAACTGGTAGAAGTCCTTGAATTTCGCTGAGTCCTTGAGCTCTTGTTCTAGTTTAGGAAGAAGAGCTTTCAGTTTCTCCGTGCTGTCACACCTGCAGCAACAGAGAGGGCTGGTTACCCGTCACCTGCCTTCCTACCGCCCCCTCCTCATTCACAGACACCTCATCCCCCAGTTCCCGTGCAAATACTCTTGAGGTCTTTTAGCTACAGAGCTGTGAAAGCACTCAAGCCATTGGCTTGGCACTTTGAATGTGTAAAAGAAAGGTACATGCTATTAAGTCAGGGAAAACCAAACCAAAGTTGTGTACTCTTAAAGGGCATGGTTTACTCGGCAGCTCTGTCCATACTGAGGCCAAGTGAGGTGGCTCAGTGACAAGATGGAGAGTCCGTGTTTACTCACTCCCACAGAACCGGCCACCCTGTCAACCTGGACCATCGCCGCCTGTGCTGCAATATGAGGGAGAGAAGGCTCACTGCTACTTGCTTGTTGCAAGTTCAGTTTGAAATAGCCAGGTGCTATAAAACCTGATTTGTTTTGTTTTGTTTTGGTTTTTTTCTTAAGCAGAGTCTATGTAGTACTAGCTGTCTGGAAATGTGTAGACCAGGTTAGCTTTGAACTCGCAGAGATCCACCTGCCTCTGCCTTCCAAGTGCTGGGATTAAAGGTGTGCACTACCTTGCCCAGGTTGTATTGTTTTAAAAATTGATTTTCCTCCAAGACGGCAATCAGCTTTAAACACAGTAACCAGCCTGGGCTGGGCTGTGGTTCTGTAATAGACTGCTTGCCTACTGTATATATCCCAGCTCTGTAAAACAAGGCAAAAAGCCCATCTCCCATAGAAGCCCCAAATACCTCAGTATTAAGTGTTCTTTAAGGTATAAATGTGGAACTAAGACAAAATACGTCTTTTCTGCTTCAACTGTACAACAGGGAACAGAGTAAGAACAATACGCAAGCACCTATCCAAGGTAAGTCAAACTAAGGAAAACCAAAGTAATTGGAGAAGGTCTTAGAACCCCTAGCCTGTCCAATATTTTGTATCCTTACAGGGTATGGATATAGCATGAGTGCACCAACTCCCATTGCTGAATCAGCTGCATCCAGGTTAGCACACCGGGCAGGAGGCAGCAGGGCCACACAGGCTGAGGGCCTTCCCTCCCCAGAGAGGTGGGGCCAGCTCCCTTGTTTGCCTGTGTCTCTCTCCACTGACAGCAGTCCTGCACGTCTGAGCTTGATGTAAATGTGAACTCACTATTTTGTGCCTGGTCTTCTGGGCCTACATTATGTGTGTGCGGTTCATCGTGTGGTATATGCAGATACAACTCAGCCTTTGTCATAGAAACAACTCATAAAAAATACACATATACATAATGGATAAATAATTTATAGAACATACTGATGGCAAGTATGTCGGCTATTTGTAGTTTTCTCATCACAAATAACAGCATTTCTACAGACGTAGCCCCCGCACATGTGAACCTAAGTATCACCAGGCATGTTTCGTTGGGAGAAGCAGCTTGTGAGTCAGTACAGGTGTACCCTGTGTGTGATAACAGTGTGAGAGCCACACACTGTAGCCTGCCAGGCCTACGCCGTTGCTTGCTGCTGGGTATTATGACATCCAGTCTCGAGGCTCCATCTCACTGCACCTTTCCCCTAAGCTTCCATGATGAACGAGGCCCTGCTTCTGGTATTTTCACTGGCCCTGGAAGTGCTTGCTCAGCTATCTTGTTTACTTTCCGATGAGGTTCTCATTATTTGTCAAAGTCTTAAGTGGTCTAAGCCTTTGTCAGCAGGTTTTACAGTTCTCTCCCCTAGAATGCAGTCTCTTTCTACTTTCTTTTTTTTTTTTTGTATGAAGTTTTGATTTTTAATTTATTTTTTGCACAAACACTTAAAAAAAAGTCCTTCCTTTATCATGTTTGTGTGGTGACATTTTAAAACTTAACCTTCTGTATGCTCATAAAGTTATTTTCTGCATTATTTACTGGAGGTTAAATGCTTTTAGCATTTAGAACTACAACCCCCTTGAAACTGATTTTCATGTGTTATAATGGAAGTCAAAATTAAACAGAATTGGAAATTATCTTCCTTTTATAAAGCTCTCCAGTAGAGGCTGTTTAAAAGTTGGCATTTACAGGGAGGGAGGGACATGAGGGTTTTTGTTTTTGTTTGTTTCATTAAAAGTTTCGTAAATGAAGCCATTCCACGTTTTCTCTCTGAAGTTTTAAATTATGTGTCCTGGTGGCATGGACCAAAATGCCACCCATAGGCTCACATGTGTGAACACTGGGTCCTCAATCAGCGGAACTGTTTGGGAAGGATTAGGGGGTGTGTCTTGTTGGAGAAAGGCGTGTCACCAGAGGGTGGGCTTTGAGGTTTCAAAAGACTTTCCCCATCCCCTCTCTATCTCTCTGCCTCCAACTTGCTGATCAGGATGTGAGCTCTCAGCTTTTCCTGTCATCATGCCTTTGTTTTGCTATCATGGACTCTAACTCTCTAATTCTAAGCCCCAAATTAAATGCTTTCTTTTGTACGTTGCTTTGTTCATGGCGTTTTATCACAGCAACAGATTAAGACACAGGCAGAAATGCTTGAGTGTTACAAAATTACCACAATTTCCTATTTCTTTCCATGTCAGTTTTCAGCAAGTTGTATTTTAAAAACCATTTCTCTATTTCAAACAGGCTGTCAGGCTAACTGGCATAAATGTTTGTAATAAGTAACTGTAGAAGTCTACAGCAATGTCTGCCACTTCTTATGTTATTTGATTATATACATATCTAAAGCAACAAGCTCCTGCTTTTACTGATTCTACCAATTTTTCCTCTTAATAGTTTCTATTAAACTGCTGATTTTTGTTATTTGTTTTTGAGACAGGGTCTCATTGTGCAGCACTGGCTGTCCTGGAACTTACTTAAATAGACCAGGCTGGCCTCGAACTCAGAGCTCTGCATGCTTCTGTCTCCTTGGGTTAAAGGTGTGTACCACCATGCCTGGTATAAATTACTGTTTACCCCCTTTCTACATTGGTGACTTACCCTCCTGCTTTTTGTATTTTCCTCCAGCTGATCCTCCTCTCCATCTTCAGGTGCTGGGAACTGAACCCACGGCTGAGAGCATGCTGAGTTCTGTCACTACTACCTCGCTTACCTAGCTTATTTTTCTACTTATGAATGGATGGATGGTGCTGGCTACTTTCATGTCAACTTGACAAAGCTAGTCAAGTTGACTAGGAATGAGGGACTCTCAAATGAAAAAACACCTCCATAAGACTGGCCTGTAGGCAAGTCTGTTGGGGTATTGTTTTGCTTAGTGATTGATGTAGAAGGGTCCAGCTTACTAATGGAGTTGCCATCCCTGGGAACGTGGTCCTACATGAATTAAAAAAAAAAAAAAAAAGGCAGGCTGAGCAATGGGGAGTAAGCCAGTAAGCAGAACCTTCATGGCTTCTGCTTTAGTTCTTGCCTGCAGGTAGGGACCTGCTTGAATTGCTGCTCCAACTTTCCTGTTACTTGGAAGTGTAAGATGAAATAAACTTTTTCCTCCCCAAGTTGCTTTGGTCATGGTGCTTTATCATAACAACAGAGGTTCTAACTGAGACAAACACCTTTCTTCTTTGTTTAGCACTGAAGGGGCAGAGTTCTACAGCTTTTTACTGCCAGCACTTTCTTCACTATTGTGCTGGTTAGTTTGGACGCAGCTAAAGGCACCTGAGAGGAGGGACCCTCAAGTGAGCAAAGGTCTCCATGAGGCTGGCTGTAGGCAGGTCTGCGGGAGCTTTTCTTAATCAGAGATGTGAGCTCTGATTATACTTCAGAGACAACTTTACAAGTTTTCAGTTTCCAGCAACTCAAAACGACTGATTCCAAAGCATCAAAAGTGAAATAGTGTTAGAAATACCAGCAAGTGGAACAAGTTGGTCTTTATACCACTTCACAAAGTAATTCAATATGTTTAGCAATTAAGATATTTTTGTTGGGTGTTTTTATTACTTTTGTGTCACATCCACTAAATTAGCAACATCTTAAGTCATTAATCCTAATTCTGTAGGTAAAATAGAGAAGCAAAAACCAAAGTAATATTTTATTCATATTTAATACAATAACATAACAATTATACATTTAGTATAAAATAGCAAGCGCGGTTAAAATCTTATCCTGTTATTCACTGTTAATTCGAAATTGAAAGAATATTTGTTTTAAAATATTAATCTTCGTTTTTATTAATTTTGGTGTATGTATGTATGTGTGTGTGCACACGTTCACACATGTATATGCATGCCTCAGATACCTGAGGCAGCTGAAGGGCTCAGATCCACTGGAGCTGGGGTTACAAGCAGCAGCCGAGAGGAGCCTGATGTGGGTGCTGGGGACTCAACGATGGCCCTCTGCAAAGGCACTGCAAGTTCTAAACCACTGAGCCATCTCCTCAGCACCACTGGAAGGAATTTTTTAAGTTTATAGAATAAAAAGAATTAATGTGAATGAAGATAGCGGATAAAACCTTGAGTTTGAAAGGAAACCAAAGGATTATAATACACAAAGAAAATACATGTATATAAAATTAGTATTTATCAGTTGTTGAAAAAAAATGCTTCAAGTATCTTTCCTTCTGAAAAGTTTAAGTTGGGAATAATTTACTTACCCCAGCTCTGTCATGCCATCCACAAATTCCTTTTTGCTAAATTCACATTGAGTGGCAGCCCTGAACTTCCATGCTATGACCAAAACACTAATGCTGGCAGGGTCCAAGCTCAGATCATCACAGAACTGCTGAATCCCATCAATTCCGATTTTGTTTTCATCCTGTGGGTCTGTTGTTGAAATTAGGGGGAGAAGAGTCAAACTACATTGAAAGCAATCCTCAAATAGCTTGTTAGACTCATATTGTACAGTTCTATTAAGTATTTCAGCCACACCAATCAATGAATAGCTATTTCTATTAAGTTCGAAACAAATATGGAGCATTAAGAAAACAGTTCTATCCTTAAAATCTAGATTTCTGGAATTTGGGCAAAGAAAAACCACTGACACTCCTGTGAAGGGATGATGTCATTAAGAATTAATTTAAGGTCTGAGCACACAAGCTTGGCGGAGGAGTGCTTCATGGTGTGCTTGAGGTCCTGGGTTCTAACATCAATACTAGAAAAAACTAAAACCAAAGCCAAAACTCCTATTTAATTTCTGGCTGTGTGTGAAGCTTGGAAACAGAAGGCTTTTGCTTCACATGCATGTGGCCGTGGGTGTGTCTCCAGCTCTGATGGGCGAGAGGGATGCAAAGGAATGGTTCTTACATCCTGCCAAAGCAAGAGTGGTTGACTGTTTTCTTTTTAAGTAATTTCTCTTGCTGGCTCTAATGCTGTGGGACGATAATTCTTTCTGAAATTCAGTTAGTTTACACACCCACATTTAACAGCTTAGAAATTCACACTCCCTACCTCACATGTCTAGTTTAGAAATGAAATAACTCAGGATCTGTCTATCAATGACATCATGAAATTTGCAGGCAAATGGATGGAACCAGAAAAAAATCATCCTGAATGATGTAACCCAGACTCAGAAAGACAAACATGCTATATACTCACTTATAAGTGGGTATTAGTCATAAAGTACAGGATAACCATGCTACAAACCACAGACCCAAAGAATCTAAGTAACAAGGAGGACCCAAGGGAGGATGCTTGAATCTCACTGAGAAGAGGAAATAGATTAGACAACAGGGGTGTATGGAAGGTTGGGATTGAGCTGGGGAGAGGTGGGGATGGGAACAGGAGGGATTAGACAACAGGGGTGTATGGAAGGTAGGGATGGGAACAGTAGGGATGAGGTGGGGAGAAGACAGAGGGAGAGGGTACTGGATTATAGGGGCCGTCTCTGGGAGGAGCTAGAAACCTAGGATAATGGAAACTCTCAGGTATCTATCCTAGCAATGGGGAATGTGGAGCCTAAACCAGGCATCTCCTGTAAGCAGACAAGACTTCCAATGGAGGGATTGGGGGACCAACCCAGCTACAAAACCTTAGTCCCACAATTTGTCCTGCTTACAAGATGTGCAGGGGTAAAAGATGGAGCAGAATTTGAGGGAGGGCCAACCAATGACTGGTCCAGACTGACACCACGCCATGAGAGACATGCTACCCCTGACACTATTAATGATATTCTATTATGCTTGTAGAAAGGAGCCTAGCATAAGTAGCATCAGAGAGGCTTCACCCAGCAACTGATGGAAATTGATGCAGAAACCCACAGCCAAACATTAAGTGGAGCTTGGGGAATCCTGCAGAAGAGGGGGAGGAAGGATTGAAGCAGCCAGAGGGGTCAAGGACACCACGAGAAGACCTACAGAGTCAACTAACCTGGGCCCATAGGGCTCACAGAGACTGTCTTGCTAACTGGAGGGTGGGAATGGGACAAACTAGGCCCTGTGCAGCTGGGTCCTCATGTGGGACTTCTAAAGAGGAAGCAGCTGTCTCTGACTATACTGCCTGTCTTTGATCCCTGTCCCCTAACTGTGCTGCCTTGTCTAGCCTCAACCAAAGAAGATGTCTTACTGCAACTTGATATGCCAAGCTGGCTGATATCTGTGGGATGCTTCCTGTTTTCTGAGGAGAAGGGGGCAGAGACAGGGACTGGGAGGAGAGGAGGGAGAGAAAGCTATGATGGGGATGTAAAGTAATTAACATAATTTTAAAAAAGAAAGAATAAAATATATTAAAGACACTTCAGCAAAATCTTAAAAACTAGATTTTGTCATTTCTGACAGAGCATATGTATCATAAGACATCATCATAGTAAATGTGTGTGAATTCCATCGGGTCTAAGATAGAAATAAAAAAATCTGTAACTTCTTTGCCCAAATAAAGATTGTCCGTCATAGACAATTCACCTTTGGTTATTAAGCACTATACACACATTATTTTTACACATGATAGTAGAGATTTATGTCTTGTACATGTGGTGCATGTGTGCTGATGCACACACCCATATGTGCATGTCTAGAGGCTACAGGTCAATCTGAAGTATTTTCCCTTATTTCTCTCCATGTTATTATGTTTTTTTATTTTATCTGTATGAATGTTTTGCCTATATGTATTAAACCATATGCATGTCTGTTGCCAGCAGGAGCCAGATAAGAGTGCCAGATCCTCTGGAACTGGAGTTATAAAGGGTTGTGAGTCACCACATAGACGCTGGGAACCACAGCCTGACCTCCTGTAAGAGCAGCAAGTACTCTTACCTCCTGAGCCATTTCTTTTTTCTTTTTTTCATTTTTTTATTCAATTTAAAAAATTTATTTATTTTTATATCAATCACAGGTTAGGTACTTTGAATCCCATGCGAAGCCCCCTCCCTCATTCCCTCCGACCCTCCCACTCCCTCCCTCATCTCCCTCCTCCCCGCCCCCTCCAAGTCCACCAACAGGGGAGGACCTCCTCCTCTTCCATCCAACCCCAGCTTATCCTGTCTCCTCAGGGCTGGCTGCAATGTCCTCCCCTGGGATCTAGCCAGTCTGTCACTCCCCAGCTTGTATGGGGGAGGGTCAAAGAGTCAGCCATCAAGATCATGACTGAAACACTCACTGTTTCCCTCACTAGGGTCTTCAGTCCAACACCGAGCTATCATGGGCCCATCTTAGCGGGGGTTCCAGGCCACATCCACACATGGTCCTTGATTGTAGAAACCATCTCATACAAGACCCCTGTGCCCTGCTCAGTTTGGTCTTTGTGGAGCTCTTGTTCTCCCCAAGTCTCACCAACCTCCCCCAGATCTATCATTACTTCTCGCCCTCTGCCAGAGGCTTGATCGCGAGTCTTAATATCTCTGAGCCATTTCTTAAGCCCGCCTTATTTTTTTAAGACAGGCTCTCTCACTGAACCTGGAGCACGATGCTGTGGCTATAGTGGCTGGCCAGTGACCCCTGGCATCCATCTGTGTCTACTAGAAGTGGAGTTGCTGGTGTGTGTCTCCACAGCTGGTGGGCTCTAGGGATCTGAACTCAGGTCCTTGTGCTTGTAGAGCAAGTACTCACTGAGCCATCTCTCCAGCCCTATTACTCTACTCTAAATGATGTACTTGTCTTATGAGCTAGAGTTTTGTTGTACATCCTGGTTGGCCTTGAATTTGCAGCAATTCTCTTGCCTCAGCTTCCTGAGTGCTGGGATTATAGGTATGTAGCAAGGAACCCAGCAGCAAAGAAAAACTGATGACACAAATGAAATGAATGAAACCAGACATCTCAGTAACTATATTATAGATGGAGAAAAACCCCACCATGCTTATGGGATATAGGTAAGGTTCTATTAAAAATCAGAAACCTGCTTCAACCAGAACAGAAGAGCTCAGGGGATGGGGGGCTTGCAAGGTAGTTCCCTGTGACTGTCCTCAGCATGGCATTTACTGTATCGGAGACTAAGTCTCGCCTGTTTTCTGTCAGTCCTTCCATTCCCTCCCTCATCTCCAGCTTCACCAGGAGGAGGACAGTCTGGAAGGCTGCTGTCCACCCTTCACTCTGCTGTTCTCTGGAAGGTTTGGTCTGGCCCTGCTGCCGTTACCCCTTACCTTTGTACCTTCCATACAGCTGCTCCAGCCTCTTCTGGTCCACAGTGCTCTTCATAGGCTCGCGGTGGAACGCCTCTGGGTTTTGGAAGAAGCTGTCCGTGGCCTCGTCTAGTTTCCACTCATTCTGTGTCAGGCAGTAGATAGCCGTTTTCTCACTAGCTTGAGTGCATGCCATGAACTGGCGGACCTTGTCCTTCTGAGTTGATTTAAGCTTATGCTTTGGGATGGAAAAGAAAGCAGGAAACCCAGTGAGGCCATGTTCGTTCAGCTTGTATTCTTAACACCTACATTTTAACTGGATCTATTGGTCTGGTTAACTTTCAGAATAATAGCAAGTAAAACCTCACTCTTCATCAGATCAAAAGACTGCAAGTCTTCTGAAAATGGAAATGATAGCATCCATGCAGCAACAAATAAATAAGAGTTTATTCTCCAAAACTAACGACAATCAACATTTTATAGGAAATACACTGCAAGCCAAGAGTGGTGCTGCATATTTGTGATCCCAGAACTTGGGAGCCAGAGGCAGAAGGACTGGAACAAGTCCATGGCCAGCCTCTACACAAGGAATTCTAAGCTAGTCAGGACTATACTGGGAGACCCTGTCCATAAATAACTTGCTGGGTGGTGGTGCATACCTTCAATCCCAGCACTTGAGAGATAGAAGCAGGTAGACCTTTGTGAGTTCAAGGCCAGTCTGCTCTACAGAGCAAGTTTCAGGACAGCAAAAACTACACAGAAAAACTCTGTCTCAAAAAAACAACAAATTTAGATATACACATACATGTGTGTATGTGTGTTTAACTAAATAAGCAAGGTAGCCATAATGTATGGTGGCACAAACCTTTAATCCTCGCACAGGGAGGCAGATATGTGGATCTACATAGAAAGTTCCAGGCCAGCTGGGGCTACATAGTGAGCTCATTAAAAAAAAAAAAAAAAAGTAAGAAAAGAAAACATCTTTAGCCAGGCCTGGTCGTGAATGCCTTTAATCTCAGCACTCAGGGAGGCAGACGCAGGCAGATCTATGTGAGTTCGAGGCCACCCTGGTCTAAAAAGTGAGTCTAAGACAGCCAAGGCTATATAGAGAAATCCTGTCTCAAAAAAAAAAAAAAAAAGAAAGAAAGAAAGAAAGAAAGAAAACATTTTAATATCTACTCATTCACTTTGCATAAAATATAGCCCCCCTAAAATATTAGCAGAATGTGTCAGCAATATACATCTGGGCTTTGGTCACACAGGGACCAGAGGCCATCCCAGAGCCACCTGCAGAGTCATTACGCTTCCATTAAGTTTAGGCTCTAATGAATAAGGAAAAACCGGAGAGTTTAGAAACACTGTTGTTTTACAGTGTTTCCTAGTTCAGCAGAACCACGCTGATGGAGATACAAAATAAATAAGAATCACTTTGGAGGTAATTACAAGTGCCACAAGTAAGCACAAAAAGTGCTTATGATGAAATGAAAATGATAATACTGTGTGCAAAATGAAAAGTAGGGCGGAGGCTGTGGGTAGGTAATAAATAACAAAACTGTCAGGTAATGGTGCTATACATAGTCTACAGTGAAACAGGATAGCATCCTCATACTCCCAGACTTGCACAGCTAGTTCTTAAGGTAATGTGGTAAAAGTAACCCTAGAAGTGACTAGCTTATTTCTAGAAATCAAAACAGAGTTCACCACACAGAGGTTTCTTTATTTATTTGGTAGCACTGAGGATCAAAGCCAGGGCCTCGTACATGCTATGAAAGTGCCATGCTACAGTGGTATATCACCAGTCCTGAGGCTTTTACTTTTTTTTTCAAACAAGAAGCTTTATACAATAACAAGGGAATGGTTTTTACTTGAAGATTACACTTAATCTTCTTCAAGTAAAAGGGAGAATTTATAGCAACACAGAATTAAATACATAATGAATAGCAAGATGAAGATGAAATAATGGAGGAAAAGAAGGTAAGAATAAAGCTAGAAAGATAGACATGCATACCACAGACAATAGTTGAAAATGGGCTGAAAAGCAGGCTCCAAGCCTCCTAGCTGCCACAGCAAAAAAGAAACATGATTGGCTTAGGAAACCTCTTGTAATAACATGTAAAAATCTACCAATGAGTCATACAGTTATATGCTCCTATCCTGAACCCTGAAATGGTCTTCAACCGCCCCCTACGAAATTAGATATGCTCAATGTCCCCTGTAAACATGCAAACACCACCAACAAACAGCCGCAGAGTCCTCCTGCGGCAAAACTCATGTTGTCAAACACTACTGATGATCCAGCAGGAGTAGGATGATGCAGTCCAAATACAGTACCCTCGAGTAGGCACTGCAGATCCCGGGTGCTCAGACCTTCTGGGGGCTCACAATGACAAAACAGACTTCCTAAGATTCTAAACGTCACCAGTCTCATGCTCTTCTCCTCACGAGCATGCAGGGGAAGCCTCTAGGGAAGCCATGATTTGTGGTATAACAAGAGGATGAACACAGAAAGACTGAGATCTTCTTTTAAAAATATGGACCACTTCATGAATTTGCTTGCCTTCCTTGCACAGGGGCCATGTTAATCTCCTCTGTATCTTTTTAAGCTTAGTATATGTGCTGCCAAAATGAGCAGAAGAATTATCTTTTCTAATACTGGACAGTAAGATATTTTCATAGGTGTAAGGCAAAAAAATGGTTCACTGTTGCAAATTGTTTTAAAGATTTTTGAAATTTTATTATTTTCATGTGTGTGAGTGTTTTGCCTGCTATACATGTCTGCACACCATAGGTGTGCGGTATCCATGGAGCCCAGCAGACGGTATTGGAAACACCAGGACTGGAGCTCCAGCTGGTTGGGAGCTTCCAGGCAATCAACCCCAGGTCTTCTAGAGGGGCAGCCAGGTGCTCTTGACAGCTGAGCCATCTCTCCAGGTCCTGCTATTATAATTCCAAAATACGTTTACTTTAATTTCTGGCACGGTAAATTCTGATGAGCATGGTTACTTATACAAACAAAAGCACTCTGTAGTCTCAATGACTAAAGATACAAAGTTCCTGAGACCAACTCTAGACAGTGAACACCGTGAGCTATAGCCATAGTCTCTCATACATACTCAGCTTTGCAGGATAAAGACCAACAGTTCAGACAATATAGACGTGCAAATAAAACTTTATACAGGCAACTGCTAATCTGCTGTCCCAATACAGGTTCCAGAGGAATGTATTCTAAAATACTATTCTTTAAAACTGAACTATTAAAAAGACTAGACAAAGTACCCAAGGTACATTCTTGGCTAAGATCAAATTCGTCAAATTAGGACAGATGTCATATGCTATCATAGTCATTTGACAACTTAGAGAGACAGCTTTTTTTTTACTCTGACAATCTCCTTAAAGGAAGACTGGCAAAGTTGGAAATACTTAAAAAGCCTTAAGAGAAAGACAAATTTGCTGTTCCCAATGGCCCTCTATTAAGAATAGACAAGGTATCTTTACTGTAAAATAGCTCCTAGTGCTAGATTTAGAAATTCTATTATGGTTATAAAACTAATTTTGGTGTGTATACACAGAATATCATTCAGTCATAAAAAAGGAATGAAGCAGTGACAAATGCTGCAATGTGAATGAATCTCAAAATGCTTTGCTCAGTGACATAGGCCAGATACAAAGGGCCATATAGTATAGAAAGTGTTATATGCTCTATGGAATGTGCAGAACAGGCAAATCTGTAGTCAAGTGGAAACCAGTGGCTGAGGGGAGGGAAGAACTGGAAAATGCTTATGGGCACGAGGTTTTCTCTGAGGTGACAAAAGTATTTTGGAATGAGATAAAGGAGGCGGCTGCACATACTGGGACCATGCTAATCACTATGAATTCGTACACTAAAAGAAAATTTAACATAGCAAGCAATAACCTCCAAGCTGATCCAGCGTTATATCCCTGGAACAGCCACACCATTTAACAAGTGTAGTATCAGAGTTGCACATCAAGAAACTGTAGTCACCTGGAAGACTGGATGATGCCTGGTTCTGAGCTATAGGAATCCTGCACCTCTGCAGGACTCTTCCAGCGTGGGGCAACTCAGCTTCATCCAGTGCAAAGAGCATGTGGCAGACCCAAGTACGTCAGGTACTCCTCCACATCAGCTAAAGAGTGGTCAGCAGTGGAGATGGGGAGGTCAACAGATCCTCTCCAATATATTAAAATCTGCTCACCCCATCAACTGCAGACCTCAAGGGACTACCGAGGGGCTAGTTCATGAGCAGCAGCCACAGCCATGAAGGAGCTGTCAACAGTTACATAATTTGATGTTAGCCTTTACAGATTTTGTCCTAACAAAATGATATCCCGATGCCGGTGCACACCTTTAATGCCAGCACTCAGGAGGCAGGGGATAGATTTCCATGAGTTTGGGGACATCCTATCTATGTTGTGGTTCCAGGCCAGCCCAGACAAGGCTATATACTGAGACCCTTAATCCTTCTTGCTGTCTCCCATAAGAAAGTGCCTGGCAAAAAGCTCAGTGTGTTCACAGCACAGGCCTGACAACTGAGTTTAAGCTTCAGAACCCACATAAAGGGGGAAGAAAAAAACTGATCCCACAAAGATATCTTCTGACCTCCACATGTCTGCCTTGTAATAAAAAAATTTTTTATAATATTGATTTTTATTTTCTGGGTTTAGGGTCTGGTGCCTATAAAAGCCGGAAGAGGGTGACAGATCACCTGCAATTGGAGTTAAAGACAGTTGTGAGCAGCCACATGGGCGCTAGAAACTGAACCTGAGTCCTCTGTGAAAGCAAGTTCTCTTAACTGATAAGCCATTTCTCTAGATCCAGTAATAAATGTTTTTTTAAAAATAATAATCAACAGCTAAATCTAAATAGTGTTTGCTTTGCATTAAACAACAGCCAAGAGAACTAGGATTCAATGGAAAGAAATGTGAGTTGGCAAATAACTTTCTTAGGAAAAATGGCTCATAAACCAAAAATTTACAGGAAAAGTAAGCTCCAAATCCATCCATGTAAGCAGGTTCGAAATCCATGCAAGGTCTGCTCAGCAAGTGGCTTCAACAGAGCTTACCATGTCAAGGAACTATGGGTTCAAGGAGCCAAGGAACTATGGGTATTTCTATGTTACATTATTTTAGTTTAAATGCTAGGGATTTTTGTTTGTTTCTTCAAGACAGGGTTTCTCTGTGTAGCCTTGGCTGTCCTGGACTCACTTTGTAGACCAGGCTGGCCTGGAACTCACAGAGATTGACCTGCCTCTGCCTCCTCAAGTGCTGGGATTACAGGTGTGACCCACCGCACTAGACTCTGCTCAGGATTTTTATTTTCATTCATTTATTTATTTTGTGTGTCTGTGCCACAATGTGTGTTTGTATATGTGAAAACAACTTGTATTGTTGGTCTTCTTTACCTACTATATGAATTACAGGGATTGAACTCAGGTCATCAAGTTTGGTGGCAGATACCCAGGCCTGCAAAGCCATCTTACTGGCCCCTAAAATGTATAAAACTCTTGAAATAAAAACCAAGATAGTCCAATTGACCTCAAAGATTGGCATAGCCTAGCCTGGCCTGGAACTTGTTATGTAGATCAGGCTGGCCTTGAACCCACAGAAAATTCCTGCCTTTAACTCCCAAGTGCTGAGATTAAAAGTATGTGCCATCATGCCCCATTAAAAAATATATATATACTGTGTGTGTGTGTGTGCGCACGCACACCCGACAGATGCCAGAAGAGAACTGCCTTCTCTGGATTGGAGTTACAAGCAGTTAAGCTGCAGGATGCTGGGAATGGAACTCAGATGCCCTGAAAAAGGAGCTCTCACTCCAGCTCTTCACTCTGGAGTGGGAGATTTCAGTTTACTTGTTTGGTCTTTTGGTCCTAAAATGAAATAAAATATCACATTAAAAAGCCATCAAGAAGACTAACAGAGCTCCTTCAGGGTCATCCTTTGGTGGGTATACTCTGTTTAACATTCTCAATGGCTCATCTTCATCACTCCCAGATATTTCAACACTAAATTTACAATAGACTACTGTTAAAAGTGCCTGCAGCCACTGATTTGTGTTTTCATAGTCTCCCACAGAGCTTATCATAGTTCCTCGAAATACAACAGGAGCTGTTCAGAATTGTTTCAGCAAGTGATAATCAGTAAGATATACAGAAAGCAGAACAAGTCGATCTTCTGAACAGCAGAAGCTGGAACGAAATGTTCCAAACGTTTTATGTGTTATCTTGTGAAAAATAACACACAATCTGGGCACAAAAGTGATCCTATACAAGATTTTAAAAGGCATCTGTAAAATGCCCTTCCAGAGACGCTCAGCAAAATACCTCCTCTTAAGGACAATTTGCAGAGGGCTCACAGGACAACCATTTGATCAAATAAATTGGTGGCCCACTATAGGTTAGCTGTGCTTTGGCATGTGCAGGCCTTGAGAGTGCTTCAGCCAAATGCTGCCAGATCTTCAGCCTCCCAACATTTCTTTTCCAAGATATGTTCCTGTTCACATGCATAGAGGTGAGTGGCTTGGCCGCTGGGTCTGCTAGCAGCTGGTCAGAAGTCTCTCGGCGGCTTGATTTTTAAGTTTACACCTTACTATTTCTTGGTTTCTAGGTTCACATTTTCTAGTTTTCCAGCCTCGCTCTTCTCGGTATTCATTCCATCCCATCTTCACTCCCTGAGGTTCGGTCCCCTGTCCTGTTTCCTCTACACAAACTCCAAGCCAAGCAGACATCTCTCTAAGGACAGAGACGAAACTTATCTTCCTCGGCTCCAATCCACCCGCAGCCTTTCGGAAGCGTGGACCCTCCAGGGATCCAAGGAATGGGACTGTCAGAGTCCGCCCCCTGGTCCAGGCCTTTGCACAACTCTATTAGGCTAACCCTTCTCTTCCTAGGCGTTCTGCCCGACCCTCCCAGTCTCCGGGATCCCCAGCCTGATCTTGGCTTTGAAACGGAGGAGGTAATTGGTGATCTCCTCGCTCGGCGCCAGCTGCGTGAATCACAAACCATCCTCACCCCAGAGAGACTCGCGCACCACCTCCCCGGGATTGCTTCCTTCCATCTCTTCCAGAAACCTCCCCGGACCAGGAGCTGGCAGAACTCGGCCAGCTCCGCCCTAGTCGGCGTCACCGTCCACTCAAACGCGGGTCGGCTCCGCCCAGCACGCAGGTGTCACCCTTCGCGCAGCCCCGTCCCACCCTGCGGTCTGGTCAGTACCGGGCCGACCAGGCGCCGCTGCCCTCCCAGAGACCCAACTGGGTTCCTCACATCCCTCTCCATGCCATGCCTCTTCAAGTCAGTCGTCCCCCTCTCTCAATACTCTGACGGGGACACCCGGGCCCCTCAGTTCGGTTATCCAGAAGCCGCCACGGAACGGTGACCTCCGCGCCCTGCTCCGGCCGCACCTGCCAAGCGCAAACCCTGCCACCTACCATGCTCCCCAACGCTGCCGAAGCCGCTTCGACTTTCTGCGCAAGCGCAAGACGCTCTCCCTCGGCGCAGGAGAACGCTGCAGACTCTGCGCAGGCGCAGTATACTGACGCTCGCTTTAGCCGGCCGGGAAACTTGGCAGCCTTTGGCTCTCCTGGTGCAGTGCAGGCAGGCGCTCGTCAGCTCTGAGGTACGGCGTTGTTTGAAAACCGTAACCTCTCTTTCGGAGACTGTTGATGTTCTGTGGCTCTTAGGCTACGCATCCTATGGAAGGCGACTGGCCGGCTAGCTTTGGAAACTACGATTCCCGGCGTGCAACGCGCCGCGCGAAGGCCGACGGAGCTGTTCACCGGCAGCCTGCTTAAAGGGGCAGCAACTACTTTTCAGCCGCAGGTCAGAAGAGTCTGAAGTAAGAAGAGGGCGGTGCCGTTCTCCGTGTCCTGGTTCCGCGGCGGGGAAAGAGATGCGGGCAAGTCCACGTCGGCCGTTTTCCTCGCCGCTCTGGGGAGCTCCCGATCGGGGACAGTGATGCTGAGGTCGCATGTCCAGAGAGCGGCCTCCTCCATCGGGGTGAGCTTTGCTGTTGCGGGGCTCCTGTCCTGAGACGCGCTCCGCCTGGGTCCCCATCCGGGGAGCTTAATCCTGGGGACTCTTCCCTACTCCTTCTTGGTTTACCTCTTCCAAAAGGGGGTCCTTCCTAGGGGGCCATCTTTGTCCACTTTCCTGGGGGTTGGGGCTCCTTTTCTAGAAGTTCTTTCCAGTGGCTTCGGTGGCTCCCCTTCCCAGGACTTCATCCAGACTCGGAGATTCAGCTGCCTGATCCTCCCGTTTTTGCTCGTCCCTGGAATTTTATATCGTCCTTGTGTCCTGCCCTGTGAGGTACTGAGGCAGACAGCCTCTTTTTAAAGATATACCTGGAAACGGACACTTCAGGATTGTCTTTTATAAAGGTTGTGCGGTGCCCTGCAACACATGACTTAAGCTTATACAGCCTGGGAGGTGTCATAGTCAACAAGCAACCCAGATGTTTTGCACGTTCCCCACGGAGTCTTGATTCTTAATTTAGGTGTGTGTGGTTGCTCCCCCACCCCCTTTGGGTGTAACCAATCAAGTAAGTTGAAAGTGACTTTGAAGGTCACTCTAGCACAGTGGGTTTAACCTCTGGCTCCATCCTCTTGTGTAGATCTTAGTGGCTTGATTTCAGCATCCAGCCTCTCTTCCTGGGGCACAATGTGGATTTGCTTACTTACCAGAGAAATATTTGCTGCTGCTGAAAGGACCTCTTTCTTCACAGATCTTTTTCTCCTCCTTGACTTCCCTGACTAAAGACAGAACAAACACAAGCAGCTGGCTAGTGAGTAGGCTCTGTGTCTCCTTTCTTTGTGGACTTAAGTTGGTACCTCTTGAACAAATAAAGTCGCTGTTTGAACAGCCCTTTGAACACCATCAAGACACTATAGTTCTCTGCTATAAGTCAAATCACTGTTTGCTCAGCCTGTTTTTCTCATCTTTCTTTGGTTCATGACATCTTATTCCTCTTCCATATAATCATTTTTGTTTTTGTTTTTCCTTCCAAAGTAGTGTCAAGGATTGGCCAACTAATGAATGCTTCCCTGCCCCAAGTTTAAAAAGTACTTTAGGAATCACAAGAATTACCTCTTCATTTACATGTTTTTTCTTGTTTTCTAGTTCTTGTAGTAATTAGATATGAATAGTATGCTTCATCTTTACCAATTACCTGTTGTGTTTATGTGGGTGTAAGTGCTCTTTTGAAATGGAATTTAGAATTTGAAATAGGCTTTGCTGATGGTAGAGCACTCCTTTAATCCCAGGACTCAGAGCCCTGTGAGTTCTAAGCCAGCTTAGTATACATAGCTAGTTTCAGCCAGCCAGGGCTACAGGGGGCTCAAAAACAAACAAACAAATAAACAGGACTTTAAATCAGTAATTTTTTTTCCCTATTGAGACTTTTCTTTGTTGTCTCATATCCATCTCTTCTTCTTTAGCCTACTCAAATGTTGTCTTGTAAAGGACAGAATTCCACTTTGGAGACTGAGGTAGCAGAATGAGAAGTTTGAAAGTAGCCTGCCTGCCTTATGTAGTAACACAGTGTTTTGGAAATGAAAAATAAGATTTTTTTCTTCTTAATAAGTTGAAGTAAATTTTATGATTCTTTTGTTTTGTTTTTATGAGACAGGGTCTCATTAGATACCTCTAGCTGTCAAGGAATTCACTATGTAGACCAGGCTAACCTCAAACTCACATAATGCCTTTTGTCTGTGCCTTCCCAGTGCTGGTATTAAAGGCTATGATTTTGTTGTTGTTGTTTTGTGTTTTTTTGTTTTGAGGCACAATCTGGTTAGGTAGTCTGGTCCAGTCTGGAATTTGCTGTATTGTTCTTAAAATTTATGGCTGAGATTAGAAGAATCAGTCACCATGCCTGGAAAAATTATTTGATTCTTTGTTTTGTTTGTTTTGTTTTTTTGAGGCAGGGTTCCTTTGTGTAGCCCTGGCTGTCCTGGACTTGCTTTGTAGACCAGGCTGGCCTCGAGCTCACAGAGTCCACCTGCCTCTGCCTCGCAGAGTGCCTGGGATCACAGGCGGGCACCACCAGGTCTGGCTAAATTCTTATACTGAAAGTGACTTTTCTGCTGGAAGTGTTGATGTTGCTGCTCTAAAGGAAGAGTAGCCAAGAATTTCACTCTCAGAAAGTTCCTTCTTCAACAACAAAAAGAAAAAAGAAAAGAAAGCCAGGCGTTGTGTTGTTCACCTTTAATTCCAGCACTCGGGAGGCAGAGACAGGAGGATCTCTGAGTTTGAGGCCAGTCTAGTCTACATAGTGAGTACTAAGACAGCCAGAGCTGCATATGCACAGAGACTCTGGACCCTGCCAGAGAGAGAAGGAGAGAGAGGGGGGGGGGGGAAAGTTCTGTTTTTGTTTAGGGCATTTCCTCATTCAAATATAAAAGTAGTAGTGGGCTTAGTTCTAAGCTCTGTGCCTCCTTAGGGTTGCTTGTGAGCCACTTTAAAACTTATTCTGAGTTGACTCAACCATTGAGAGCACTTCCAGAAGGCCTAGGCTCTATTCCTAGCACCCACATAGGCACTCACAGCTACCTGTAACTCCGGTTCCAGCTCCCTGGCATCTTCTGATCTCCATGGGAACCAGACACACATGTGGTACATATACATACCTGCAGGTAAAATACTCCGACACAAAAATAACAAAATAAATAAATCTGAAATTTAATAAATAATAAAATAACTTTAAAACTTCTTTGATGATTATAGATCTGAGTGCAGTTGTAAGACTAAGAAAAATTAGATGGAGTAGAGCCTTCACTTGCTTTCTCCAGGACCAGTGCTTTGTCTTCTGGGCTGTATGTAAGCAGGAAGCTGTCATCAGTCAAATTTGGGATGTTGTCCAGATTACCCAGTTGTGGGAGCCTAGGATGAGTAAGTGTGTACAAGCATCCTCGCCCTCATCTGTTCCAAGCCTGTGTGGGGATCCTCCTGCTCCTTTTAGCAGCCATGACCACCGCCTCCTGGTCCTTGCCCTAACAACTACTTATCCAACTGACATCCTGATCATATTGTCGTTTTGAGAACGTTAAGTGTGCTTTATAATGTTTTTGCCTTGTGGAGATCTCTGCAGTGTTGAGATCTGTCTAGGCTGTTGTAGGTATCTGCTCAATATTACAGAAGTCCAAAGTGTCTTTCTATTTTATAGTATCATTATTGCCCTGGGGGGAAATATGGTAGCCCATCTAGCCTAAAACTTTCTGTATAGTCCATAGTGACCTCAGACTCCTGGCCTTCTTGCTTCTCCTGAGTACTGGGATTACGAGTGTCCACCATCATACTTGTCATCAAAATGTCTCTTTTAGTAATTAAAAGCAACAACAAACTAAAAATGTTTACTAATGTACTCAATAAAAAATACTATAGTTTAGTAGTCCATAGGATTTTGTGGGCAGATTTGAAGGTTAGATAAAATGAACATATCTAAAAAGTTGTTGTCTGTGTTTTAAAGGTGTCTAGATAATTTCGATAACATGTTCAGATTATCAGTATCTTTTATAAAAAATATTACTGTTCACACGACTGAATCCTCAGAAGTTGTCCTAAAAATGATCTCCTTCCCTCATGAGCCGGAAGAATATCTGATTCCAGGAACCTGGCTGAGGAAGGAAGCAGGAATGAGCATATATGCCATTCTCACATACTGTTCCAAGAAGGGTTTGTGAAGCATGAGAAAGATCTGTAAAATAATCATATTTGGAGTTGTTCTAGGGGAAATGAGAAGTATAAACAAAGGATTCTGAGTTCCTGCCCTATTTCTGGGGAGGCTACCACGGGCCCCTGTAAAGGAGGGGGACGCCTCCCTGGGAGCACTGTATTGCCATGTAGAGGGAATGGCGAGTTTGCTTTCGAACTGGTAACTGTGTGGGCAACACTGTATTGATACCTGCACGAAGTAAAGCTCCTGCAGCAACATGTTCACTGGGCACGTAGTCCCACCAGTCAAGTCCTGTTGCAGTCTAGTGCTTTGACTTAAACCACAATGTGCTGTTTTCTTGGATTTCGAGTATTACTCTGAGCACAGCGGTAGTCCTCTGGTTTAACAGTGTGCTGGCTGGTTTGTGTCAGCTCGATGCAAGCTAAAGTCTGAGAGGAGGGACCGTCAATTATGCAGATGCCTCCAGCCTGGCTGTGGGGGCACACACCTTTAGTCTCGGCACTCAGGAGGCAGAGGCAGGCAGATCTCTGAGTTCGAGGCCAGCCTGGTCTACAGAGTGAATTCTAGAACAACCAGAGATAAAACAGAGAAGCCCTGTCTCAAAGGGCTGGGGGATGGGGACCTGTATTGTAATCCTGTAGGAGATTTTCTTAATTAGTGATTGATGTGGAGGGCCAAGCCCATTATGAGTGAGGCCACCACTGGGCTAGTCCTGGGTTGTATAAGAAAGCAGCTGAGCAAGCCAAGAGGAGCAAGCCAGTAAGCAGCACCCTCCATGGCTTCTGCATCAGCTCCTGCCTCCAGGTTCCTGCCCTGCTTGAGTTCTGTCCTGACTTCCTTCGATAATGAACAGTGATGTGGAAGCATAAGCCAAATAAACCCTTCTCTCCCACAGTTGCTTTGGTCATGGTGTTTCATCACAGCAATAGGAACCCAAAACAAGAGAAACAGTATATTTTTAGAATCAATGTGTTGAAGCACCTGCATGTAGTAGCTCTCACTAAATGACCTAGCCTCTAGGATTTTTGAGTTTTCACGTTTTCCGAGACATGGTTCCTCTCTGTTGCCCTGGCTGTCCTGGAACTTGCTCTGTACACCGGGCTGGCCTTGAACTCAGAGATCCAAGATCTCATGTTTGTTTTTTTGTTAGCCTGTTGTCATTGTCTCTCCCTTCCTGGTTTTGTCACAATACAATCTCTAGAAATGCTGCCTTTCAGTTTATTACAACTAGCCTGCTTTGTCAGGAAAATCACTGGGGTTAGTAGTGAAGATATGTGTGTTTTAGAGGTAGATTGCTGGGCAGGTGAAATGTTGTTATGTTTAGGGTGGGGGAGGTCTTATGACAGTTGCAGGCTCCATTAAGAGTTCAAGTGGCTCAGAGTACTGACTGCTCTTTCAGAGGCCCTGAGCTCAATTCCCAGCAACCACATGGTGGCTCACAACCATCTATAATGAGATCTGGTGCCCTCTTCTGGGGTGCCTGTGTATATGCAGGCAAAACACTGTATGCATAGTAATAAATCTTTAAAAAAGGATGGGTGGGTGGGGCTGGAGAGATGGCTCAGAGGTTAAGAGCACTAGCTGTTCTTCCAAAGTCCTGAGTTCAATTCCCAGCAACCACATGGTGGCTCATAACCCTTTGTAGTGAGATATGCTGCCCTCTTCTGGCCTGCAGACAGACATGCAGGCAGAATACTGTATAAATAATGAGAGAGAAAGAAAGAGAGAAAGAGATATTAGGTGGGGTATATCCATGAGCTGCAAAATATGTGAAGACGGTCTATTTTGTTTTCTTTGTGGGATTAACTCCTTGTGACCAGGACTTCCATGTATAGCCTGTTCCATTGGTAACTTCTAGGGTTTAATTCCCTTGACCTCTCTAACCTTCCCCCCCCCCCCCTTTGGTCTGTTTTTTAGCCTCCAAGATTATTCTTTCTCAGTGACCATTTCTGAGCACCGCTGCTCCTGGCTTCTAAAATAGTGCTCTTATCCACCCCGGCCAGTATCTTCTCGTCATCTCCACTGTAGCTGGCACCAAGACCTTCCTGACGCCCTCAAACAAGACTTCAGGAACCAGGTTATCTCTGTTCTTTTTGTCAGACACCAATATGTTTGTGCTAGGTCTCCCTTAGAGGAAATGAGAACGAACCTGAATTTCAGTGATGGAAATGGTTTGAACATTTGATCAAGCTCTAGGGCTCCAGGGACACTTGTGAATATCATTAATCTCTGTGTTTTACTTCATTAACGAGGGCTCATTCTAGAAAATTTCCACAAGGACTTGGAAAGCAGAGTGGCTGAGCATACCACTCATCTTCTTAGAAGACAGTGGCTTCCTGTGGGATGGGGAAGTTGATTTTTTCTTTTGACATTTGGCTCCTCTTAAGTAGGATAGTTTTTTGTCTTTCACGCATGATTAGTGTATGAACTTATATGTAATTTACTTACTGTTTTACTTGTTCATGGGTTGTTTCGAGACAAGATGTTATCTGATGTAGGCTGGCCTTGAACTCCCAACCCAATCCTCCTCTCTCCCTCTCCTAAGGGCTGGCATTACTGGCACGTGACATTGTACCTGGACGGGTTTTGTTTTAAACTTTTACCACTGTCTTTAAAGTCAGATGAAGCCCGTTTACTCTCCTCTTACGGTTCGTTGGCATTCAGGATTTGATTGTGATCTGGACGCAGTGAGTTCAGACACTGATGCAGTATCCTGTTTGTTTCTCAGCTGAAAATGTGTGTGTAAAATGCGAGCCGATTATAGCAGAAGTCTGTGCGCCCCACCCCCCATCCTTGGACCATGAAGGTGCTGGATGAGAGTCTCTTCTGGATGCTGCTTCCTTTCTGTCACCTGATAGCCAGCGCTGCAGAGCACGAGGAGGTCGCGAAGCATGCCATCAAGTTACACCGAGGGAAGGGTGCCACGGCCATGCAGAGGAAGCAGTGGGTCCTGGACAGCTGCCGGCGGCTCACTGGGCTCCTGCGGCAGAAGAATGTGGTTCTGAACAAGCTCAAGAACGCCATCCGAGCAGTGGAGAAGGACGCCAGCCTCTCCGGGGAGGAGAAGCTCTTCCAGGTGCACACCTTTGAAATTTTCCAGAAAGAGTTGAACGAGAGTGAAAATTCAGTCTTCCAGGCCATCTATGGATTGCAGAGAGCCCTGCAGGGGGACTACAGGGATGTGGTCAACATGAAAGAGAGCAGCAAGCAGCGGCTGGAGGCTTTGAGGGAGGCCGCCATCAAGGTCAGCCACCAACCTGGGGGAGGGACCTGCCCTGCCTAGGGGTTTGTCAGGGGGTGGGACTTCGGGGTGGGGTGACACGCAAAATTAGGAAGGCTGACTGGAGGGAGCACTCTTCCCAAAGCCTGTTTGTACCATCATTGCCTCTAGGAGGTGTCTGCCCATGTCACGTAAGTCCCAGTGCTCAACTCAAACTGACTAGGATTGGGTTGTGCTCAACCTGTCAACTCAAAGTAGCAAGGTGTCCGTTTGCCTGTGCGCCTTGTGCTGCGGGGCCTGCAGCATCGCTGTGCTCAGCATGTGGTTTCACGTTAGCGGAGGATCGTGGTGGCTGGTGAGCAAGCCCATTTACTGCTGCTTTCTTCTTTGGTGTGTTTCTGTGTTGCTTGCCCTGGACATCTTGCCAAGCTCGGCATATCTGGGCAGGGTAGGATGCCTGCTTCCCTCTGCTGGGTAGAGTTAGAGTTGCACCTGTACAAATGGCCCGGTGACCTAGAAAACTTCTCCAGATGAGAGCCTTCAGCGCACCTGAGGAAGTCGTAGCCTAGCATAGCCCTGACCAAATCTTCATGTCTTACGGATTGTTAGGAAGAGACAGAATATGTGGAACTTCTTGCTGCAGAAAAACACCAAGTGGAGGCCTTGAAAAATATGCAGCATCAGAACAAGAGTCTGTCCATGCTCGACGAGATTCTCGAAGACGTGAGGAAAGCGGCCGACCGTTTGGAGGAGGAGATAGAGGAGCATGCGTTTGATGACAATAAATCAGTAAGCAGAACTCCAGAGCTGTCCCTCCACTAGCTAAGCCGTTGTGAGCACGGGCCCTGGCACACTCAAGATACTCACGTCTGTGTCTTAGTGAAGCTGAGAATGGGGATAAGCCAAAGCACTTCTGTGCCATGTTGAGATTAATTTGACATGTGTTCAGAGTGAGCTAGCTATTCTGCACTCTGTCTCTTTAGTTTTCTGAGACAGGGTTTCTCTGTGTAACCTTGGCTGTCCTGGAACTCACTTTGTAGACCTGGCTGGCCTCAAATTCAGAGATAGGCCTGCCTCTGCCTCCCGAGTGCTGGGATCAAAGCCTCCCCCACGCCCCCCCCACCTCCGCCCCGGCTCTGCTTTCTCTTGTGATAGCTGCAGTCACTCCTGTATGAAGGGCTTGTCTCAAGACCGGAGCTTTGCCTCTCAGCTTGGGTTGGAACTCTGGAGCCAGGAAGTTCAGGTGGTTGGGTTGCCGTGCTTATCTTCTGGGAGTCTCTTATATTTGGCAGGAGACAGGCTCATAGCAGAAGGATTCGGGCTTCTCATCTGTCACGTGGAGATCTTTAGGGAAAAGGATCTGATTTCATACTGATGCAAAGAACTGAGGGTCTTGGGTGGACCTACAGACAGTTATGAAGTAAACCCAACCCAGAGTAAGAGCAGAAGTGTGTGGGGACAACAGATACACGGAAGGAGCAGGGTGCTTCGCTCACTCATTCTGGGATTGGAGAGGAGCTCCTAATTATTTCTAGAGCTATAAATGTTTGAAAGAATATACCATAAATCAAGTAAAGAAGATGTTTGGAAGTAGCATAAGCTCTAATATTTTTACCCTTAAATTCTTCTGTTGAAAAATTCCCTAATACTGGCTAATGGACACTATTGGGTTTGTATGTTTTGTTTGTTGGAAGTACTGGGTGTTGAGCCCAGGGCTATGCACTTTGCCAGGAAAGTGCCATGCCACTGAGTTACACACCCAGCCTTCTTCTCAGTTTTATTTTGAGATGGGATCTTGCCAAGTCGCCAAGCTACCCTTGCGTTTGCTCTGGAGTCCAGGTAGGACGTGAGCTTGTGTCCTTGTGCCTTACCCTCTGGGTGTACATACCCTACTATCAGACTCAGCATTATTGATCCTTTTGTAACAGAATACTAAAACATTTCTGTCATTCTTTCAGTCTTTACTCTTTAAATGTTAATGTGAAACCATTTAATACTAATTGTATAATATTGGTTATTCTTACAGGTCAAAGGCGTCAACTTTGAGGCAGTTCTGAGAGTAGAGGAAGAGGAGGCCAGTTCCAAGCAGAATATTACAAAGCGGGAAGTGGAGGAAGGCCTGGGCCTCAGCATGCTTATCGACTCCCAGAACAACCAGTATATTCTGACCAAGCCCAGAGATTCCACTATCCCACGTGCAGACCACCACTTCATTAAGGCAAGCTGTATCTGTCAGCCTGGGGCTGGATAGTGAGGCTGAGCTGTCTCCAGCCTCACACTGAATGCCAGCCTTCTTGCTGTCAGACACTCCACTGGAACACTCAGATCTGTCCTTTTGAAAGCCTTTCTTGTTTTGTTTTCTTTTGCTGGGGTGGGCTCTTTCTTATTACGGAGCCTGAGCTGGCCTAAAACTCATTCAGCAGTGCAGATTAGTCTTGAATTTAGCAGTGCTCCTGTCTTAGCCTCCTGAGTGCATACAGCACTACGTTTGAGTTTCAGATAGTCTCTCTGATGGGCAGAGAAGACAGGATGCCCAAGGGCATCTCCCAGGGGCTAATTCTTATAGGAGGACCAAAGTCATGTCAGGTGCTGCTGTCTGTGTTGACTAGAATGGGCCCAGAGAGCCTGTTCTACAGACTGATATCATCAGTATCCCCCATAAAGGTTGGAGTTGCTCTGTAAAATTACAAGTTCCACTCACCTGGGGATTTCAGCACCATGCTGGATCTTACTGTTATTAAGTTTCATAATCAGTTATTAACTGGTAAGGAATCCAATGGTGAAGGTACCATGAATTAGCATATGAGCTCTTAGGACCCTGGGATCAGAACCATGGAATTCAAATACTCAAGAGTCGTAGAATGCTTTAAGAGCTTGAACAAACAGACAAGTCCTATCAGGACTGAGCTTCATCTCTTAGAGCACAGTTGAAGGTTCTCAACTTCTGTGCGAGACAGCAGTAATGAGAATTCTTCCTCTCACTTTCATTACATGCTTTTTATTCTCATGAGATAAATGAAATCACAGACCTACTTCCCATTCCACCCTCCCGGCCAGCCACTCTGTGCTTCTTACCTTTTCTTTCTGTGCTAGGACATCGTGACCATAGGAATGCTATCCTTACCATGTGGCTGGCTCTGTACAACAATAGGATTGCCTACAATGTTTGGTTATATCATCTGTGGTGTGCTTCTGGGACCCTCAGGACTAAACAGTATTAAGGTATGGATATTTCTAACTGTTTTAGTGTCTAACATGATGCCAAAGAAACTTGAACGAAGACTAAACAGGTCTGAGCTGGAGTCAGTGAAGATACCAGGCAAAGATACCCTTGATGCTAATCTATGGAATATTGCAGTTCCTGATGCAGGGGTGCTCAGTGATAGGCTGTACTGTCTCTTTAAATTACATTAATATTTTAAAAATTGCATTTCTGGTGATACAATGGCCTGGATTATCCAGATCACCATTCAGATAGTAAATCATCACTCAAATACATGTAGGTGGGGACAGTGAAAAGAGGACCCTTAGAGTGGGTGCTATGAGCTCTTCATGGAGGAAATAATCCAGGAGGGCACAGGAGCTGCCTCAGAATCCTGCTCATATTGCGAGACACCCCAGGGCAGTGGAAGGAGGCAGTGCGCAGGGTGCCCACAGGATGCTCTAGTTGGCATTCTTGAACCATGTCAGAGGAGCTCAGTGATTTCCTAGGCTGAAGTCTGACAGCCATACAAGACTGCTCTTAGCAGCAAATGATCCTTGGCCAGGAAAAGAGTGGCTTGCCTAGCCTGCTCAGCCTATAAGCTTTGGGCCTTCCAGGGAGAAATGAACCTGTTGTGCAGACAGCCCTCCATCCCATGCGGGGCTCAAAGGCCCCACAGCCCAGTGAGCTGTGCAGGTTCATGTTCGGAACAGAACTGTGTAAGATTTAGGAGAAAGCTCCTCTCCCTTCGCCCATCTAGAGCATTGAGGCTAAAAGCAGGCACACGGGAGCAGAGAAAGCTCACTAACAAGTCGGTTCACCAAAATAACCAGACCACATAACACCTGGGTATTATGCTGAAGTCAGCTGTACCATAGGAAGGTAATGTGATCCTGGGTAAAGACCCAAGAGGTATCCTAGCCAAAAGTGAGCCATGGTTAGGAGAGCCAAGCCAGGAACCTTTTCCTCGAAGAAGTTGATAGGCTTTCATTATGAAGTTGAGAAATGGAGATTTAAGTATATCATTTTGGCATCATAGCTATGGTCTGACCAAGAAAAGGGAAGAGAAATAAAAGGAAAATAGAAGTAATCATAAGGAAGCATAAAAACAAGATGTCAAGGAAATCACATCTGGCATTGCAGTAAATGAAATAAACTTCCATATTGAAAGATAGACTTTACAATGGTATCCAAACAAAAGCATTGTAAACAAGAGGCATGGTAAAAATAAAGCAGCAAGAAAGGTGAACATGAAAGGTACAAATAAAAGCAGAACAAGAATGCTGGCAAACAGCTCATCAGGACAGCACGAGGTCACAGGAATACCTCACGAACACTTAAAAATATTAAAACATATATATTGTTCTGTTTCTTTTCGTTTAGTATGACAGTCTTAAAAGCAAATGATAAATGAGTCAAATATATATATAAATGTAAATATAAATAAATATATATAACATATATAAACCTTACATATAAAAACCTCTGGGATGTGGCCAAATGGGAAAATTCACCTTATAAGAAAAACTTCCCTTCTTAGACACATTCATTTCCAACTAAGAAGTCAGTGTGAATTGGCCTTAACCTCAGCTTTGGGGCCCCCTTCCCCCAGGGAGGGGGCTGAAGAGAGGTGTTCATAAAGACAGTGTGGCCATGCGTGTGAAAGCCAGTGACCCCCACAGCTGCTTCTCAAGAGAAATTATAATGAAAATAAGTATTCCTCAGGAAGGTCAGGAAAAAGTGTGTGTATATACACAATTAGGAAGCCAAAAAGGAACTCAGATATAAGAGAAAGTCACAGAATTCATTTCTTTAACAAAAACAAAACAACAAAAAAACCCAACTGTTTTGGTTTTTTTTTTTTTTTTTTTGGCAGGGGAGGGGTAAGGAATATTTCTCTAAATTATCAGCACATGTTCTTTTGGTAAAGTAAACATTAAATAATATGCTTTTGTTTTTCAGTCTATTGTACAGGTAGAGACATTAGGAGAATTTGGGGTCTTCTTTACCCTGTTTCTTGTTGGCTTAGAGTTTTCTCCAGAAAAGTTAAGAAAGGTAAGAACCCAGCCCTCTGTCATTGCCTGGGAGAAAATTGATTTACTCACTTTTTTTTTTTTTTTTTTGAGTCAGGATCTTGCTAGACCAGGCTGACCTTGAACTCATAAAGAGTCTCCTTGTTTATCAACTTTTATTCTTTTTAAACTAGAATATGACAATTTAATTTGATATTATTTTTTAGAAAATAAATTTGAAAAAGTCAAAACAATAAATGGGATGAATTTTCATAGAGCTGTAGATGTGTCCCTTTCAGGAAAGCATGAAACTGAAGATAAAATATAAGAGATTTAGTATTTGTGTATTTCTCTAGAAGAAAATCCCCAATTTTAGAGATTTTTCTTTTACCTCATAAAGGTTAAAGGTGTTGGGGGATAAAGTGAATAGTATTGGAAGCTGGGCATGGTGGTATGTAGCTCCAGGTCTGTTATTTGGAAAGTGTACAGCCTTTGGCTTGCTGGCCAGTTAGTCTACCTTGATTGACAGCCTCCAAGCAACTGAAAGACCCTGTCTCCAAAAGGTGGACAGTTCAAGGGATGACACCTGAGATTGTCCTATGGTCAATGCATATATATGTGTGTGCACTGCCACACACACGCTGCCTCCTCTCCCCCAACTTGCACGTCCAATCGCATACGAATTTACCAGCAAAGGCATCTTAACGCCTCATGGTAACAATTTTAAGAAATGTTGGAGGTAGGTATGGTAGCCTTTGATCCCCAGCACTCAGAAGGCAGGAGCGATTGGATCTCTGTGAGTTCAAGACTAGCCTGCTCTACATAGTAAGCTGCAAGCTAGTCAGGACTACATAGTGAGACCCGGTCTCAAATCAACAACAGGACTGTTGTTGAGATGGTGCAGCTGTAAAAGGTGATCACCACCAAGCCTGACCCCCAGAGTGGGCTTCTGGACCCACATTGTGGAAGCAGAAAACCATGAGTTGTTTTCTGATCTGCATAGGCAGACTGTGGCACCTCCCCACAGATCAACCAATGAGTGTTAAAAGAATGTTGTAAATAATCTGAATAATTAATGGCCAAGCAGTAACCTAACTGCTTGATGGAATGCTTTGTAGCCATTAAAATAGTAAAGTTTGGAAACAGAGGGAAGTGTTTGGTATAGCCCTAACCTTAAGGAGGGGCTGGAGAGATGGCTTCGTGGCTAAAGCACTTCCTGCTCTGTGGAAGACCTGCACTCAGTTCCCAGCACCCACATCAGGTGGCTCACAGGCTTGTCCTTATGCCTTGTCCACCTGAAGCTCCTCCAGGAAAACCCAACACTTCTGGTCTCAGAGCACACCTGCACTCCTGTGCACATCCCCCTCCCCCACAGATACCCACAATTAAAAATAAAACAAACTTTAAAAGGAAATGAAACTTGTGTTCACTAGTGTGAGCCTGTAATTGTAGCTCTTTGGGAGGCTGAAACAGGAGGACTCCAGCCTGAGCTGCCTGTAATCAGGCCTAATACAGGGGATAAAAGATAATAGCAGCGCAAAGAAGCAAGCACACAGAAAGACAATAGGGAATAGCAGTACTTGAGCCCTTTTCTGTGTTTCCACATTTTCTATGGTACTTCTTTTTTAAAGTAATAGTTCTGTTACTTTTGAGGATTTTATATAATTTATTTTGATCATATTCACTCCCTCCGCCAACTCCTCCCCAGACCTATCCCCTCCTTCCTAACTTCTCACTTTATACTCTCTCTTTTTTTATTCTTTGAAAGGTTCAAATTTCATACAATGTGTTTTGATTGTCTTCAGGCCCCCAACTCTTGTCAGGTCCACCCGCCCAACCTTGGTGGCCTTTTCTTATTTTACCTTTGAAGAAAGTGTGTGATTTAAGTATTCTTGAGTGTATGGCCTTCAACTGGAGTGTGGCCAACTTACCCCCAGATACAGTTTTACAAAAAACCCTGTCTCTCCCTCTCCTGGCAGCTAACAGTTGCTGTCCATGCCATGTGGATGGACGCTAGGGGTGGGATTGTATGCCCAACTCCCCTCTCCATGCTGGGATTTTGTCTGGCTTGTTCTTGACAGGCTTTGTACATGCTGTCACATCGCTGTGAATGCCTATGTGCAGCTGGCTTGCTGTATGTAGAGGATGTTCGCATGTAGTCATTCACCACCTCTTTCTCTTTTGTACTTTTTCCAACCCCTCTTCTGCAATGAGCCCTAAACCTTGGGAAAAGGGGCGTGGTCTATATGTTGTTCCCTTTCGGGCTGAGCATTCTATAATTTCTTATTCTCAGGTGATCTGTGGGTACAACAGTAAGTCATTAGGAGTCAATTTAATGCTGTGTTCATTTAACAGAATTAACAGATTACTGTAGTAGGGTTTCCTTTAGAGCCTATGTTCTGTCTAGCCATAGGTTCTTGGCTCAGTAATGGTGCCAGGTATGGGTTTCATCTTACGGAACAGGACTTGGATCCAGTCAGAAGGTGGTTGGTTACTCCCGTGATGTTTGTACCATCATTGCACCAATGGGCGTGTCTTGCCAGGCCAGTCACTGACGTGGCTTGCATGATTCACAGCTGGTTATGATTAATGATTACTTCATAGTGTACCTTCTAGCACTATGAAAGCTAGCCAATATTTTGGGTTTTATCGTTGTTTTAGATTACCCTACAGACTCCTGGAAGAACCTGATATTACTATGTAGCCCATTATTACTGCAGGGTAGAGTTGCCCTTGTGGCAATCTTTCTGCCTCTGCCTCCCATGTACTAGAATTATAAATACATGCTACCACTCCTTGCTATTGATACTTTAAAATTTTCTTTTTAAAGTCCTGTTTGCTTCCAAGAGTGACCACTGGTTTCTGACATTTGTCTTCATACTGTAACATCCTTTTTTACCTACCCTGGAGAGAGGCTAGTTGTCATTAGTACCTTCAATTTTCTCTTACCTCTTTTCTGTTGCCAGATCTATTACAGTGTCAGATCTCACCATCTGGGAGATGTGCCACGGTGTGCTTCTTCTTGAGGAGTTCCGACTGTGTCAGTGCCATCTTCCAGAGACTTTGTCTCCTCATGTGCTTCTCACATCATAAGTCATACATTTTAATTTCTAAATTCAAAGTTCAAAGAAAATTAACCATTCTTCTAGATCCTAAATTTAAAACACCCCCATTTTTCCTGTGCATTTTCTTGAAGAGTAAGGGGTGGGGAGGGTGTAAGCTGGGGTAGAAGGGATTTCTGGATGCCCTCTTTGTTGGAGCCAGCTGGGGTCATCCATCACAAGTGCCGTCTTGGGCAGGCTTCATGGAAACATGTGACCTTTGTTTCCGAGTACAGCAGCTCATCTGGGATTTTAAAATTGGAGATATTTGATGTAAACAGTTATTCATGGCAAGCAGGGCAGGTAAAGTTCTGTTTCCATATAATGAGCAATAAGATCTTCAGTAGGGCTCTGAGCCTTCCTGACATCAGTGTACAGCATCGTCTGTGTAGTAGGATTATGTTAAAGTTTCTCCTGGTTTTCACAATTAATTTTTTTCTATAGTATTCAAATCTGATGGTGAAATGATGCTCTGTGACACATAAGTAATATCATAATTGTGAGCACTATAAAACAGTGCTTGCTCTGACTGGTACTGGGTGGTTGCCCTTGTGATCTAAACATGGGGGGAGCCTGAAGGAAGGGTTCTGGCTTTGTCAAGTGAATGTATTTTGGGCACTTGAGGTAGTAATGTACCTGATGGAGGAGATGAATGTTGGACTGGAAACCTGTGTTGTCTTGGGGCCTTGCTGGGCCTTCATTTTGAGGCTTTGCCAGGCCTTCATTACGTGGCCTTGTATTTCCTCTTGTCTGTGCTGGGTGGCAGCCCTAGACTTAGACGTGTGCCTTGGCCCTGCAATTTCATTGCCAAGAGTGCAGCTTGTTACCGTTGCAGTTCTTGGTTTTCATCTTTCATCTTTTGTCATGCAGGTTTAAAGGACTGGAGGCTTTAACATAGCCTAAAGTAAGGAAAGTGAACCTTTCATATCAGTAGTTCTTTTTCATGTAGGCAGCTTATGTTTAATAGAAAACATGTGATAGTGTTTTCCAAAATAGTAATAACTGATGGACACCCTCTTAGGTCTCTGAATCCTAGGATGGGATAATTAGAAACATCCAAAGTTACTGGAATCTGGATGAGCTTCCCAGTGTTGTAGAGAATACAGTCTTCCCTACCCAGAATGCCATTCCTGCTGACTGCTTAACCTGGGTTTTTGGACCTGCTAGGACCTTCCTCACCCTCCTGCTTTGCAATGGACTTGGATTATTCTCTTTGTTTTGAGACAAGGTCTAATTGTGTAATTAAGACTGGCTGTGAACTCAGAGATCTTCCTACCTCACCCTTCCTAGTGCTGGGATTATAGGCGTTTGCCTTTGAACTGTTGTTAGTTTTCTATCTTAATAGTTCATCAGTTTCTACCTCTCTGAATAACTTATGAATCCTGCAGAGCTAGAGTTATGTTTTCTTGTCTTTCTTCTGGTCTTCCAGCAGGTTCTTGCTGTACACTTGTGGTTTTCAGCCCCTCAGCAGCTATGGGTTCACTGCATCAGTGACTTTAGGGTTTGCTTGACTTTAGGGTTTCAGAATGTTGTTCCTTGAGAAAGAAGAAACAGAAACCTCAGATAGCCTGTGAGACTGGTACCCAACTGTGTGGGGATAGCGCTGTTGCAGAAAGTTTGCCAATATCCGCTTCCTGATTCTTCCTTGCAGGAATTACATGGGTGTAAAGGCCGAGTAGTAGAGCCCAGAGTGGCCTGTAGGCTGCCTTTCAAATGCATCCTGGGTCCCATGCCGACTGGGAGTTTCTGGCCAAATTCACTTGTACCCGAGTCTTTCCGTGAGTTGTTTCTGCCCTGGGCCCTCCGTGTGCTGAAGAAGTGCTGAGGACACTGCTCTCCCAAGAACCCCCGAGTCCTTCTGTCCCAGATATCACTCAGTCTCTCTGTTCCTCCCAACACATATGGAAACTCAAGATGCAGAGTGGGTGACCTGTCAGTCACAGGCTGGTGATTGTTGACATAAGCAATCTTAAACTCTAGGCCCTTTGAGGGTTAGTAAGACTGTGTGTGTGTGTGTGTATATATATATATATATATATATTTTTTTTTTTTTTTTTTAAGCCAAGCCAGTCCATCTCCACATAGTTCCAAGATCTGCTCTCTAGCTCTGCCTTCTAGCTCTCCCTCGCTTTTTCTCCTCCCACTCCTTTCCTGCCCTCTGGCTCCTCCCATTGCTCAAATTGTGACTAGTTGCTTTATTTTGGCCTGTTTACACAAAGTTGAGACAGAATGCTTAGAATAAGTATCACAATGCAATATCCGGATTGAAACCAGAGATGGACTGAACATAATATTTCACAAAAAGCAAGTATAATGTGGGAAATCTAAATGTTAGGAAACTATGAGGGCTTGAAGGTTTAGGAAAGAGTAACTATTACTCAGCATTGTGTTCTAGGTTAACTAAATAAGCCCAGTCTCTGTGTGGTGATTTGGTTATACAGCTGTTTAGGACTAACAGCAGTGTTACTAAAAGATATATCAATAGTGACTATAATTGTCACTTACAACAAAGATCTGAATTTTTTAAAAGTCTACATACAGGCTGTGGTAGCACACACCATTAGTGTCAGCATGTGGCAGGCAGAGGCAGGGGAATCTCTTAGTTTGAGGCCAGCCTGGTCTATAGAGTGAGTTCTAAGACAGCAAGGGCTATACAGAATAACCCTGACTTGAAATTTTTTTCTTTTTTTTAAAAACTTATTTACCTTTATTTTATATATATTGATGTTTCCCCTGAATTCATGTCTGTGTAAGAGTGTCAAATCTTGGAGTTACAGACAGTTGTGAGCTGTCATATGGATGTTGGGATTCGAACCTGGGTCCTCTGGAAGAGGAGTCAGTGTCCTTAACTGCTAATCCCTCTTTCTAGCCTCCCCAAACAAAACAAAACAAAATGTCTATACACAGACCTAGAGGGGATAGAGGGATCATGTGTATAAATGACTTAATCACTTTTCTACATTGTGGGTTCTGCATCCATGGATTCAGCCAATTACAGAATGAACATATTTAGAAGCAGATATTTCTGTGTTGAATATGTAACAGACTTATTTTTGTCATTCCTAATGAATACTAGATAACATTTGCATAGAATTTATATTATATTGAGTCTTAATAAATCATCTAGAGATGATTTAATGTCTACAGGAGGGCAGGCATAAATACTACATTTTTTGTTTTGTTTGTTTTTGTTTTTTTGAGAGAGGGTTTCTCTGTGTAGCCTTGGCTGTTCTGGACTCACTTTGTAAACCAGGCTGGCCTCGAACTTACAGAGATCTGCCTGCCTCTGCTTTCCTGGGACTACAGGCGTGTGCCACTGTGCCTGGCTAATACGACACATTTTTAATAGGAAATTAAATTGAGCAGAGCTGGAGAGATGGCTCAGTGGTGAAGAGCACTGTCTGCTCTTCCAGAGGTCCCAGGTTCAGTTCTCAGCAACTACATGGCATCTAACAATTTTTTATAACTCCATTTTCAAGGGATCTGACATGCTCTTTCATGCTTCATGGGTACCAGGTGTGAATATGGTACACTGACAAATGCACAGACAAAACACCTACACACATAAAAATAGGTAAATAAAATTTAAAAGTAAAGGATTTGAGCACTGGAGGATTTTGGTATCTGGTGCTTGGTGTGTTGGGCGGGGGGGGGGGGCATTAGCAATCTCCAGGGATACTGTAAGATGATTGTACATAGTGTTTGTATCTGTGTCTGAGTGTGTTTCAGCCCGGGATGTGTGTTCATTATGTCTGGGTGTATAGGCTCTGAGTTCCTTCCTGAAAGGTCATTTCTCTGCTCTGTGGCTGTAGTCCAGAGATGGGCTTTTGCCCTGGGATGTTTGTGAATGAATACATGTGTCCTTTCTGTGCTCAGAGGCTGTAGTCCAGAGATGGGTTGTTGCCCTGGGATGTGTGTGAATGCATGTGTTCTTTCTGTGCTCTGTGGCTGTAGTCCAGAGATGGCACATACATGTGTTCTTTTCCAGGTATGGAGGATCTCCTTACAAGGACCTTGCTATATGACACTACTGATGATTGCCTTTGGCTTATGGTGGGGACACCTTCTGCGGATCAGACCCACTCAGAGTGTCTTCATTTCCACCTGTTTGTCCTTATCAAGCACACCCCTGGTGTCCAGGTTCCTAGTGGGCAGTGCCCGGGGCGATAAAGAAGGTAGGTGAGCAGCCCTAAGTATGTGTGTAGCTAATGTTCACCTGCAAATTCATGGCTGGAGGCCTGTCAATCCTCCTTCGTAGGACTGTCCAGCTGTTAACAGCTACTTGGGCACATGTTCAACACTTCAGGGAACCTTCCACGGAGCACAGTGCCTCTATGCTTCCACTTTCTGCCGGGTTAAAAGAAACACCTACTGTGTGCTCATGTCCTTAGCAGTGTTAGAGAGCCAGAAAGAAGTTAGGCCAAGATCAGAAGTCTGCACTGCACAGTGCATGGACGCTGTGTAGGTGGAAGCTTCTTGAGGGGCAACAAGTTGGTTTGTTGAGTTGTGGCAGTACTAGGAGCTAACACTACTGGTGAATGTTCCCAGAAATCCAGAGTGCTTTAGCAATGAAGAAACTACCAGCTCTTTTACTTGCCTTGGATTGTTCTCTCTGTGTGAACTGTTGTCATCTCTGAGTCACTGCTTTGTGTGGTGAGACCAGAGCAGCATGGAGCAGCCACCCAGCTCTGTTTCCTTGACACATTATATATTTGCACATACTTGTTATGGGGCAGCCGTTGTTTGCTCCCTACTTTGTGAAAGTAAGACAAAAGCCAAAGTGTCATTCTTCACATTGATTGATACTTTGAACACATCAGGAATAGAAGAGAAAATGTAAAAAGAAAATCATGATGATATGGCTGAGTACTTTACTGACACTAAAGCTGGCGTGCTGGGCACAGACAGCTGTGTGACGCAGTGCACAGCGGCTGACCCTAGGCCTTGTGAACTCTAAGCTGGGGCTGCAGCTGTGGAGTCCCACTGGGACTGTCCCAATATACTCGTAATATGACCTGGGAGTAAGGGGCTTCTCGCTGGTGACAGAGGCTCAGAAAACAGCCAGAGCTGTAGGACTCTGTGAGTGGGCAACTCACTTTTTGTTGCTACTTTTGTGGCTATGTCTGTGGTGAGCCATCAGACAGGTCTAATATCCCTGTGGATGATACCTGGGACTTAGGACAGAGGCTGAGAAAGTGGGATGACATGTGAGGCAGCGTTACACAGCTTTATATGATGGCCTGCACGTGAAGAAATCTGCTTCTAGAGAAGACAGCTGTCAGCCTCAGTATCTGTGAGTCCCTCCTTCTAGGACTGTGGTCCCTACACCACAGTCACATGATCAGAAGACTAAAAACATAAATGAAAGTGTCACACCTGTGTATTTGGACCAGATACAAAATGCTTAGAGCAGACAGGAAACGGGAGCACTCTAAGATCCATGAGATGAGATGTTAAGCTCAGAGATGGTAAGCTTGGCATCTGTGGAGAAAAAGCTGCAGAAAATGGCTGGTGATTTTCCACAGCAGAGAAAGACATGAAGCTCAGATTTAAAGTAAATCTCTAAAACTGAATGGGAAAAATGAAAAGTGCACTAGTCATGTCAAAAGACAAAAGCAGTGTTTCCAGTCCAAAGAAATCTCAGCACTCAGTCGAAGGGACAAGTGCCTTAAAGAAATAGCATATATTCTATACCATCAGATCATGGCAGAAGGTGGAGAACTTGCACCTTCCTGGGAGAGCAGGTCCCAGGCACAGAAATTCGACAGAGGGCGGGACTGATGGAGGGTTTTCTAACAACCTCATACTGCACTCCACAGGACAGCAACAGCAGAAGGTCCACAGCCAGACGAACATGGCAGGGAAACAGGCATTTACAAGATTGACTACTGAGGACTGTTTGGGAAGTAGGCTGTTTTTGTTTTGTTTTTGAGGTCATACTGAAAGTGTAGAAAAGGTCAAAGGACATATTGCCATTGGTGTGTGTGGCAGGGAGGCTGATACACTGAGATGTAGACTCTGGCAAGAAGTTTTTGATGTCTGTGTTAAGAAGGTGGTACACCTGCACTCTTAGGAGATGAGTCAGGAGGGGGCAGCCAATGTCTAGGGATATAGCTCAATTGGTAGAGTGCTTGCCTGGCATGCTTGAGGCTTTGGGTTCAGCCCCCAGTACTGCATAAGCCAGGCAGAGGGCATTGGGCTGTAATCCCAGCACTTGGTAGATAAAGGCAGGGGGACTAGAAGTTCAGGTCATTTTCAGCCATATAGGCTATCCTGAGCTAAAAATCTTTTCTTTTCTTTTTTTTTTTTAGTTTTAACATATAGTAGTAATAAAACATGCAAGAAATTTAGGAATAAATCTGTCAAAAGGTTTATGTTACCTTTAAAGGGAAAAAAATCATTCTAATGCAGAATTACTAAAGATTTAATCAGGGTTTTTTTTTTTTTTCCTGTGTTCATGGCCAAAAAAGGCTTAATCAGTAAGGTATTATTTTTCTTTGCATTTATAAGCTCACAACTATGCTAATAAAGAGATCTGCCGTTATTTTCATGAGAGTTGGCAAAAGAAAGCTCAGATCCATTAGAAGCCAAGAGGCCAGGATGGCCCTGGTGGACCTGAGTGAGGAGGGGCTGGAGATGGCTCAGTGGGTCAGAACTTTTGCTGTTCTTGCAGAACAGGGATTTGGTTCTCAGCACCCAGATGTCAGCTTACAACCTCTTTAACTTCAACTCCAAGGGATCCAGTGACCTCTTCCGGTTTCCTAGGGCACTGTGTGCACATGGTGCAAATACATTTACACAGGCAAAACACTCGTACACATAAACAGACATAAATAAATTAATGTATTTATCACTCATATAGTGTTCTGCCTGCAGGCTAGAAGAGGGCCCCAGACCTTACTACAGATGCTTATGAGCTACCATGTGGTTGCCAGGAATTGAACTCAGGACCTTTAAAAAGACAGCCAGTGCTCCTAACCTCCTAACATAAATTAAAAAAAAATATTGAGTGAGGAACCCTTCAGAACACCTTTCTGTGACTTTGACAAGGTGCCAGGGCCCTGCCACAAGCTCGTGTGGAACTAAACAGGCCCCCTAGGTTCTGAGAGTACGTGGGAGGAAATGGGGAGTCACTGGCGAGAACAGCTGCCCTGATGGAAAGAATGAAATCAGAGTCCTTTCCTGACCTCTGGAAAAAGTGAGTTCTCCATGGGTCGGCAGCAGTGTGTGAGGAACAGAGCTTGAGAACTACTGAAGGAAAGGTGGGCTGTCCCATGACCTTCGTGTACACTCCCTAAAATGTAAAATGCTGACCCCCCAAGGAAAAGAACGATAGTTGTGGGCACGGTAAGGCCAGGGGAAGACTTGTGGCCACTCCACAATGACAGAGCTTGTCTCAGTCACTCTTTCTGGTTGCTGTGGGGAAATAACCCTGACAGAAGCAACTCAAGGAAGGACAGGCTGCTTGTGGCTCCAGTCAAGATAGCAGGAGTTTGATGTAGCTGGTTGCACTGTATCTTTAGTCAAGAAGATAGTGCAATGGATGCCAAGCCTGGTGTGTGGCCTGGGCTCTGCAGAGAGGGGCGGGCTGTGGCAATGGCAGCAGCCTGGAAGCTGGCAGCAGATGCCACTGCACAGTGGGCGGGGCTCTCCGCTTTTCTCCGTGCACGGGGTTTTGTAACTGCTCCTAAGAACAAAAGGTTTCCACCGCTAAGGTGGAAACGCAATCTGTAGTTCCTGCTGCACCACTGTGGTTAGGAAGAGCCCCTCCCTGGGCCAGGGGAGGGAGAGGGAGTGGTGTGCAGAAAGTGGGAACCTGCAAGCAGAAAGGATTGAGGCCGGCTTGTTAAGGAGCCGGGGGTAAGGACAGAGCTTGAATTTCCATTATCCAAGCATGTTGTCTTATTTGCCATCGCCTCTTCTGATAGTGGCATTTTGCTGTGATTATATTAATAGCAAGCCACAGAAGGAAGGTATTTTGGTGATTTTCTTTTTTATAAAAAGCTTTTCAAGCGATGGTAGGTACTTGTAGTTCCAGGATTTCTTGAGCCTAACAGCCAGTCTGGGCACCATCATGAAACCTGCTTACCCCCATCTCACATAAAACTAATAAAACTTTTTCTTTGAGAGCAAACATTGGTTTTTAAAGATTGTAAACTTTGTCATGTGTGTTTTGAGATGGGCCTTGTTATATTGCTTAGAGTGGCCCTAAACTAGAGTAATCCATCTCAGCCTTGCGGTAGTTTGGACTACAGGTGTGCTTACCTACTGTTCCAAAGAGATTTTAAAGTCTTTTTATTTAAATTCCAAAGATTATTTGAATTATCTTGAAAATACGTCAAGTCTTGTGCTTTCTGTTTTGTTTTGTTTTGTTTTTAACTTTGCTAGTGTGTGTGTCTGCGAGCATGCGCTGTGGAGTGCCTGCGGACTGCAGACAACTTTGTGGGGTCAACTCCCTGCCCACCTTGTCATGGGCTCTGGAGGTTGGATTCAGGCTAACACGCATGTGCTGCAAACACCTTTGCCCACTGAACAGTGACAGTGGCCGGGCCCTGGGTGTTAACTGGGGTACTCTGAGCTACTGAGCCTTTGTTCTGAGTAGCTGTTTCACCAGCAGGTGACATTGACTACAGCACAGTGCTGCTTGGCATGCTGGTGATGCAGGATGTGCAGCTGGGGCTGTTTATTGCCGTCATGCCAACACTCATACAGGCGGGAGCAGGCACAGCTTCCAGGTAAGTGTGTACCTTGGTCGCTTGTCCAGCGTACAGTTGTTTGTTTCTAGAAATGCTACATAATTCCTTTCCGTGTCTCTGAGCATAGGCTGTGTGGTGACTCCGACAGGCCGATCCCGGCTTTGCGGTATACTGCTGGCCCGTGGCCTGGGATGTTCCACTGCTTCGCTGCTGTCTGCTGTAACGTAGAGTAGGCCTCCTGTTCTAAGGCAGTCCAGAGGCATAACTGAGTCAATATGTGGGCCTGCCGAGGGTCCTCAGGAAAGTAGTGATACCGTGTGTCGTTGCATGTGTGTGTTATGGCGTGTGGTGATGTGTGTGAGAGGTGTTAATGGTGGGTGCCATCATCACTATATATCTGTATATCCTCCCATTCCTCCCCCTGAACAGCCCTAGGCAGCACCTGCTTGGTCCGTATGGAAGGAACAGTCAGCTTGTCCGAAAAACTAACGTGTCCGAAAGCCTTTGATCATCTTACACGTCCAGCAGGCCTCCAGGAATGCCAGCCAGGGTATAAGCACAGTTGGGAAGTAGAGGGAGCCCTATAGCATGAAGAGCAGACTGTGTGTGGAGACTGAGAGCTTGATCTTGCCTTAACAGACGAGCTAAGCTTACTCATGTGAATCTTGTGCTTATCTCCAGGAGATGCTCAGCCTTCTGACTATAGTTTTATTTTTATCAATATTTATAGAGATAAAAAGCTATTAGTGGAGACTCTTGTGTGTGCATATATGTGTCTGCGTGCACATGTGTGTGGGTGTGTGCTGTGCATATGTATTTAGGGTATGTGTGTAGGTGTATGGTCTGTGTGTTTGTGGTATACGTGAATATGTATGGTGTATATACATGTGTGTATATATGTGCATGTGTGTGTATGTGTGCATGTTTGTATGGTATATATGGTATTGTGAATGAATGTGTATGGTGTATGTGCATGTGTGTTCTTGCATATGGGGAGGGGTGCATGCAGAGGTATCCTGCTTTGTTGCTCTGTCTTATCCCTGAGGCAATGCTGCCCTCTGAATCTGGGGCTGAGATGGCACCAGGGAGCCCTGGCTGGGCTCCCACTCTGACACACAGCACAGGGCATGAGCATGCATATGGCCACACCCAGCTCTCCTTGGTGGTGGTGGTTGTTTGAGACAAGGTCTTACTATGCAGCTTTGGCTAGCATGGAATTCGCTATAGAGACCAGGCTGGCCTCAAACTTCCAGAGATCTGCCTGCCTCAGCTTCCTGAGTTCTAGGATTAAAAAAGTGTGTACCCCCACACCTGGTCTTTTGTTTTGTTTTGTTTTTAATGAGTGCTAGTTGTTTTGATATAAATATTACATATTGCACAACAGGTGTGGTACAAGGAAGTTTATTGAGCCCTGGGGGGCAGAGAGAGAAAGAGACAGAGAGAAACAGGGAGACAGTGGGAAAGCATAGGAGAAGAGAGAAAGGGGGTGGGTAAGGCACCCCAAGAAAGTCAGAGAGGGGGACAGAAACCGAGGCAGAGAGAGCATGCTATGACCAGTAGGTCCTTTATGTCTGGTGCGTGGCTCTGGGAGACAGTGCAGCTGATGTGATCAGGTTGCTAGGCAACCTAGGAGTGGGGATAGTGTATCGGCTTGTGAACTGACTGGTTGTTGGAGCTCAGGCCTTCATCCTAGTGGAGCAAATGCTTCCATCCACTGAGCATCTCCCTAGCCCTAGTGGAAACTTTTCATCCTCAAAAACTGCTTCCATGCGTAGAACCCCAACAACCCACATTACAGTCACATGACTTAATTTTCTAAATTAAGGTAATACATAGACTTTCTTTTAGCATTTACAAATAAAAGTATGTACGATTTGGGTCATTTATTTTGTAACATGTTAAAAAACATTTTAAGATTATTTGTAGACTATATTTGGAGGTGAAATGACATCCCTTTCTTTTCTCTCCTAGCATCTTCATGGAAGTGCTGCGGATACTGTTTCTGATTGGACAGACTCTCTTTTCGCTAGCTGCTGTTTTTCTTTTATGTCTTGTCATAAAGACTTATCTCATAGGACCGTACTATCGAAAGCTGCATGTGGAAAGCAAAGGGAACAAAGAAATCCTTATCCTAGGAGTATCCGCTTTCGTCTTCCTAATGCTGACGGTAATCCTCAAATGCTCAAATGTTGGTGGTGTTGTGTGGCCTTGTGTGCAGTCTCACTGCAGCCTGAGACCGCTCGTCACCTGTTCACTTGAGAAGTCCTTGAAACTTTACAAATAAGAGTGCTTGTTTCATACACGGTTTATCCTAGCATGGCCAAACCTATTTGATCATTAAGTACTTTGTGAAAATACGACTTTTAAAAACAAATATGTGTCCATGAAAAGGCACATAAGCACATTACTGTCTTAAGCTTCACAAAGGTTTGCATTCTAAATAGCAAGTCAAAGCCGGGTGTTGTGGCACACGCCTTTAATCCCAGCATTCAGTGAGGGGGAGGCAGGGGAAAGGCTGTGAGTTCGAGGCCAGCCTGGTCCACAAAGCAAGTCCAGGACAGCCAAGGTTACATTGAGAAACCCTGTCTCAAAAAAAAAAAAACACCTAGAAAAGAAAGAAGGAAGGAAGGAAAGGAAAGAAGGAAGGAAATAACAACAACAAAAGCAAACAAGGTTTGTGTGAGGAAGGTTACCAGTGAGAAGGGTCGTGGGAGGTCTGGAAGCACCCACACAGTAGCAGAGGTATGAGCCCACACTTGCACCGTATTGTTCAGCAGCTGTACAACAACACTTTCCCCAGGAAAGTGAGGGTTCACGCAGAGTCCCATGAGTGTTTGTAGCACTCACTCGTATTATAATAGCCAGTTGTCCTCCAAGGTGAATGGTAAGAAACTAAGGTACACCGGGGTTCAGTTGTTGAAGTGTCTGCCTTGAAAACATGAGGACCCTGCATCCATGTAGAGTGTGGATCCCTAGCAGCCACGTAGAAAGCCAAGTGGTGACAAGTGCCTGGCTGAGAGAGTCTGTTTGTATAGTACTTATAAAATAGCAACTTCAGAAACTGAGGAAAGAAGGGAACGCTAAGGTCAGGAGAGGCTGGCAAACAGACTGGCCAAGCCACTGAGTTAGGCAGGATGCCGCTCTGGGAACCTAAATGCTCCTCTTCACACTGTATGTGTCTTGAGTGTAAAGGGTCCGGTTTTTTGAAAAAGGAAATTAACAAATTGTTTCTTTACATACGGTATGATTTTATCACCTCCGGGTGGAAGCTGGCTTCTGCTCTTGGTGACTGTGACTCTTTCAAGAATGTTACTTATTTTTAAAGCCCCTGTTTTCTCTATTCCAGAGTCTTTTCTTTTTGAAAAGTGACATCCCTAGAAGCTGTCCTGTGGGGGTGGGGGAGGGTTCGATGTTGCTTTCACCAGGGATAAACCAGCCGGAGTGACTCCTCATTGGCACTCGGTTTTTCCCCTCTGGTCACTCGGCAGAGTTTGCTGGGCACCTGCTGTGAGGTGCTGGGTGTGACAGGAGGTGCAGGCCGTTAGCACATCAGATGTCCATAGTTCCTGTCGCTGCTCCAGCCAGGCATGGCACGAGGGAGCTGCTGCTTTGTCTGCCATGGCTTTCCCCTGGGTTTCATTTCTAAGGAGGTGGAATTTCTGGGCCGTGGAATGCACGTCTGGTTACCTTGACTTCGGTCTGGTTCGACCAAAGCCTGATCTGTGATGTTAACATCGGTGGGAAGCCAGCTCTTCCACATGCTCCTGATACTTGGTGTTGTCTGTCTTAACCTCAGCCTTTCTGTTCTGTGTGTTCGCATACACATATGTAGTAGATTCTGCTTCCCATTCTCTTGGGGCTGCTGGGGTCAACTGTCCTTCTGAGTGATACATGATACCTGGGATCTGCTCTAGGCTGCCTCTGAATGTCCTCTGTTGTTTCTCATGGGATTAGCAATTTCTTTATTCATCTGTAGGACTTAAAAAATATCTTGCTAAGGTTTTTGGCACACTAAAAAAGCAGCTGTGAACTTGATCATAACCTTTAGCAGTTTAAACATCTTGCTCGCTGTGTGCTTGGTGGTCCCCAGCATGCTCACCACTGACAAGCGGCAGAGTGTCCCACTGCCCTCCTCTGTTCACCCCATCCCCGTAAGCCCTGGTCTGCTCTCTGCCGCTGTGGACTTGTTGCTTCTTGGCCCTTTTATCTATGTGGGATCAGACACCATGTGGCTATTAGGGTCACATGTGGAGCACGCCGGTACTTCTGACCATATGGTTACATAGTGTTCAATGCCACACCTGTCCTCATTCATGTTTTCCTGGCCATGGCTTGCTCCTAATGACAATTTTAAATAAACTGAGCTGCTTAATTTCAATGTAATCCAATAAGCAAGTGTTTTATTTATGGTTAGCTCTTGCCATATTGTGTATAGATGTTTGCTACCTTGGGACCATGGAGATCTTCTGTGTTCTTTTCTGCAAGTATCATTGCTCCACTTTTCCCATCTAGAGTCCACCTTGGGCGTGAGTTCAGTCACCTGGGGTATGAGTTCAGCCTTTGGTGTGAGGTGAGGGTTTGTTTTTCTAATGTCATGTATATAAAAGAATCCTCGCCCATTGCTTTATAGTGTAACTTTGTCAGAATCTAAATAGCTGTGTTGTGTGTTGTATGTATATGTTTGAATTCATTCTTGTACCTGTTGTATGAGGTATATGTGCACATGTGCACTCTTGTAAATACACATGGATGGTGTATGTGTGTACTTGTGTGTGTGTGTGTCTTTGCTAATGGGGGGGGGTTTGCTTATGCATGGGTAAGATGTTATCTTGATTTGCTGCTGCTTTGCTTCTTAATCCATGCCTGCTCCCAAGCTTTCGTAGCTTGACATCCAGTAGCGTTCTACCCCAAATTTAGCTCTGTGTCAGGATTTTCAGTTTTATTTGTGATGTCTTCAGCTTCCTTTTACGTGTTCAGGTCCAGGCTTTCATTTTTCTTGCCTACATAAGTCACCGGCTTCCTAAGACTCTTGGTCACTTGAGGGAGTATTGGCACCTTCCTGGTCCATTGTGTGCATCCTCACTGTTGGGTCCTTCTGGTGCCTCAGTGGCATCACGTGTTGGGTATGGAGGTCCTGCCATTTTGTGGCATCTGTGTCGTGATGTTTGATGATGTTTTTAATGTCACTGTAAGTGATACTTCTTTTTAAAAATGTTTTATATCGGATGTTGCTATTTCCTGAAGTTTTAGAATATTTTTGCAGTTGTTCTGTTGATGATGTTCCAAAAGCCAGTCTTGAGCTCTGTGCTTAACAGAGCAAGAGTAAAAAAAACTGGTTCATGATGACCAGTCTTCCGTTCCATCTGACGTGGCTCACATGTTTGTGTTTCTGTCCTTTTTGGGCCCATGGAAGTTTTCTCTGGTACCTTGTCAGCACAGTTGCCTGCTGCTGGTTGTCTGTCTTCTCTATGAGGTTTGGGGTCAGTAAAAAGACTAGTTTTAGTGTTAGAGTGTATATACATATATTTCCTGATGCAGATAAAGAAAACATATTACAAATATTCAAAATAAAGGTTAGAAAAATCCTCATTTAAAAATATCACAGCGATCTACATGAGTGACTGCTTGAAATGTTAACTTTTTCCTCCCCAAGTATGGTTAACTCAGCCAGTGTTAGTCTCTTGTGTATGGTTTTCCTGGCTACTCACAGCCCTACTCACAGCCTCACACCCCCTCATTCTGGAACCTGTGCCTCTGGGATCATGCTCAGGTACTAGCTTTTCTCGCTGTCCACCGTGTCTAGCTGTGAGCACTCTCTGACGGTAAATATAAGACTGGGCTGTATGAGGCTGATTCCTTCATCCTCAGGTCACAGAGCTGCTGGACGTCTCTATGGAGCTTGGCTGCTTCCTGGCTGGAGCGTTGGTCTCTTCTCAGGGACACATGGTCACCGAGGAGATCATGGCTTACATCGAGCCTATCCGGGACTTCCTGGCCATCATCTTCTTCGCATCTATAGGTACTTCCCCCAGTGCTGTGATTCCTTTGATAAGCATGTGAGATTTGTCTGTTATGTCTGAATATGAATATGCTTTTCTAGAGTCTGAGGAAAAGTCTTATTTTAAAAGAGGGATAATGGGAGGGACAAGGGGGACAAGAATTAGGTGGTTGCTTATAAGCTTTCATCCTTGCAAAGGTAAGAATGTATATAACCATTTAAGGTGATCTTCAGGGCCCAAGCTTCCCCCTCAGGTCCCAGTTCCAGGGTCTTTGAGGATGCCATGCAACCGTAGGAATTGAGTGGGTTGTGATCCTAGAAGCTAGAGCAGTAGTTAGGGGATAGAAGTTTTATACACCCTGGCCTCTCTCTGCTTTATTCTGGATGTACATATGCTTTACTATGGTCTGCAGAATGAGCGCAGTCCCTGGAAGATGTGGAAACTGAAAGCTAGTCCTGAGATTTACATAGAAATACAAAAGGCTGTGCATAGCCCTGTCTGTTGTGAAGGAGAAGCGCAAGGTGGAGAGTCCTATGAGGGCTGAAATGAGAGTACTTACTAGCCGCTTTAGTGTTCTGGGTAGGTTTTTGGCCAGAAGACATCAGCCAAGTGCAGGATGACCCACATAGAACATGATGCCCACTGAGCATGCTCACAGCCTGCTAGTTCTGACGCCCTGGCCTTCTGTTCCCACTGGTTGATCCATCCTCACTGAGGCAAGCTCCAAGTTTTATCTGGCCCAATTCTGTATTCCCTTAGGTCACCTGGCTAATGTGTGCTCACCTTCCATATCTGGGGTCATTGAGAATCCATATTTTTGTTTGTTTATTTTTCTTTGTTTGAGACAGGGTCTCTTTGTGTAGCCATGGCTATCCTGGAACTCAGTATGTAGATCAGACTGGCCTCAGACTCACAAAGATGGCGCCTGCCTCTGCCTCTTGTGCTTCGATTAAAGGCGTGTGCCACCACGCCCAGTGAGTGTCCCAGGACATTTGCCAGCAAGTGTGGGTCTGAATAGACATTGAAGGGCATGAGGAGCAAGGGGCAGTGTGAGGCCCACGGCGAGGAAGGAGGACGCCAAGGCCGACAGGGACAGTGACAGCTGCTGTTATCAGGCCGGAAGGCTCATGGCCTGAAGTTGTGTGGGCAGCAGGTGTCGTGTAGATGTGGCACCAGATCTCTGTAGCCTGTGTTCTGACCAGTGACAAGGGTTGGTCCTGTCCCAATCTAGTCTGTCACCTGTTATGAATGATGTTTTGCTAGGACACAGCCATACTCACTCATTTCTGTTATATCTGTGGCTACTTTGGTGTTGATAATTAGCTTGGGGTGTTACTGCTAAAGACCCCAGACCAGGTCCCTTAAACAAAAGATTTATCTCTCGTGCCTCAAAGTTTCTTTAATAGAAAGAAAACATTCAAAACAAACATTCGTGAATCCCCTCTCACTAGACACAGACCTGTCAGTGAGACTCACCCCGTGCCCTCATACGTTGGTCACCTCCTATAGACTGACTCCAATCAGTGCCCTGTGAAGAAAGTTTCACACCGAGTATGTAGGGCATAGTTCAGGCCATAGCATGCTGCAGTGGTTGATCTGGAGCAAGGTCATGGTGTCATCTGTGGAGAGGAGAGGACAGGCTGCTGACTGGCACCGCCTGCCAGCCTCATCTGGTTCTATGAGCAATGCGACGTCTGGTTTTGAGTACTCCAGCACTCCTGGAGGCCGCTAACTGGGATTGAGAAGCTTCTGTGGGGCGCGGCCTAGCAGATGATCATTACACACCTAATGGGACCCGGCTTGGAAGCATCTTGCAGACCTCACATCTGTAGCCTGGGCATCAGCATAAGGACCACGAAGCTGACCATGTGCTTCACTTGGCATGTTTTGTTTACCTGCCTCTCAAATCCATACTTTGAGATGAGGAAGCAAATACACTGAGACCAAGAGACTGGTGGGAGCCAGGTACAGAGCCTGCATAGTTGACCATACAGTGTATCGAGCATGTGACATTCACTATGAGAGCAAACAACAGCAGCTGCACAACTGACAGCTCACTGTCACTGATGCTTGAGGCAAAGTGGTTGGAATGCAGATTTCCTATTTCACTTTTATATGCATTCTCAGCACTGGCTTGAGTGGTTCTATCTCCCAGATGTCTTCACACACATCTGGGCAAGAAAAAGATTCTGTCCACAGAACAGAAGGGCTCTGGGTTAGGGGCTTAGAGGGAGTTCTCAGCCTGCAGACAGGTGCAGGAACTCCCTGTGTGAATGGGACGACATCATCCAGGAGAGCCCTCACGACTAGGGTAGGAAGCACAGTATTTCCTGGGAGGAGGAGAGGTTCTCAGGAAAGACTAGGGATGGGAGAGGCCAGACCAATGCCCAGCATAGCACATTCCGTGGGAGAGAAATGGGTCAGTCCACAGTTTAGCCTGACCTTCTGTCATTTGGAAAAGAGAGATCTTCATACGACCTGCAGGTGGAACTCTGAGAAGACAGAGATTAGGTGCCCCAAATGTGTAGGTTGAGCCTGTCCCCCAAGGGCTTGGCCTGGGAAATCTCCATCAGCTGTGGTTGTTGTGGGATGGGATGAACGTCACTGTACCACACACTGCTCCTAAACTCAGTTATAACTATGTGGATAGACTATAACACCAAAAACATCTAAACTATGACATAACCAAGAAAGTCTGTGTGGGCTGGTGGTACAGGTCTTGGATGTCCAGGGTTATACAGCCTATAGGACTTATAACCAGGTGGCAAGTAAGACTCCAGGAGCCTGTCATGGGCCTAATGGGAATGTTTAAGCTAGCAGCCTGAGCTCTAGACACAAGCTTTGAGAATAAGTCCCTGAAAGGGAAGCTACACCAGATGGAGCCAAAAGTAAAGAGCCCCAAAAGGGCCCAGATGTACAGCTGGACAGGCTGGAGGGCCAGGTGGATCCATACCAGAGTCCAAACCACCTTGAGGAAGCATTTCCATGTCTCAAGAAAGAGGAAACGGTCTAGGGAAAGAATGGGAGCAGTCATACATTTGTGTTTGTGAGCAAAACAGAACCATGGTCTGCAAGAGCTGATGCCACAGAGTCTGTTGAATGGTTGACTCCAGAGCCAAGAACCCCTGATGGGGAAGAAGGTATCCAGACACTAGCGTTTCCTGAGAAGATGACAAAGCTTTGAGTGGATGGAGATGCTCCCACCTGCAGCCACCTGTCCCTCTAGAGGAACAGCGGGCAATGAGAAACACCTAGGGCAAGGATGCCCTACTGTTTCTTTCTCATGTAAACCAAGTGAGAAATGACAAGATGTGGAAGAGTTCCTGAGCCTTCCTGTGGCTGCTGTGCACACATACAAGCTGTGCGTGCCTGGTCCAAAGTGTACAGGAGTGCTGGGTCCTGGGTTGTTTGGGGATTCCGCTGTATTCTCTGCAGGTGTGGCCTGATGGAGGAGGGCTGCTGTGTCGCCCTCTTTGCCTCGAGGAGGGACAGGGTTTTGCCAAAGCATTCAGAAGACTTGGGTTTTGGTTTAGTTCCTCTATAAGAACAGGTGTGCTTAGTGTGCTAGAGCTGTAGAGCTGCAGTTGAGAGGGATCCTGCCACCCTGCTCTGAGGTGCCTCGTTTCTCTGTCTCCCACAGGGCTTCATGTGTTCCCCACCTTTGTGATCTATGAGCTGACTGTGCTGGTATTCCTCACCCTGTCCGTGGTCATCATGAAGGTACGAGGCTCTCTCCTAGCTCCTAGCAGTCCCAGCTGGTGAGACCCATACGGCTCTCCCCCATACAGTTTCACTTCCCTTTGGCCCTCATCTCCAGCCAGCAGCAGCATAAATCCTGCAGAGCCCCAGTGACCCTTGTGCCTCCACATACCACTGTGTAGAGACACTGCTGATACACACCTTGGCAAACACAAGGAGGCAGGTAGTTAGGCTGCTAGGGTGGTGTGCTCTTTCAGAACTGAGGTGTTGGGGATTACCAGATGCTAGGGTGGGGAGCATCTTCCTGGACCACAGGCTTGTTCTGGAGAAGTCTGAGGAGTGGCCAATGCCTCCGTCCTGATGGAGTTGTGGGTACTTCCAAATGTCCATGCTATGTCCCCAAATTGTGGTGTTATCTGTGCTGGTGCTTACACCACAGTGTGACTACCTATGTAGCAGTATCTGGTGAGTCGCTGGTGCTGAGTCCGTTCCAGCTGCTCACTGTCTTGAGAACATCTCATGTATGGAATGAATCTCCGTCTTGAGCAGCTTTTTGGGAAAAGGCTTATTTCTGTCAATGAATCCAAGCCTTTTATTTGCCTTTTTGTTCTATATGAATTTCAGATAGCATCTGTATATTCTGTGCCTTCTGGACATGTGACGCCACAGTGCGCTGTCCCACTGGGTTCGTGACTAGGAGCCTTTGATGTTTTCCAATTAGGCTTTGTGTTCTGAGAGGAATTTTGTCTGGCTTTGGTCATGAGTAGTGACGTGATCAACTGTTCTTCCAGTTTGTATTGGCAGCGCTGGTCCTGTCTCTCATCCTGCCGAGGAGCAGCCAGTACATCAAGTGGATTGTATCTGCAGGGCTGGCACAGGTCAGCGAGTTCTCCTTTGTCCTGGGGAGTCGAGCACGGAGAGCAGGCATCATCTCAAGAGAGGTGAGTCTATAATTTGACAGAAGTGAGCTCCTGTGGCGGACACTGAATGCTTCAGTGCAAATATTTCTGGCACAGAGAGAACACCCTTCCCCCACACCTGACTCCCACCATTCTGACTTGGTAGTCCAGACACATTAGGCCTCAGGGACCACAGCATGCTCTCAGTGGACACTGAGCTAGCCTGGAAGAAAGCCTTTGGTGGGAGACATGAAGCTGGACCTGACTGCTTCTTCTTCATAAGATGTTGAATTTCTTAGGTGAAAATAGTTAATCCTGCTGTTGTCTTTTTTATATTTTCTATTTGATCTTAGCCAAAAGACCAAGAAGTGATGTCATTATATTTTACTGTAATTATAATTAACAGGCCTATAGTTCCTATGGTGGGCTTTGAACCCACAATCGAAGCTCCCATTGACACACAGGGAAGCCTGTAGAGCGTCTACAGTTCAGTGGTAGTCTCTGTGTAAGGAATATGAGGAAGCAGCAGTGACAGGGACACAGTAAGAGCGCTGTAGAGACATCTCGAATGAATGAGGTATCATTGAACCGGATGCAGAGCCGCGCCGTGGGGAAGGGATGGATGCAGGCTGAGTCCCTCTGACGTGTGTGGGGCCCTCTAGGGTTCGCCCACAGGCCAGCAGATAAACCAGGCTGCTACCCTGAAGCCTGTCAGAACAGACCGCAGCGTCCCATCAATGGTGGAATCCCCGTTCTTCCATGGCAAATGCCCTCTCACCTGTGGCGGCGCTTGTGGTGGTGCCTTGCCGCTCTGTAACGGTGCTTGAGCTTCTGGTTGACAGCGTACCCCCCGTGGGAGCACGCTCTCAGCATATGTGTCCTCAGGAACTGCAGAAGCTCCTTGCTGAGACATGTGGCTGTAGGCTTTACCTTCTGGCGCTCTTGTGACCATGCCCATTTGCCTGTTGCAGGTGTACCTCCTTATCCTAAGCGTGACCACCCTTAGCCTTTTACTGGCGCCAGTGCTGTGGAAAGCAGCCATTACGAAGTGTGTGCCGAGACCAGAGAGGAGGTCAAGTCTCTGATGGTGGCAGGTGATGGCAGACTGTGGGGTGGGGATCCTTCACGGGGGTTCCTTGAGTTGATCTATTTTGTACTTCCCTGCTGGCCTCCCCTCAGAGACAGGAACGCCGACAAAGAGGCAGTGTTCTCATGTTTGCTTGCATTTTCAAAAAGCACTCCTGTCATGTTTAAGAATTTTCCAGAGTAATTTATTTGCAGTCAGTTAATTATATACAGAGTTTTAACACTGCATTTTACAATCACCTGAACTATTTTGCCTGGATGTGCCTTTTTTTAACAAAAATTATTAACTTCCTCTTGTTAATTCATCAGCTCATGTTTTTTTGGCAAAGAAAAATAAGAAAGCCTTTTTATTTATTGTACAATTATAATCCGTCAGTCAAGTGTTTGTTATTAAACATGATGGTGATAGGAGATTTTATTTTTGAGCTTGGGAACTTACTTTTGATCTTTAAAGTCTTGATGTCCTCTTGTCTCTTGTAATTATTTTAAATAAAACACTTTCATGTTAATTTTTATTAGTTTTACTTTTAAAATAATTGATTTTGAATCAATAGAGTATATATTCTTAAATGAAGACCATTTATGATCAGGGCATAATTATTTGAAACTTACTGAGAATCTCATATTTTTTAAAAGATTTATTTATTTTTATGTGGTGTTTTGCCTGCATGTGTATCTGTGTGAGGGTACCAGATCCGCTGGGACTGGAGTTACAGACAATTATGAGCAGCCATGTGGGTGCTGAAACTGAACCCAGGTGCTCTGGAAGAGCAGCTGGTCTCCTAACCACTGAGCAATCTCTCCAACCCCTGAGAACCTCATTTTAAAAAGATTTATTTTTATGGTGTTTTGCCTGCATGTGTATATGTGTTTAGATTTTTGGTGTTGAGCTAATCATTGCACAAAATCTAGCCAATTTTATACTTAATTTTAGACTTATTTCTGTGTGTGTGCTGCATGTATGTACATATGTATGAATATATTATACCACATGTATACCACATGTGTTCCTGGTACCTGAGGTGCTCAGAAGGAGGACTTCAGATGCTTTGGGTACTAGTCATGGATGGTTGTGAGGCACTATGTGGTTGCTGGGAACCAACCCTGGGTCCTCTACAAGAGCAAGTGCTCTAAAGCACTGAGCCATCTCGTCAACCCATCCAATGTTTTCTGTTTTTTTGTTTTTGTTTTTTAATGTAGTTTTCTGAGACAGGGTTTCTCTGTGTACCCTTGGCTGTCCTGGACTCGCTCTGTAGGCCAGGCTGGCCCTTTTTTTTTTTAAGATTTGTTTATTATTTACACAACATTCTGTCTGCACACCAGCTCTTACTATAGATATTTATGAGCTACCATGTGGTTGCTGGGAATTGAACTCAGGACCTTGGAATAACAGTGAGTGTTTTTAACCTCTGAGCCATCTCTTCAGCCATCAGGCTGGTCTTGAACTCACAGAGCTCCACCTGCCTCAGCCTTCCAGAGTGCTGGGGTTCAGGCGTGCACCACACCTGGCACCATCCAGTGTTTTTTACAAGCATCATTCATACATCATCAATCTTTCTTAAAGACCAAATAAATGGATTTTAAACATGTTTACATTGGAATCTAAATGATATAGTCTAGTTATCAGGTACCCTAGAAATGAAGACCTGGCTTTTGCCAGGGCTTCCTTGTGGGCATGGTCGGTCTCTTCGTGATTCTGAATAGACCTGTGACTATATGAACTGTGGGGAACTGGAATGTACTCTTTCGGTTTGAGGCTAAGAAGTACAAGGCAGTGGGAGGAAGGCGCTGTCCTTCTGCTTCCGGTATGGTGCCCTGGGGCTGCGTGCTGCACAGGAGATCCCAAGTAGAGAAGAGCAGAGGAAGACCCCACTCCAGAAGCTTGTTTACATCTTAGCTAATCCCTCCGTGAGGGTGGGTCCTCTCTGATTTAAACTTTCCTGGCCCTGCCTCCCAACACTGTAGTATTGGAGATTAATCTTATAACACCTGAACTTTGGGTACAGAAAGATTCACACGTAGTAGATATTTTTATTTTTCAGTTGCGTACATTTCCTATTTTAGTTGACAGTTTTAATGTGTGTGTGTGTGTGTGTGTATGTATACTGTACAACATAGCTGTTAGTTTAAAAAAGAATTTCTCTGCAAATACTGGCTTTTAGAGCAGGATGAACTGACCATTGTACTCTGAGGTAGAGGGATAGAGTATTAGATGGGATTATGTATTATATATGCACATATGAATTAAGGTAGTGCAGAGTAAAGCATTGAGCTCAACTTGAGTAGACTGTGCCTTCTCTTGAGTGGAGAACAATACAAATATGGGCGTTTCGGAAATGGTGGTACTCTTCTTTGTGTCATCAGACTGCTTGTTCCACCCCCTGCCCATGTGCTTGGGGTATGCTAAAGGAGCAAGACACCCTGGCACAACTGCTGGCCAGAAGTGACGAGAATGTCTTGTGACATCTGAAGAAGGCAGAGATTGCTCAGAGAGGCTTGATGGGAAGGGACAGTGTCGGGGATCCAGAACAGAGGACTCAAGGAGATCAGTCTCAGTGCCTTCCAAGAGCGTTGTCTTCTGCTGAGAGGGACCTGTGCTTTGGAGTAAAACACACTCATGGAGTTTTTGCTGTGGTAAAATGCTGCTCCTCCTCCAGTTAGAGATGTGGAGGCACATGCACCCAAGATACTGTGTTTCTTGAAGATGAGGTAGCAGTCGGAGAGGGAAGTATGTTTGGTTTCTCTACCTTTCACCAGCCCACATCAATCTGGCATAGTCTACATACTGCACACTGGTCAAGCCAGGGCTGGATGGATTCAGAGTCAGGGATTTCTTCCTGTCACCCACTTGGGCATGTCTGGGGTAGCTGAGGGGGTGGAGCTGGCTCGCCAGCCTTCCTGAAGTTGGTTTCAGAAAAGCCAAGACACTTGGAACACTTGGAGACACCATTAAGAAGATGAAGGGGAGGAGAGATGTGTGCAGAAAGGCCTGGGAGGAGCTGATTCAGAATGAAATATAGAGGAAAGAAGATGGCTGCAGTCACATTGCTCCTGTGTCCCTGGGGCCCGATGATGGCGACATGAGCCCTCACACAGGACTTCCTGTTCCTGAAGGGGAAGGCACTCTAGGTGGAGCTGCAGCCAGCACCTGTAGGTAGGAAGGACGACTCTGGCTCGAAGGACAAGGCTGCTTTACACAGAAGAAGTGGAGGCGAGAGACTTAGACTGTTTGCTGGCGGGGAATTACTGTGTGATGCCATCAGTGGGCACAGGTTGTCCCAGCTGGACACAGATAGTGCATGAGTTCAAATGTCTCTATCCTGATAGTGTTGAACTTGTTTTGGGGACTTTTTTCCCAAAAAATTTAGTCTTGAACGGTAGATTAAAAGGCACATTACAGAGTGTGTTGTTGTTTTGTTTTTTGAGACAGGGTTTGAGATAGCTCTGGCTGTCCTGGAACTCACTTTGTAGACCACACTGGCCTCAAACTCACAGAGATCCTCCTGCCTCTGCCTCCCAAGGGATTAAAGGCTACCACACCCAGCTAGCTCTGTGGGCACTGGGAATTGAACGAAGGTCCTCTAGAAGAGCAGAGAGGTACATTACAGAGTTAAGGGGTCAGAGACATAGAAGGAAACTTGTCCAGAGCAAACCAGATTGTTTGCCCAAGCAGAATGAATGTGGAGGCTCACTGGAAGGGCTGGGTTTCTGTGACCAGCCCCACAGCTCTGGCTCTATCTCAGCTGGTGCACATTAACATCATGAAGAACCAGACTTGCTGTGGGTCCTGCAAGACTCAATTTTCACCTTCTTGCTTATTTCAGCCGAGTAACAACTGGTCTGTTTGAACTAAAAAGTACACAGGACAGCTCTGTGGGAGCTAAATTTCAGCGTTGAATGACGATTGCCTGTGCACTTGGAAGATTTTCAAACAGATACCTTTGGGTAGCAACCCTCCAACTCTCCCTAACTTCCCCCTCCCAACACACACACAAGTTGATCTGGGAGTTCACCTAAAACCACTTTCCAGTGCCTTACCCCCTCACATGCCACATGATACAAAAATGAGTGCCAAGTGAGGGCACAATGTAAGAATTTCTTAATTGTTTTTGCTTGATATTTCCCTGCAGTGTTTTTTTTTTAATCTATGAGAATGTATAAATATGGCCTTGACTTTGCTGCCCAGGTGTCAAGTAGAACAGTGATTCTATTTTCAACTTTCAAGCTTGCATTTGACCTAATTATCAGGTCTGAAATACCTTCATGTTTGCTAGTTAGGATAAAACCTAATTTTGAGATAACATCTTGCAATTACTTTCCCTTAGTACCAGTGTTCTCACCATCTGTATTTTCTGTGACCCAGCCATCATTTTAGACTGAATACACACAAAAACATTTTCACTCCCTTTCAGAGGAGGTTTGGAGTTTCTGATAAAACCAAGTGTAGTAGTTTTACCTTCCAATCCAGCAGCTGTCTTCTCTGGCAGGTACCCATGTGAACTGAGACTTGTGTCCATAGAACAATCTGCACATGGTGGTTTAGAGCAGATTTTCATAATTGCCAGAACTCAAGCCAGAATCCTCCAGTGAATCAGTAATTGGTGGTGCATCCAGAGAGTGAAACATGCAGCACCAAAAAAATGGGCAATCAAGTTGTAAAAGTACCTAAGGGAACTTTAAATGATGTAAAGTGAAGAGACTGATTAAAAAACATTGCATACTTTGCAGACTGTCTCATTTCACCTATATGGCATTCTAAAAAAGACAAAACCATTGAGACAGTAAAAAGGTCAGTGGTTGCGGGGCCTCAGAAAGTGGTGTGGGGGGGGACGGGGATCAACAGAGCACAGAGGACTTTTAGGGCAATGGATAGTGTGAATGAAACTCTTAAGTATGATGTAGAGGTGGTTCCATGCCAGGATGGCTTTTTCCAAACTCAAAGAGTGTATAATAACAAGATTAGAACCTGCCAGGCGTGGTGGTTATCCCAGCACTCTCGAGGCTGAGGAGGGAGATCTCTGTGCCTTTGAGGCCAGTCTGGTTAGATTGCCAGTGTCAGCGCAGCATGCTGACTGACACACTGTCTCAGAAAAAAACCAAAGCAACCATCCAAACAACCAAACAAAAACAATCAAGAGTAGAACCTGATACAAACTATGAACTCTGAGTGATAATTATAAATCATTATATAGGACCACACCTAGCTCATAAAAAACCAGATTGCCAAGTTGTAGCAAAAAAATGCCTAGACTTTTAATTGAAGTATCTTGGAACGTGTAGGATAGTTTAAGGATGATGGCCAATGTAACAGCTTGTCCCCAAACCCATCACGGTGGCTTATATTCATACTTTAATTTAAATTTTTTGCCTCTTTTTTTTTATTTTTTGGTTTTGTTTGTTTGGTTGGTTGGTTTGCTTTGGTTTTCGACACAGGGTTTCTTTGTGTAGCCCTGGCTGTTCTGGAGCTCACTTTGAAGATCAGGCTGGCCTGAATTCAGGGATCTGCCTGTATCCGACTCCTGAGTGCTATGGCTAAACGTGTATGCCAACCCCGCCCCAGGGATGTTTTGTGTTTTAAAAACTGAATCCCAGCAGCACCCAAAGCATGCTTGGCGTTTTCTGTCAAACTGCTTTGTGAAGCACTGTGTAGAAGGGTTGTTCCTGACAATTGCTAGTCTTCTCTCTGGTTGTTCTTAGATTCTCTTCCTCTGTGTTTGTCTATGTCCTAAGATACTCCTACCCATATTTAGATTTATTTTATCTATGGCCCTCTTACAAATCTGAATTAATTTTTATTCGATTTCTTTCATATTACTATAAACTATGTTTAGAACATATTTCCAGTAGATTGTTGTTATAAAGAAGTACAAGTTGTTCTGTTTATTTATTTGCAACACTGGAGTAGGAACCCAGGGGCTCAGGTATGCTTGCAAGTGCTCCACCATCAACTCACACTCTGGCTCTCTGAACGGATCTTATATCTACAGAAACTGCTAAGTTTACTGATTAACTACAGTAGATTTCTTCATTCCCCACATGGGCAATCACAGCTGAAAGCAAATATGCCTTCCTATTTGATAGTTATGCCTTTCAATTCATTTTCTTATCTTTTAAAACGTTTGGTAGCCTTACCCATGTTGTATTGGTGTGGGTGTGTGGCAGATGTGAGAGCCAGAGCGTGGCGTGCCTTGGTGCTTGTGTGGCAGTCACAGGACAACTTTCACGATCCTCTTCTCTCCTCCACCCTGCAAGACAGGGTTTCCCTGTGGTTTCTGATGCTCCCGCTCATGCCCAGGGCCAGCTTGCCTGTGAGCTTCTCGGGGTTTTCCTGTCTCTAGCTCCCGTCTCCCCGTAGGAGAGCGAGGACTATAGACGCAGATCACTGCATCCATCTTTTCTGGGGATTGAACCCCTGAATTCATGGAGTCAGGCTTGGGCAGGTAACATTTTTTTGCCCACTATTATTGCCAGCCCCCCTCTTTTTTTGTCTTATTGCACTATGTATGACATACTGATTAATGCTCTATAGAAATGAAATGTTAGTCCAGTTAGTTTGCAAAATTCAAAGTATAGAGAGGTCGAATCCTAAAATACCCACATTACAAGCAATTGTTATGTTTTATGTGAAGCATTTGGAAATAAATTTTCAGTCTCATGACACTGTACCTAATTTCATCACCACACTCCTGTAAGTATGAGAATAATGTTACCCTATGAAAATACCATTATTATACCTGTTTACCCTTGATAGCTTTGAAAAAGTTGTATTGAAATATAATTGATTAAATAATTGGTATAATAATTAAATTCACTCATTTAATGTGTAAATTGGGTTTTAGTATATTTTTAACTTTTGAAAACTTTGGTAGAAATATATGTGTACAGCTTATCTTTTGTTTTGTTTTGAGGCAAGGTGTCTCCTGGTAGCCCTGGCTATGCTGGAACTCGCTATGTAGACCAGGCTGGCCCTGAATTCAGAGAGACCTGCCTGCCTCTGTGTCTCAGGTGCTAGGTAAAGGCATGTACTGTCAGGCTCAGACAAAGCTTCTCATTTTAAGTGTACAATTTACTAGTGTTAATTTACAGTGTTGCATAAACATTACTGTCATTTGTTCCTAAAACATTGTCATCATTGCAAACATAAACTCTGTAATTATAAGGAGTGATTACACATTTCTTGCTTATAACAATGCTAGTGTTTTCTGAATTTACCTAGTAGACTCACACAGTTTTTACCCTTTTGTGTCTGGCTTATTTTACAGTATGATGTTTTCAGGCTCCATCCATGTTGTAGCATGTATCAGAATCCCATTCCTTGATATGGCTGAGCCTGTTATGTGTATATATCCCATCTTGTTTATTCCTCCATTTGTCAGAAGACAAAAGCAAATAGATAATACTTAAATCATCAAGATGGAAATGATTTGTTCATTACTAGTAACCCTCATAGGACTGGCATCTTACCAGAAACACAGAGACCAGGGAACATTTTAAGTTCTGAAAGAAACAAAACAAAACAAAACAAAACAAAACCAACAAACTTTGCCAATGACAAATCCTATAGTTGGCAAAGCTCCTCTTCATAAGTAAGGGATGTGGAAGCTGGAGAGATGGCTCATTGGTTAAGAGCACTGGTTGCTTTTCCAGAGGGCTAGAGACTCCCGCCCCCCCCCCCAAGGGTGGCTCACAATTGTCTATAACTCCAGCTCCAGATTGCAGGCCCTCTTCTGACCTCTGTAGGTGCCTGCATACACATACACAGGCATCCAAATATATACATAACATTTAAAAATAACATAGATGATAGGACATTCTCCAGAATACAATTAAAATGCTGAGGAACTTTGTAGTTAGTTGTTGTTGTTGTTTGGCTTTTCAAGACAGGGTTTCTTTGTGTAGCCCTGGCTGGCCTGAAACTCACTCTATAGACCAGGCTGGCCTAGAACTCAGAGATCCACCTGCCTCTGCCTTCAGAGTGCTGGGATTAAAGGTGCGCACCATGATTACCTAGCATGGCTTGGTCTTCTGAATTAAAAAATATATACATGTCTGGGTGTATGTGCACCACATGCATACCTGGCGCCCCGATGGTCAGGACATTGAATTCCTTGGAACTGGCATTGCAGAGAGTTGTGAGCCACCATGCGGGTGCTGGGATTGGAACCAGGTCCTTTGGAAGAGCAGTAGTGCTCCTAACTTCTGAGCCATCTCTCCAGGCTCATGTGGTTTGATGTTAACTCCATTTTTTTTTTTCTTTTGAGATGGATAGTCTAAAGTCCAGGTCAATCTGGAAGTCATTTTGTAGCCCAGGCTGTCCCTGAACCTCCTGTACCGGATCCCCAAATGTGAGAATTTCTGCTGTGGGCTACCATACCAGGCTTTTATTCTTTTTCTAATAGAATATAAAACAGAAATGTGTGAAACATAAATTTGTTTGTTAGTGGGCAAATACATATAAATGTGTAAATGATTAAGATCAACTAAAACACAAATTGGTGGAATGATATAAAACAGATCCCAGTGTCTGTAACAGACTTAAGATCTATGAGTACACAGTGGCTGAAAGTGAAAGGCTGGAGGTCAGTACAAATAGTAAGCACAAGAGAATGAGAGTGGTTACCCCAGTGCTAAGTCACATAGACTTTATGTCATCAACTGCCACAAAAAGAGAATGAAAGCCATGTTGTAAAAGGGTCAGTTGCTAAAAGAGCAACTGATTCACCTAGGTACTGTAACAATTATGAAAGCACAAAGCGCCACAGTTCCCAAGAAGAGCAAACAGAGTAGAAGGAAAAGGCACACAGGTTTAGAACAACAGTTCAGATCTTCATTGCTTACTTCGATACTGCAAACAACTAGGCTGAGAAATGAAGATCTCGTCAGAGCTCTGGATCCAACAACAGGGGCTGTAAGAACAGCTTTGTTCTTAAACCTCAGAGGACATCCTCCAAGGAGGGGCAGGGTCCCTCACTAACATTTCCTAAACTTTGTGATGCAAATAGCGCTGACTGGCCAGTGAGCTCCAGAGCATGTCTCTGCCCCATCCGGAGCACAGGTTACAACCCTGTGCCACCCTGTGTGTGAGGCCTTTTACATGGATGCTCAGTCGCCCTTCCACAGCAAGCTTTCTTTACTCACTGTGCTGTCTTCAGCCCCCATGATGTAATTTTGATTGTCAATATGTCTGGCTTAGGAAATGCCTAGGATATTAGTGGATGTCTAAGGGCATTTCCGGCTCTCTAAGGGCTCTGGCCTAGTCAGTGTTACTCCCTCAGTGGAGTCATGTAAGATGGTGTTATTGAGAGAAGGTGAAATCTAGGCTGTGTGGGGCCTAGTTCTAGGAAGCAGTCACTGCATAGATGTCCTTTGGGGTAATCTCATCTTGACTCCTTCCTGTATCCCTACTGTGTAACATGTCGTGGGGAAAAAATCTTATCCCAGATAGAGAACTGAGCACAGAGCCAAATGAGGTTACCACTCTAATCCAACCTGGTGAACCAGTGAGTGTTACTGGAGCTGCCTCTAGGCATTTGAGGGAGGGGTTACACACAGGAGCAGAAATGACCCGGTACAGGGCATGGAGGTCTCTGTGCTCACAGACATGCACTAGGGGAACCTGGAATGTTAAACACGAAGGGTTGTTCCTTCCAGGGAAGGAGTGTAAAACCTGTTTTATACCCAGAAGGCTGGAGTGGGTGTGCTTTCTGGCCTGTTGACCTTTGCACAATCTGTGAGGCCACAGACTTCCCAGCAGCAGACCCTCCTCCAGTTATAAACTGGTTTCTCTCAGGCAATCCAAGGAACCCATTTTTATGGAAGGTGTCCCATGTACCCTACTTTCCTTGTAGTCATGTCTGATGTGTACCTAGCTTGCTTGGTTCCTCAGACTTAGGTGTGCTTTGCTGTGTGGGATTGAGTTAATCTGCACAAGAAAAGTTTTCATCAAATTGTTCTCTTTCAGTACTCCTAAAATAAACCACTCCAGACTTGGCTACTGAGTCATGTCAATCTGAACTGTCTTCTTGCCTCCCAAGGCTCATCTCTGTGTGGCCTGTGAGGAACCCCCTTACCACCTCGCGTGACCCAAAGACAGCTGCATTACCAAAGGCCACCAAGAGACAGCTCATGAAAACTGAAAACCTAGGGCCCATTGCATAGCTTGCAGGGGCATCCCAACGGGTTGACATGTGTATTTTCCAGGTAGCTCCCTTGGTCATAGTCTTTTCTAGACAGCTGGGCTTCTCTGAGGCTGTCTCTCAGCAGTCCTTACTGCTTACATAAGCTGGGGAGGGAGGATCCTAGTACAAGTACTTTCAGGGACTTCCTGAAGCTCTGGAGTGGTTTACTTCCTGATATGTTTTTAAAGATATTTTGTAAGTATTTTTTTTTTAAGATTTATTATGTATGGAATGCCCTGCCTGCAGGCCAGAAGAGGGCACCAGATCTCATTATAGATGGTTATGAGCCACCATGTAGTTGCTGGGAATTGAATTCAGGACCTCTGGAAGAACAGACAGTGTTCTAAACCTTTGAGCCATCTCTCCAGCCCCCCTCCTTCTTTTGGTATTTTATTCTGTTCTTGTTTGTTTCATGCATATGGGTGTTTGGCCTGCATGTATGTCTGTGCCACATGTGTAAGCAGTATCAAGGAGAAAGCATCAGATGCCCAGGAACTGGAGTTGCAGACAGTTGTGAGCTGCCATGTGGAGCTGGGAATCAAACAAGGGTCCTCTGGAAGAGTAACCAGTGCTCTCAACTACTGAGCCCATCTCTCCAGCCCCAAGTTTCATTCTTTAAAAATGTACACTAAGTGTTTTGCCTGCATGTAATGGATATGTAACATATGTATGCCTGGTGCCTAGAGGTCAGAAGAGGGTGCCAAATCTTCTGGATCTAGAATTACAGATGGTTATAAGCTGCCATGTGGGTGCTAGGAACCAAAGCCCAGGTCTTTCAAGAACAGCAAGTGCTTTTACCTGAGGAGCCATCTCTCCAGCCTCTACTTCCTGAGTCTTCAGGTGCCTCCGTTCTGAACACAAAGAACCTTCTCTCCAGGATGGACGTGCTATACAACCTCCCAGTTCTCTCCCTGCCTCCTGTGTGTGGGGGCGGGGCGTGAAGAACAGCTCTGCCCTGCCACCTTCTTCTTCCACCATCATATTCTGTGCACATGCTTGGGGCCAAATTACCATAAGTCGAAACTTCTGAAACCATAAGCCAAAATAAATCTGTCCTCACTTCAACTGGTTGTGTCTGGGATTTTTTTTTTCACAGCTAAGACAAGAGTAACTAGTGTACATATTGGAGAGTGTCTTATTAGGAGTACATTTATTGTAGTGCTTCCTGGTTACTCAGCATTCAAGACACAAATCTGTCTACCACAAATTATAAGCAAAAATCAGGAAATTAATCCATCTTAAGATGCTTTCCCCAAACAACCCACCTGTGTTGTGTGTTCTCTGGTGCCACTGTTCTGGTCACATCTGACTGTCTTTCACTCACCACCAGCTTCTAACTCCTGTCAACCTGGCTCCCAGAATGCTCTGAGGGCCTTCTGCATCCTCCACTGAATCGAGCTAATTGCTCTCTGAAATGACTGCACGTTGGAGGCTGTTGGCATGTAAAGTTATTCCTTGTAGTTAAAGAAACCCACCCTTGTGGGTGCAACTTCCCACCATAGAGGCAGGATGGTGTTTTATTTTTGCTTGCTTGTTACCTGGGGGAGGGGAGGGGAGCTGGAGAATTGGAGGACTCCTGGCCTTTTGAAGGTGTCCATGCATGACTTCCATTCTGACACGCAGAACCAATGTTAATTAGATGCTTGGCAGTTTAAGGAGGGACTTAACTGAAGTGGTAGGAGCAGGTGTAGTCAGCATAAAGGTGGTTAATTGTAAAGCCATGCAAAACAGGGGTGTCCAGTAATAATATGTTGCATATTACCAAGTGAGGCCTTTGGTCTGTGCTCCTCAAAGCTCTTCATAGCTGTTAATTAGCCCAGCACTTGGTACAACTCTGACCTCCATATTGCTAATCAGCCGGCTGGGGTCACTTCACCCAGATACACACAGTCAGGCAGGGAGAAGATTCTCCGGCGCTAGTAACCCTAGCCCTCACATGCCCAGAGTTTATGGCCTGGCAGATCCAGAGGCTCACCTCTCTTATTCCCTGACAGCCAAGGGCTTATTGCTGCAGGCTTAGGAAGCCAGAGACTTACAGCTCCAGATACTGAAGCTGGAGGCTTATAGATTATTCTGGGCTTTAACCACCAGCAGCCACAATACTCTGCAGCTCTTGTAACCCTTAGCTTTCCTCCGCAGCAATGGGCAGTGTCTGCTGGTGCTGTCCACTGCATGGGTGTTGGGAACCTGTGTGACTACGGTTGCAGTTTTCTGTCCTAGAGTAAGACTGTTACCACACGCGGCTTGCCAGCTCCCTGGAACTCTTCAGGTGACTCGTACCCAGTTCCTCTTCACTGCTTCTTCATTGCCTTCTTTGGTCCGTGTTCTTCATCATCTCTCAACTCCTTCCTATTTCTATTTCTGTTGTCTCTTGTCTCCACCATGTATGTCTCCCTGCTGTCCTCATCCCACTTACTCTGGAGCTCCTCAGGGTCCCCCTTGTTGCTGCCACAACCCTGCTGATGATTCTGTCATTTCTTCATATTACCAGTGTAGCTTGTAAAACAAACAAACAAACAAACACAAAAACCTGTGTAAGACAAAAGACTGTCCCAACTTACTGAAAAAGCCAAATAGTTTATTTATATAGTCAGAAGGGGGATGTGGTAAGGATGTTTGCACCAGTCACAGTCCTTCTGCTGGGTCACTAGAGGAAAGGCTTCCCCCACACCCCTGAGTCCCTGTGTTGTGGCTGAAAATGGTTACTGGAGCTTACCAAGACTTGCGATGGCAAAAAGTCCGGTGCAAGCTATTTGAAACAGCCATGCCTTGGATAGTGCCTTCTGGAACCATTGTTTTGCTCTAGGATGTGGAAGCCGTGGTTGTACTGTAGCTTCCTCAGGCATCTGAAGAGTGTTCAAAACAGGATGGCATCCTGTGCAGTCAGATGCTAGAGAGGGGCTGTTCGCCAAGTCCTGTGCCCAAGGCAGGTAGACACCAGAGTGACCTGCTCTTTGGGTGTCAAACTGGCCTCTCCCCGGCATAAAATTTGGTCACTCGCATTAACAGTTCTCTGACAGTGCCTAACAGCACTCTGCCCCTCAGTCCCCTATCTTGGGAAAAGTTGGGTCATTTTGTCTGAACCATATGGACTGTTTTGGGAGGCCCAGCCTATTGTCCTTCCAGGCTCTCCAGCTTTAGTCCCTCAGTAATGGTCTCCAAGATGGACCGGGTCTTTAGGGCTCAGGGTCTACCAGACACCTTGTGGGATGAAGCAGATGGATTCTGAAGGGAAAGGAGCAAACACACCCACCTGTCTGGTAGGCCGTTTCCTGTCCTGAATCACTGACAACCCAAGTTCAGGCCATGGGGCTGTGGAGGTCAACAGTTGAGCATGGGCTCTTCATGTCTTTGCACTGTCCAGCATGCATCCTAACAGTCTTCACTTTGTTCTGTGTAAATATATAAAACAGCTCTTTAAAGCACTCTCAGAACTGTCCTCTTTCCCGTGTGCACAAAGCTGATCCCTCTATTTTTCATATAAACATGTCTGTTCATTTCAGTGTGCAGACATTAAACATGGGTATACATATTTGTCTGCAGAAGGTTCTCTTCTGTGTATATGTTCAGTCGTGTACACGCGATTCACATTCCGTGCATACACACAAGTATTCAGCCCAACCATCGCCATATACACAGGTGTGCACACACATGACCCTTCTCGGACTCCGTGTACATGCAGGTATGGCACACACCACAGACCTTCACCGTTGGCGCACGTGGCACACACACACAGAGGCAGACACGTGGCCCTCTGCTCCCTGCGCATGCACACAGATATGCAAACAGTTGGCTCTTGGTGTACACACACAGAGGCGCGCACACACGTGGCCTCTCTCCATGCGCACAAGTAGGAGCGCGCAGCGCCTTTCAACGCTGGCGGTCTCCAGCGCAGTCCCGCCACACGCGCACGCGCGCACAGGCCCCTCCCCTCTCCCAGGGCGGGTAGCACCGGCAAGACGCGCGGGAGATGAGCGGCGGGAGGAGGAGGAGGAGGAGGGCGCCGAAGGCGCGAAAAGGCGCGCAGGCGCGCTGCGAGGAGCGGGACCGCCGCCGCCCACGTCACCGCGCCGCGCGCACGTCACGCCGGCCCGACGCTCGGCCCAGGGTGAGCCCGCGTCCCGGCGCCGCTGGCTCAGGGCAGGGACCGCCAGGGCCGGACCTCCGGGCCGGCGCCCCCGCGCCCCCGTCGTCCGCCCCGCGCGCCCCGCCGGCCAGCCAGGTGTGGCGGGGGCGCCGGCCGGTCGCGGCGGGAGGGCGCGGGCTGGGCGCGCGGCCCCGTTCCCGCCCCAGCCCGGTTCCCGCGTCCGGCCGCATCCCGCCTGCCGCCAGCCTCAGCCAGGAGTCGGCCTCGACGCGGCGTGGCGGGGGTGGCGGGCAGGGGTCCTGGCCACCCTCCGGCTTTCTCCGCGTCAGCGCGCGGGGCCGGTGGCCGGGCCTAGTGACAGGTGGGGCGGCCGGCCGGCCAGGAGCCCACCTGTCAGAGTGCTCGGCGACACCTCGGGGTCTTGGGCAGCCCGAGGGCCTGCTGCGGCCGGATCGGAGCCGCGCAGTGTCGTGTGCCTAAGTGGGGGGCCTTGAGCCTAAGTGGGGCCTGTGGTCAGGCGGGCCGCGTGCCCAGGTGGGGTGAGCCCGACGGCTGCGCCTCGCCCTGCCAAGGGTCGGGGTCTGGCCCCGCTGCCAGTGGGAGCTGCTGCTGCCCGCAGGGAGCATTTCCATTTGGAGAGGCGACTTAAAATCCCCGTGTGGGACCTGCCTGGCTAGCTCTCCTGTCGGGATTGTGCAAGAAAGGCCCCTGCTGCCTGGAGGCCTGCCTCGTGCTGGTGGGGAGTTGTTTCCTTTGAAACGCGATGAGTATTAAACTTCTTTTTTCATTCTCACTCATTACTTGTCCCCTTCCTTTTCACCAGATAAGTCCGGTTTCTTCTGTGGAGGGTACGAAGTTACAGCCTTGATTTCCTGGATCTGGTAACATGGCAAAAGATGTAAGTATGATTGCTGCCTGCTACAAACATGTTAACATACTTCTTGTTGCAGATTTTGTCCCATTATTTGAGAGTGGCCATATGTGCATGGCAGTCGTTTACTCAGACATTTTACACGGAGGAACTGGGGTGGAGGTGAGAGATTGGGAATCAGTAGGTGGGTGCCTCCCCTCTGCACAAATGTTCTTTGTCATCTGAAGCCTGACACATTATTTGTGGTTGGATGATGCTGTCTTGATTTTTCTTTAATCTATGTAGACTGCTTAAATAAAGAAAATTGAATACATGTCTCAGTTAAAATGAGTGTGTGAGGGGGTGTTGTTAGTGGGTTTCCACACAGGAGAGCTGGCAACATTGGCTTTACGCTGTGCTTGTTTTATGTAGTATGTAGGACCATTATTCAGCTTTGATGGGTTGAATACCAGCTACTTGTTTGGGCACATTTTTCCCAGAAAGATGATGTTTGGTGATTAATGAAACAGTGGAAATGCTGGTTGGTTTAGCTTCGTATTTATTGTGAAGCTACTGAATATTTTGAGTAATTTTTTGAAGCGGACATGCAAAGGTAGGCTGCAAAATATAGTCTGTATTGTTGGTCACATTTTTTTTTTCCAAAATCGCTTTAACCCCCTCCAACACTTACTGTGTCCTTTCCAGTGTTTTTCAGCATTCACTGTTTTGTGATTATTAGAGTCATATCTTTTCTGTGCAGTCTTGGAACTACAGTCAGATATGGTGGATCAGCTGGAGTTGTGCCCAGGTGTAGTGAGGCTGTGTCTATGGTGTGGGCCAGGTACAGGTGCTGAGTCCTGTCCTGACTAGAGCCCAAGAACTCAGCTATGCTTAATGGCCCACACAGGTCAGGCAGTGCCTCTCTTCCTATAATCAAGCACTGGGCTTGCCCTTGGGTCATGTCACACCCTGGGAGACCTTGTGTAGGTCACCTGAAATCACAACCATGTATGGTGTTGGCTTGATCTTGTCATGTCCATATTTATGCCCTGCCCGCACCCATGTGTGCCCTAATGAGAGCCATGGTACTCCGTGCGTGCCCACAAAGTAGCTAGACTTGGTAAATGGTTCATATATAAAGTACTGGCCCCTATGACCACATGGCATGCTATAGTTTCAGGAAACTTTGCATTTTCAGGGAGTCCGCATGCTCAAAGTCCTGTCGTCTTTGTTTTCCATCACGCACCCCCCTTTCCATGTTCTGTGTCCCTGGAGAAGGGGGTGGGGCCCTGTGGTGACAAGTGTTTGGGATCTCCTGTCGAGCTGAGAGTGTGAAGCCCAGCTGTGGTGGGTCTTGGCCGGTGCTGTGACTGGGTAGCAGGGAGCTGCAGTGAGTTCACCACACAGGAGCACAGGCCAGAAGTACCCAGGCAGAGTTGAAGCGGCCCTCCCTGTTTTCAGAATAGAAGTGGAGTTTGCAGACAGTCAAGGGTTGGGCCATTTCTTTTGCCAGCCATGTTTTTGAGTAGGATGTGATTTTTTTTTTTTTTTGAGTTTCAGAAAGGGACTTTGTAGCCTGTGCTGAAGGAAAAGAAAGAGGCACCATTGAAGTTTCTAAGAACTGGACGCTTAAGATGAAATCTATCTGTAAGCTGGATGTGATGGCACATATCTTTAATGCCAGCATTTGGGAAGCAGAGGCAGGCAGATCTCTGTGAGTTAGAGGCCAGCTTGGTCTGCAGAGCAAGTACCAGGACTACCAGGGCTAAACAGAAAAACACTATCTCCAAAAACAAGAAAACCAAATAAATAACCCCCTCAAAAAAACTGCAAAACAAAAAAAAAAACCTGGCCTGTAAAGATGGGGCTGGGACACTGGTGAGAAGAGGGCCGAAAGTCAGGCAATAAGTCATTATCGAAGAGAACCGTGAAGGATAGAAGACAGAAATAGCTTAGGGGTTTTCTGCCCCTGTGGATGCCCAGGCAGACCAGCAGGTGAGTCAGGCTGCCTGTGAACTGCAGGCTGTAGTACAGGGCAGGCAGTTACCAGTGAACAGGATGGAGATGGCAAGAGCTCGCAAAGGATTTCTTCCATGAAATGAAGGTCGAGAACGCTCATCTGGGAAGATGTGGGAGTGGGCAGGAGAGTCACAAGCGATGGTGGAAAGGGTGGTGAGCGCCTATGCACTCTGGTATTCCTCCCCAGCACTTTCCTGTGGGACTGTAGAGAGTCTGTGGAGAACATGTGTAGGATGAGCTATGATGACCCTGCTGTAGGGACTGGAGAGGCCTAGTATGAGGGAGTATGTCTTAGAATGTGAGTGTTTTCTCTCAAGATTGAGGCTGAGCTGCCTGGGGAGTTGTGCCGTCTCACTGGGGAGACGGTATTCTTGGACTTGTCAGTCATCAGAAAAGTTCACCCTCAATAGACATGCCCAGAGGAGTGTGTCCTAGGTGATTATAAATTCACTCCTGTTGACAGTGAGAATTAACCATCAAGTCCATCTCTTGTCAACGTGACAACACATCATTTTTATTCTCAACATTCCATCCTTAGTCCTCAGAGGCTCATCTTTTAAGGCAAAATGCTTTTAGTACATTGGTACAAACCTCCAAAATCTTAACATTTCTGACAGTGTGAAAAACTGTAAGTCCTTGGCTGTTGAGGTGGCTCCCTTGGCAGACCTGAGTGCTGGGACCTCCATGGTAGAAGGAGAGAACCAACTCCCATGCATTTTCCTCTGGTCTCCATGTGTCCTCTGTACCCCTCCTCCATTTAATAAAAAAGGGGTGGGGTCTGGAAAGATGGCTCAGTGGTTATGACACAAATTGCTCTTTCAGAGGATGTGATTCCCTGAATCTAGGTCAGGTGGCTCATAACTGCCTGAAACTCCAGCTCCAGGGAGATATGACACCTCTGGCTTCTGTGGGCACCTGCACTCTCATACAGGCACGCGTGCGCGCGCACACACAACACACACACACAGGGGTGGGAGGAGAGGAGAGAGATAAATAATAAAATGATCTTTAATTTTTTTTAAGGCCTAGATCTAGTCTTTTCCAAGACTCACTAGCAAAGACTGGACCAGTGCAGGACCAAAATTCAGTAGGGCCAACAGCAGACCTTGTAGTTCCATGTCTGTATCTTGGGCTTGTAATGGAATCCTCTGGGCTGTAACAGACTTGGGTAGGTAGCCTTGCTTCTCCAGTACCATTGCCTGTAGCACTTGAGGCCTTCAGCCTGCTCCATCTTGTGCTTGCAGCTTTCTTTGGCAGATGTTCCTTGGTCTTGTCCTAATGTATTCAGTATCTTGAGGTCTCCGTTGCCACTTAGGTCTTACCTTCCCAGCCTCGTGCAGTGCCAACTCAGCCTCTTTGCAAAGACTCCACCCCTGGTCCTGAGGACTGTGCCAAGTTCTGCCAGCTTGAAATAGATGGCCTTTTCTCCTGTGGTTGTAGTGGCCTTCTGTGTCTTGTCAGCTAAACTTGGGAAAATACTTCTTCAAATGGCTGTTTTTATTTGATAGCATTCTCAGTTCAAGCTCTTACAAATGAGTTTTCATTCTCTTTAAGAACAAAACTATTGTTTGGGTATGTGTGTGCATGTACACGTGTCAAGTTGTGTGTTGATAGTAGGACATCTTTGTAGAGTTGTTTCTTTCCTTGTCCCTTTATGCGGGTTCTAGGGATGGAACCCAGGTTGCCAGACTTGGTTTTACCTGCTGAGCCATCTAACCATGTGGAATTGGCATTTTTTTACCAGTTGGACCTTTCTGTGAGTGAGTCTTGCCCCAAGGATGCTTTTTTTACTGCTTTAGTGCACAGTGTGACATTTCCCCTCGGTTATAAATGCTTTGTCTGCACCTTCCTTGTCTGCAGCTTTAAACTCCTGTGGGCTTCGTTTTCACTGTGCTTCTTCCCACGATATGATGAGGAGCAGTAAGCAGTAACCGTGCCACAGCCTGGATGCCATACTGACTTGAAACCTCCTCTACCAGACCGACAACTTAGCCCATTGCTTTTAAATTTAGCTTCACTCAGATTTTAAGGGCATGGGCAGAATACAGCCAGGTTGTTTGCCAGAATGTAACACAAGTGGCCTCCTGCCCAGTAGAACCCTTGTTCCCCTCTGAAACCTCAGGAGCCTGACCTTCAGCGTCCACATCTACATTGCCATTCTGCCTGCTCACCAGAATGGCCTAGTGAGTTTTGCTTAGAGCATTCCAGGACTTTACTCCACAGGCCTGTGTATCATGGAGTTTATCACAGCAGTGGCCTATTCCTCAGTGCCAGTTTTCCACATGAGTTTTCTCATCATTGTGACGTGAGCCGAGGTTTATTTTGTCCTGTACCATCACAATGGTGAAGGTGTGCTGGAGGCAGCTAAGGTGGCGGGTCACATTGTGTGCACGGTCAGAAAGCAGAGCGATGGACGCAGGTGTCAGCTGCTTGCCTTCCTCTTCACTCCACAGGACGCCACTGCTCGCATTCAGGGTGGGTTCTCCAGAGAAACCTTCCTGAAAACACTCCCACAGATGCCCTGAGGAGAGCTCACAGGGCATTCCAGATACATCAGCCTAACAGTGAGGGGGCCACCGGTCCTGGGACAGAATGTCATCACTCTAGGCTTATTTTCAAAGAACTATCATTTTTGTCCTTTTAGTGTTTCTTGTTTGACATGCAGTGGAACTAAAAGACACTTGGATACTGCGGTCTACTAGATTTCCAATGTTCCAGGCTCTTCGTCATGAAGAGAGCTGGTGTTAGGCTGGATAGGGCCAAGTTTGAGCATCTCAAGCCCAGGGTGCAGTTTGCTGCGGAGGACCTGTTGGCATTAGCACTCTGGAGAAGGGGAGGCTGGAATCTAGGGGCAGGCGAGCCCCTGGCCCTCATGCTGTGAACGTGCGTCGCTGTGGCTTCCAGGATTGGTCTTCTCAGTTACAGAGCCATTGTGACCCTGAGGATAAGTTCTGGAGGGGTGATTGTGGTATGTGTGCCTGCACACAGGTAGTGTCTTTGAGATGTCAGATTTGTTCTAGAAAGATTTATGCCAGGTCACGATGTATATGACCTCAGGCTCTTGGAAAGCACCATTTTACTTTTCCTGTCCAGCATAGACTTCGGCAACAATACTTTAAAAGTCACAAAACTTGCTTGACCTGATATATGAAATAATAAATTGTATCTTGTGAAAAATTTAGAAGTGAGCTGTACATGGTGGCAGACGTCTTTAATTCCAGCAGCTGGAAAACAGGCAGACAGATCTCTGAGTTTGGGGCCAGCCTGTTCTACATAGGATGTTCTGGGATAGCTAGGGCTACATAGAGGGACTCTTGTCTCAAAAAAAAAATTAAAAATGAACGTTTTCCTCATTTTTTTTCTTGAGCTCCTTTCTTTTGTGTGTTTATAAACGCAAGGAGAACATATTTTGAATTCAAAACATTTTTTAAAAAGTATGTGTGTCTGCATGTGCATATACCATTTATATGTGGTGACCAGAGGGCGACATTCAGAAAGTAGTTCTCTGTCCAGCCCTGTGGATCCTAGGGTTGGATCCTGGCTACCTGGCTTGATGCAAGTTCTTTAACCCCCTGAGCCTTGGATTTTAACATTGAAAAGCTGATGATTTGTAGGAAGTGGGTGGGTTTTATTGTTTTTCCTTTTTACGGTACTGGAGATTGAGCCTAGTGCTTCGCTAGATCCTGTCACTGCATTGCCAGCCCTCTTTGTACTGTTGCTTGAGACAGTCTTTTTTTAATTAATTAATTTATTTTTATTAATTACAGTTTATTCATTCTGTAGCCTCCTCCCTCCTCCCCTCCTAATCCCACCCTTTTTCCCTATTCTCTACCCATGCCCCTTCTCCAGTCCACTGATAGGCGAGGACCTCCTCCCCTTCCCTCTGACCCTAGCCTATCAAGTCTCATCAGGACTGGCTGCATTGTCTTCCTCTGTGGCCTGGTAAGGTTGATCCCCACTTAGGGGGAGATGATCAGAGAGCTAGCCACAGAGTTCATGGCTTGAGACATAGTCTTAAGTGAGTTGCCCTTCCTGTCCTTGAATTTATTCTGTAGTCTGTCTGACCTTTCAGCCTTCTGAGTACTGGGATCACAGGCCTTTGTAGTGATACCTGGTTGAGTTCTTCAGTGTGACCATCAGGGTTTTCTGAAGCTGGAGCTAGAGAGGTAGCTTTGTGGTTAAGTGCACTTGCTGCTCTTACAGAGGACACTGGCTTGAGTCTCAGCACCCACATTGTGACTCACAACCTCTGAAACTCCAGTTCCAGGGGATCTGATACTCTCTTCTGACCTCAGAGGGCACCAGACATATATGTGGTGCACATACATACAAGCAGGAAAAACACATACATAAAAGGAAGTAAATCTGTTTTGAGGCAATGTCTCTCTATATAGCTCTGGCTGTCTTGGAACTCAATACATAGACCAGGCTGGCCTTGAACTCAGATCCTCCTGCCTCTGCTTCCTGAGTGCTGGCATTAAAGGTTACACAATTACACGCAGTACAAAAACCTTTTTAAAAGGTTTTCTAAGGCCCAGGTTCACTCTAGTGGTTGCATATGATGAAGGGTGGTAGCCTATCAAACCATTTCAGCTGCTGGACCACTTCTGAGTCCTTGGAGGTCTTAGTTGTAGACTCTTTTATTTTGTCTTTTAGAAAAACCAGATGTTTAAGACCCTAGGTTCAACTCCCAGTGTTGTATATGCCTGTGGGGGTCAGTTTTTGTTTCAGTTGTTTGTCTTGTTAGTGTTGGGTGTTGAACCTAGAGCCTTGTGCATACTGAGCGTGTGCTCTGAGCAGCTCTCTCAGCTTTTGGGATTAGAATTAAGATGTCTTAGGCTACCTCTGTTGCTTTAACCCAGCCAGTCCTATGCATGGAAGAAAACAAACTGTGCGAAACAGGGAGTTGTTCTTTAGCCTCTGCATGTGTCTTGGTGGCTGAGTTTGGGGTCGGCTTTAAAGTCATACCTGTTTCTGGCCTGGTTGGGCAGTCCAGTTATTGAAGATGATAATTACTTTTGAACAGCTTCCAACAGTCTTACTATTCCGGCTTCAGTCACTTGTTTGAACAGTGTGGACAGAAGACAGACATCTGCCTTAACATCTCATAGGTAGCCTGAGTGTTGCTGCTCATAGGTTGATTGGCTCCCTCCATTTGTGGTACTTGGCATATTCCTCCATGCGCATTCACAGCCTGCACAGGAAGGCAGGTGCAGGCCTAACCTCTTGAGCTCTGTGTCTCTAGGAAGCTGAGGTCAGTGCTGTTATTTGGAGGGTACTGCTTTCAGAATGCAGGGACCAAGGCAGATGATGTAGTTGGGCAAGAAGGTGAAGTTCTGTGCTGTGGGACAGCCACTTCCTGCTCAGTGAAGCCCACTTGCCCTAGCTGTTCCTGAGGTAACTGCCTTATCCTAGCCATCCATCATTGTACTTCATTCTCCCTTTCCAAAACTGCCCTGTGACACCAGGAAGTGGGACATAGAAAGCCTGGACAGTCAGCTACCTGGTAGCTCTCTGAGGTAGTTGTGCATTTGGGTCTGTTGTGTAATGAAGTATCGTTTGGTGTCTTCTGGCAGGAGTTAGGCGCCTGCAGGAAATTATTTAGATTTGGGGCTGCTGCAGATTCTGTCTGTTCTCTAGGAAGGCCAAATTTGTAGTCATACCACACTGAAAGCACATAATCTTCTAGAGAAGGGCTGAGGCTGGGAGAAAACCCTGAACCCAGCTATACACGGAGCAGCAAGTTTGAAGGTCAGTCAGGGCTTGGTGGTCCTGTGAGAGGAAGATGTGAACATTGCGGTTCTGTAGGTGAGCACTCACAGGGCTCAAGGGTCCTATATTCTGCCGACTAGGTCTGGTTTAGGGTCTCTGCCTGGGAGGAGAGTATGGCAGAGACGTGCTTGTGTGGGTGATGCATGACTGTTTACATCGCCCCCTACTCTTTTTCTGAACTAGGGCCTCGCCATGCTGGTCGAGTGTGCTCTTATCACTGAAATACAGTCCCCAACCCTCTTGACTGTTCTCAAGGGCTCTCTCTGTATGTCTCTCATTACTCCTCCTGTCCCTGATCCTGACGTCCTCTGCATCTTAACCTCATTTAGAACTCCTGTGAGTTCCCCGCTTTGGCAGCTCTTGATATGCCAGCCCATTCCTCTTCCTTTTCCAGCCTGTGGGAAGTTTGTGTCTTATTAATATCTCCTAGCTATCAGCTAGTCTTCACTTACTTACATTCTTCCTGAGGGTGTGGATGCTTGCTGCCTATTTGGGTGGGTGCTGCCCTGGGCATTTCCTTAGAACCCTTCCTGCCTGGACTATGGCTTTCAGACTTTTCCAGTTCCTCCTGCTCTTACTTGTTCTCTCTTAACCTATCCCTATCATGTGGACATTTCTGCCTGCTCTCTAGGAGGTGAGCCTCTGTGTCCATGGACCCTGTGGTCAGCTATGGATGGCTTAGCTTCTTCCTTATGTATTCGCACCCCACCAGATCTTCCTGTGCTGGGAAGGGAAATAACCCTAATTGCTTCATCCAGTTATTCAGGATTCAAGTAGTACTGAGGAGTTGGAGAAGCCAGTAGTGGGCATGCGGAGCCATGCAGGGGTTACTATGGTATCTGTGATGTTTAAAGATGTTAAAATTCTGTATGTATGTTTTTCCTGTGGGTATGTATGTGCATCTGGTACCTGCTTAGCCCAGAGGAGGGCATGTCTTCATGCTTTCCTTGTGTCCTAGGGTCTTAGCTTTTCATACACTTTGAAGTGTTTACAAGGTCTAGCCTGGGGAGGCCTAACTCAGGACAGCATCTTTGAGGCCTTGGGGCTTCAGTTCCATTTGGGTCTTTCAGGTTGGGGAGGGCCCCTCCCCCCGCTTGGTTCTCTTCCTGTTGCTATCAGCGTGTCAGTTTGGTGCTCTTCAGCAGCCTCCTGTCCTCATTCTGCTGTTCAGATTGGCCTTGTTGAACTCTCATGTCACTTGCTGTTCTCTACTGGGAGGGAGCATGTTTGCCATGTTAGATGAGCTTGGAATCCACCCCAGAAATGGGGCCTTGGTGTTAGTAATAGTAATGGCTGTGGTGTGCTGTTCTGGCACAGCCCCGATGAAGACCTAGAAGGCTGGGCCCAGGATCTGCAGCATCTCTTGGTGGGGTTCCTTCCCTTCAGCTGGAGAGAGGGCACCCTAAGTTCTTTGAAAGGCATTGGATCAGGTGACTTCTTATAGTGAAGGAGAACAGCACAGACTGGTAGGTGGACAGGCGCATGGATGCAGTGAGCTCAGAGCTCTCTTCTGCCTGATCTGGTCAAAAGAAGCCAGGTGTTAGGTCAGCCCATGTGCAGGCACAGATGGCCTCCAGAGGTGACAGTGGCTCCCAGGGGGCCAGCTTCCCAGGTGGGGCCTATGCCAGACTCCTTACTCAGGTGCCTCAGGGCTGCATAGTTCCAGCTGGCCTGGCCTGTTAGGCAACATCTGGGGGTCAGGAGAGTTATTGAAGTATGGTTTCAGGAATTACACTGTTCAGTGCTGTTGGAGGGAATGTCTTTCAGGTTAACAATGCATAAAGAGGAGGGTTATGGGACATTCCCTGAGGGGAATGATGACCACCAGTGGTGTGTTCCCAGATGCTGGAGTCCAGGTGCGTTGGATGGAAGCTGCTCCTGAGCACCACTGGCTGGAGCTGAGCGTGCCGCTCTGTACACTTGGGGAAAAGCTTCCTGACTACCACAAGTCATGTTGGGATACAAGGGAATGCTGGAAGGTGGTTGCCATAATCTCTACAATGAGTGGAGATTAGCATGTAGCCAGCAGGCCCAACCTTGCCAGGGCTCAGCTCTCCAGCAAGCTCTGAAGTTAACATGTATTTTGTGTCTAGTGAGGTCAGGGGCCAACCTTCCCTAGGGTATGGAATTCTCAGTCCTCCCTCACCTGCATGGTTTAGAAAGACTTCACTCAAGAGAGGTGTGCGCACAAATCCAGCCATGCACATGTATAACCCTGTGGGACAACACTCGGCCTTCTGCCTGTGTGGAAGGGGCTAGTGTTTGCAAGTCTGTCTGTCTTGACATCTGAGGAAAAGAAACCTCTTTGTTGCCAGACAACAAGTGAGTAGAGTTCCCAGGAGAATCCAGTTTGCTGTTGTGGGACCATGGGTTGATAGGCAGTGTTGCTGGGTGTTTGCTACAAGTTCCCTGACAGGTGTCTTGTATCCTCCTTTCCAGTTGTCCTCAAAGAGAAATGGCCCCAGCCTCTTGACCCCTTAGGCCACCCACTCATTTTGGGCTGCTGCTGAGAATGTATTTATTATTTTTTTTATCTCTTAGTTTTCATTTTTATTTTATATTAATCACAGGTTGTGTACTTTGTATCCAAGCCGTAGCCCCCTCCCACATTCCCTTCCTATCTCCCCCCCCCCCGAGAATGTATTTCTGACACAGTGTAGTTTTCAATATCTATGTGTTACTTGTCTATTCATTTGTCATCTGTGTCCCCAAAGGCATCAAGAGGTCCCTGCCTGCTTCAGCATGTGTTTCCTAAGGAGATTGTTACATTTTCATGGTTGTAGAAGGGATTTAATTCTTAACTCTTCTTGTAGGGTTTGGCTGGTAAAATAGGAAACTGCTGAGATAATACTTTTCCTAGTGTTTTTGTTTGTTTTTATTTTTCAAGACAGGGTTTCTCTGGCTGTCCTGGAGTCACTTTGTAGACCAGGCTGGCTTTGCACTCACAGCGGTCCACCTGCCTCTGCCTCCCCGAGTGCTGGGATCACAGGCATGTTCTACCACGCCCAGTTTCCTAGTGGTCTTTTTGAGGGTATGCATTTGTGACCTCATGCCTCTATGCACTTATGATGAAAATAAAAGAACACAGAACAAGTGGGAGGCTTAGAAAATACCAGAGCAGGGAAGCCCAGAAATGATGCCTTAGCAAAGGACCCCAGCAGAAAGTAAGTCTCCCTTGCTGGTCCTCACTACCTGGCCTTCATGGTAGGGATACTGTCTTGTGCATCCTAACCTCATAGTTAGCATTGTTCCTGGTCAGAGGTCAGTGTTTAGGCTGCCATGCAGATGTCTTGCAGAGAAGAGAGATGGGCAATAGGAAAACAAATCAGTTGTAAACTGGGAAGTACTTAGGGAAGAGTCATGCATGAGTCCCCTGGGATTGTGCCTGGGAACAACCACCCTGAATGAGGCCTAGCGTGCAACCGGGAGGGAACAGCAGTGGGAGATATCTGTGCCTGGTCTGGCTCCATCTGTCCTTCTTAAAAGTCTGCTTTTGTTCTGCATCTGATGTGTGTAGCTGCAGGGCTATGATTGTGGTCTCCATGTATTTTTAAAGAGATGGTGGTGACCACTCTGGGTTGTTGCTGGGGCTGGTACTGTCATGTTTGTGAAAGTTGGCTGTTGGCAAGTACCATCGATGAGCTAAATGAACAGAATAGTGTGTAAATCTGGTGCCTGCTGTTGGTGAGTTGACATCATTGTTATTCTCTGGCAGGGATATTGTGGTTGTCATGGTCACTATGGTCATTGTCATCTCCTACTGCTTCTTATAGTACAGTCCTGACTAGAGCAGGATAGAGAGACCAGCCAGTGTCAGCAGATTTTTGTTTTGTTTTAAGGAAAGTTAATGTTGTCTCCTGGAAGTTGACTGGGCTGTCCAGCTTAAAGGTATCTCCAACGGGAGAGCAAAGTTCAGTGCAATTACTCTGATGCCTAATGTACTAATGGGACATGGGCAGAGGGATGGGGTTGTTGCTGGGGACCTTGTAAGTCATGTGGTTACTTGAATCAGTTGCCACCCTTGAACATGCTGCTGTCCTAATTACCTCCAGGACTTTACAGTAAGTGTACCTGGTATGACCCTGCAAATGCTGTGACCTCTAAAGTAGATGGTTGGTGCTCATGGGTGACATTGCTATTCTTTGCCACACTCCACCAAGCAGCCTCTGGCCTCTGCTCCGTTCTTTACTGTGGCCCTAGCTTCAGAGGAAGGGGAGCTGCTGCAGGCTTGTTTTTCTTTATGCCGCCCTCTCCCCTAGAGATAGGAATGAAAAGCAAAGAAGGGTATGGCTCACCCAGCAGCCAGCCGCGCTGCTGTGATGCTGTGTGGCAGTGTCATGGTCCGTGTGATGGAGCTGCATAGGTGATTCTGTGTTCCAGAGAAGGCTGAGGGTGTCTTCTGCTCTGTGGGTTTATGTTTTGTTGTCTTCACCATTGGTCAACCCATCTGGTTCTACCATCCTTTGTAATCACCTCCAGGCAGGGTATAGGTGTGGCTGGAGCGTGTAGACTCATGGGTATAGCTATGCATTCTGGTCATAGAATCTCAGGGCTGTGCTGATAGAGTGTCCTCCCTGTGTGAAACTAGACCTGGTCAAGTCCTTTGAGAATAGGCTCCGTGGTGCCACTGTTAGTCCCCCTGTGCTAACCCTGTGAAAACTACTTGCAAGTTCAAGATCAAAGGCAGATTTGCTGTTTATCAAGGGCTTATGGCTGGCTTTTTATTTTTTTAAAATAGATTGAAGGTAGATTTATTAAGGAAAATAATTTATTGAGGAAGAGGGGACCTTCAAGGGAATAATATTCTTCTGGTTTCTTCGTGCTGTGTTCTCACATGGTGAAAGGTTAGCAGCTGTCTGGGCTTCCTAGTGTAGGGGCCTCTAGTCATATCACAAAGGCTCTCTCCCTCGGCCTTATGGTTTCCTAAATGTCCTGTTTCTCTACTTGAACGGTACATTGAACATGTGAGTGTGGGAGGCGGACATTAGACCGTAGCGGATCCCTCAGGAAGGCTGTCTCTCGTTACATACTGGTCTGGGCTACTGACTTAGGGGTAGGGAGCTTACTGTAACAATCAGGTCTCTACGAGAAGACTGCTGTCCCCCAGTGTCAGCTGGGCAGAGACTGTGCTCTTGGTCTTCAGCCCTGTGAGGAAACCCCTGGAGGTTTTGTTTCCTAGCTTCCTTTATGGAAAGGAGACTTGCATTTTGCTTTTGTGTTGACACCATGTTTTATGAAGCAGTGGCCTCTGCCCATGAGGCATTGGAGCAAGCTGTAGGGGCCTTAGCTGGCCCCAGGAGCCTTCTGCTGGGTCTTTTGGGTCAGATCTCAGGATCCTACTTGAAAAGGGGCTGAGGACGAAGCTGTGTACTTACTGTTAGCTCTGGGAAGCAGATCTGTTAGAAGCATTGTCGTGAGATCATGACTGAAAGCCAGTGGTTCTCAACTGAGGGCAAAAGTTGTGCAATCTAGAGATAATTTTGTTTGTCACACTGGGAGGTAAAATGGGCATGTAGTGAGAAGTGTTCTTGAGCATGCTATAATGAAGGTTAACCCCTCCTGGGAGCTCTCCAAGGACCCTGTAGGATACAGGTATGCATCAAGGGTTCAGCCAGTGAATCCATAGGCTGAGGCTCCGGTGTCCAGTCAGTTCCTATGGCAGCTTTCTGAGCAAAGTGACAAACACCAGGGCATCAACAGAGACTCAGTAGGCTTTGGGGGGAATACAATGAGTTAATCCTGTTTGACGATATGGCTGGAGTAGTGGGTGGCAGAGCTGTGGCTTCATGTGTTTCTTTCCTTTGTCTTGGTCCATTGCTTCCTGATTACTTTTGAGCTTGATGCCACCAAATTGAGACAGATCTGATCCTGCCTGGCCAGTGAGCTCTTTAACGCCTGCTGCAGAAAGCAAGGGCTGAGTGGAAGGGAGGGACCCTGCTGGGGCCAGCTGGGTGTCTCCCCACAGTGACATAGCATCCAGAGTTGGGATGGTGGGTTCACGTCAAGGCTGAATATGACCTGAGGCAGGAGGAGCATAGCTGAGGAGCATCCTAGATAGCCTTTCCATGCCAGCAGCATTAACCTCAGGGAGGTGATTTGTTCTGTGGTGGGTGTCAAACTGGTTTCTGTGAATGGTAACAAAATAAAACTTAGAAACATGGCACAGTGCTAAGTCCCTGGACTGGGTTGTGTTTTAGGTGCTGTATTCCTGGGCAGTATTCCCGTGTGGTGGGTTTGAGTTACATTGTGGTAGACTCTTTAATGGACAAGGAAAGAGACGATGCTGTCCATACTGTCCACATCTGTCACCGTAATCCACAGAACATCTTTTCTGTCAGGAACAGCCAGTGCTCCTGCTCTTCCAGGCCTGTCCCAGGGTGCCCTGCCCTGTGCTGCTTTGGTGGTCAACGAGTGGTCAGGAAGGATACTTGCAAAGAAGTAGCATGCTGACTTCAGAGAGCAGCTCTCCTGTAGAACCCAGAAGCAGCATTGGGCAAGTTGGGCAGTATAGTCAGTAGGTGCCAGAGAATGACAAAAAGGAGTAATGCCAAGTGCCTGCTTTTCCAGCACAAGGGCGAGTCTATCCCTTGACCTGGCCAGTTGTGGCACATGGGGGCAGAGACAAGAGCAGTGGTGTGTTCTGACTGTACCAGGAGCCCCACCCCCCTCCTAAGCCCATACAGCCAAGGGATCCTGGGAAAGGAGCACTGCGGAGCTATAATTGCTAAAACTGGGACTCAGGATCACTAGACCTGTTCCAGATCTCCAGGCTGCATCTGCCTGCCTGACCTGGTATTGAGTATTCCTTATTCACTGGCCCTGGGGGCTTGGCCTTTGCCTCCTTGCAATTCTCTTCCTCCTGGCTTTATTAACCCCTTTGCCTCATTGGCCCCCTGGCCTGCCCCACCTAGTGTTAGCTCCAATCCTGCCTCTGTTTGGCTGGCCTAATATGGTCAGCTTTGGCTTCCGGCCTCAGAGCTTCTTGATCTTAGCACACCATTTCCCTGGAGTTCCCTGTTGGGCTGTACTCAGCAGCCTTACCCATCTGGTGCCTTCCCCATTCAGCCTTATCATCCTGGTTTACCTACCTGGCTGGACCCACCTAGCCTGCCCTCCTGAGCCTAACCTCTGTGGTTCAGCCTCTTGGACTTTTCCCTGCTTTTACTTGCTGACTTTAATCATCCTAGCCTACCCACTGGGCCTTTCTTTGCTGGCTCTTTCCTTGTGGATTAGAAGCTTCCATTACGAGCCCACAGAGCTCACCCATCTTACTGAAACTTCTTCACTCTTCATCAGTGGGTTTTAACCTACTAGCCTTCCTTTGCCCTGAGTTAGGGGCCCTTACTTACCTGCTGTTTATAATCTTTTAGCCTTACTCTACTGGCCTTCCCAACCTGGTCCTTGCAATTTGGTCCTCCTACCTAGAGTAGTTTTTGAATGTTTTCATTTTGGTGGTGCTGGAGTTCGAGCCTGGGGCCTTGAGCATGCCAGGAAGCAGCTCCTGACACTTAGCCTAACACTGCAGTTCCCGCCCTGTTAGCTTTAGGCTGCTGGCTGTTCCTCACCAGCCTACATTGGGTTCTTCCCCACCTTGCTTACCAATCACATAGTTTTACCCACTGAGCTCATGTAGTCCACCAAGTCTCATGCTTATGACGATCTTACATTAATTTTTAATTTCCTCCCTGAGTTTTCTGGCTTTACCAGGCCCTGTAACCGTAGTATCTTAGATTTACGTAGCATTACCTTAATTCCTAGCTTTAAACTTGGGCTTTATATACCTGGATTTATTTAGTCCCCTAGCCTTACTAACCTGGCTTTAACCTGTTGACCCTACCTACTTGGCCTTATTTGAATCCTGCCTTGCTTTAACATCCTGGTGCGCCCTCCCATCTGTAACTGTGTTACCATGTGACTTTGTTCAGCTTTCCAACCTCGCCATCTCACCTGGCCTTTCCACACTCAGGTGACTTTACTACCTTAGTTGTGTTAGATCTTGGCCCAGTCAAAGTCCCCAGCAGCTGTCCCTTCTGCTGGGCTTTTCTTGGTCATTGTCCCCTTCCTCACTTAATGTCACAGCTTTTTTTTTTTTTTTTTTTGTGGAAGAGTATTGGTTGAATGTTCAGTCCCAGCTCCATTGCTACCTCCTGACCTCTGCCTCCAGCCAATGGCTATGTACAGTTGCCTTGGAAATGATGTCCCTTCCAGGCTTGACCTTTTTTGGTGAAGGTGGGAATAAACGTCTTGAGGTTTCCTGGAGAGGGCTGAGAGTGACAGTCTGGTAAGATTCCTTCCTGATGTGTTCCTGCCGACTTTATCAGATATGTGCTGTGTCTCACGGATCACCTGGTGACCATTTCCCTCTGCCATCAAAGTCCTGGCTTTCTATGGCTGGCTTTGCGGGTCACACTGTTCCCAGTCTTGGTGGCCACTTGGAAGCACTGCAGCACTGGATCTCCTGCTGCTGCTGAGCGTTCTGTGTAGCAGCAGCCGCTCTGCGAGTACGCCTAACCTAGGCCTGGTGTGTTTTAACAACTTTGGCTGTGTGGCTCTTGAGACGCTGTATTTACTGTTGTTGTTATTGCTCTCTGCAGGCCAGTCTAATTGAAGCCAACGGAGAACTAAAGGTCTTTATAGACCAGAATCTTAGTCCTGGGAAAGGTAAGGGAGCCTGTTCTGGAAATGTAAGTCTGCTGATGACTGTGTGGTGTGTTGATGCCTTGCTAACTGAGAGGGCCCGCTGCAGTGCTTTGAGATGTCAGGAAGTTGCAGGAACGTGTGAGAGGGAGGTCGGTGTGTGTTCTCTCTGCCCAAAGGTGGATGCCTCTCCACAAGAGTCCCTATGCCCTCATGTGGAGGGCATGTCTTCTCTTCAGGCGTATGCTGTGTTTCACTAACGCCTACAGGTGCCGTGTTTTCTTAGGGAGCCTGGTGCAGCAGGAGTTGTGTGTGCCAGATGGAAGGCTGAGGCCCACCGTCTCAAGAGCCTTGCTCTTTAACAACAAACAGCTGCCAGTATCCTGCTCACTTGGTGGCTTCCATAGATCGACCCCTACGGAACACTTGGTGTTGTCTGTTGCTGCTGTGTCCAGCCCCTGCAGCACCACATCCCTATACTGCTGAGCTGTTTCTGCGAAGCACTGTGGCCTTACAGTGCCGTCAGGCCCTGTTGTTCTCAGAAGAACCTTGTGAACCAGAACTGGGCATGTCAGGGTTCTGAGTTCTATTGAAGAGTTCCTTATTTCTGGTTTGCACATGTAAAGTTAGCTATTTTCTTCCTAGTAGCAAGGCCCAGGACAGTGACTGCTGCTTACAGAAAAGGCTTTGAGGTCTAGAGAATGGTGATCTGGCCCTAACTTGGCCATCTCTCTCTTCCCAGTCGTGCCGTTTGTTTCTGGTGTTCTACTTTACATGTATTGGAGCCTAGGGCTCGTCACTGAGGCTGTTTTGAGTTCTAATGTTTGAGAAATGAACAGTGACGTCTCCCTTCACTCGACCTTCCCTTCCCAAAAGACAAGCGCTGCTGTTTGTTTGTGGCGACCATTCTAGAGAACTGGCCTGTGCAGAACTGTCTGCCAGGCGTGTAGTCCTTGCTCCTGACAGGTGGCCTGGGCAGTGAAATTGGAGGTTTCAGAGAGAGAGGCCTGGCTAAACATACCTGCATAGGGTAGTGCCATGAGGCCCAGGACCCCCAGGTACTGCCTAGTAATGGGGATTCTTGGTCCTGTGCTGTGCAGACACTTCCCTTTGTTAGCACATTCTGGTTCTTCGGTTCCTTTGCTGGTGGAACAGCAGCAGACTTGCCAGAGGCTCCATTCAAGTGAGGGCTGAGATAACCGTCAGCACATGAGCCTTTTGTCTTTGCTGGTGATGGAGTGTTGTGCTGCCTCTAAACTGCTCACTGAGTTTTCTTAGTTGTTGAGGTAAAAAGCCTGTAGTATCATTTATGTCATTACGTTGGAATCCTACTCCTGTGTGTATCTCTCGTCTCTCTTTTTCTTTGTTTTTGTGTATGTGTGTCCCAAGCAATCATTAGGCAGGTGTTCTTCCTCTGCACCATGCCCTATCCTTGGACCAGCCAGCAATACCTGTGCACGCAGAGAGCAGGACCCCAATCCTCCCTTTTACCTGTGGCCAGAATAATCAGAGCATTTTACACTGGAGGCATCTCTTGAGTCAGATCTCAAAGAAAAAAAAGAGCAGGAGCTGGCCAGGAGGCAAGGAGAAGCTGGGGTGTGTGGAGGCAGGCCCCCTTCCACATCCTGCCACATTGTTCTGTCTGGTCACTGTAGTTAGTTCACTGTCTCCTCAAGGCCCTATGGCCAGGTACATTCCGAATTGACCAGACATCACTGTTCAGAGTAACCTGGTTGACAGTGGTGGGGTCTATCTCTGAGAAGGGGTACCTTCCTGATGAGGGAGGGAGGCTGTTGGGTTAGGTTCCTGCTTTGTTACTGCTTTGGTGCTGTTGAGCCCAGGTAACTGGTAATCTGCTGGGTCTGTGTCCTCCTCATTCACATCTTGGCCTCCTAGCCCTGTGGGAGCCCTTCCCCGTTTTCTCATGCTGCGGAGGGGCCTTTTTGAGTCCCACGTTTCTGTCAACGTCCAGAGACATAGTGATAGAAGTCCTCATGTGCACACATAGAGAAAGGCTTTGGTTGTGGGCAGTAGGTCCAAAGGCTGCATGGCAGTTGTGGATGCTGATGCTGTAGGGAGGAAGCTACAGGAAGCCTCTGTCTTGTAACACCTTCACCTGGTTAGATGAGACCCACCAGCGTGGAGACCGTCTGTTTTACTTAGAGGTATGAATCTCTGCAGAGGCTTCTAGAGTGGTCTGCCACAGAGGAGTGGGCAGTTTGGCCTCAGCCAGACGGATACATGAACCTGGCCTTTGCAGGTTGTTGAGATTCAGAGCAGAGCCTCTTCCCCCAGAAAAACACATACAATTTGCATTTCCAAGCCGGGTCTCATCAGGAGTGTGACACAGCAGGCCTTCTGACGTAGCTGTGTTATCTGCTCTGACTTACTGCAGTCTGATGCTTGGTAGACTGCCATATCGTGGTGTCACTGTGTGGGCTCACTGTTCCTGGTTAATGCCTTGCTGCTGCGGGCCCTGGGGCTACCACCTGCTGCACCACTGCACTTGCTTCCCGCCAGCGCCGGTGGGCTCCAGCTGCTCATGTCCTTGCCAGCATGGTGTTGGGTTTGTGGGCTTGCTCTCTACCTCTGACTGTCCTCTTCCCTCTGTGACTCCGAATTGCCCACAGGGTCTGCCCCAGGGTTGCTGCCATCGCACTTCTAATGTGTCTAATGCTTCTCGTCTCAGTTTCTTTCCCCCAGGCGCACCTAGCACATGCACGTCTTCTCTGGCCTAGTAACTGAGAGATTATGCTATCAGCCTGCCTCAGTGTGCGGTGCAAGTGTCCACGTGGACTAAGCTTTGGGACCTTCCCAGTCCTGCTGTGTGCTGAAACATCTTTGTGATGGCAGTCACTATCTCTACTCTGATTTCAGTTCCTGGGCACGTGGCCTTCTACCGCAGTTTCTGAGAATGGTATAAAGCCATTTACTGCCTTTCATTACTCACCATTTATCTAGAACTCTGTTTCTTGTTTAGACATTTGTCTGATCCCCTTTTCCCGAAGTTTAAAGGTGTGGACCCAGTCATAGTATGACATAGTTGTCCCCAGCTCCTTGCCTGCTGTAGATTACTGCAGTGCAGGGCAGCCTGGCTTCCCGTCTACGCTGGCTTTTCTCTGTGTGCTCCAGATGTGGCCTGTGCCTGTTGCTCATCCTCACCTAGCCAACAAGGATCACATCTGCCCTCAGAGTATGTCTGTATTTCCTTTCTGCTTCAGGACTGTGTCCTTGGCCTCAGAATGAGACTTCAGGTGAGAGGAAATTTTAATGATGGTGTGTGCCAGAGCCTAGTGTAGTCTTTGAGGTCTTGGACATGTGTTAGCTGCCATGGTGAGTCTCGAACTGCAGCCCAAATGTGGATCAGACTTTTGGTGGGGGATTGGAGGGTGGCCTTGTGGCAGTTACACAGAGGATGGCCTTGAGATTTGATGAGACCGTCTTTACAGACCGTCTCTCTGGTATCAAGAGAGGCCTCACATTTTGTTTTGTTTTTAATTTGTTTCCATTTTTAGCACCACAGCGACATTTCAGAATCTGTGAGCCTTGACTGAGTTAAGGGAAGTTCTCCAGAAGCCAGATCCTATGGGGTTACCTGGGGGGGGGGGTCCCTATCCCTGTTCTGTGTGCCTCAATGATATGTGGTGTGTGGATGATGAGGGAGGGCCCAGAGGCTAAAAGGCAGCTTCCGGACTGAAGCCTCATCACCCTAAGCTAAGGCAGGTGTTGGCTCAGAACCCTCTTTCCTCAGCCTTTCCTCAGTGGGTTGGGTGAGTAGGAGACCCATATGTGTGGGGATGGTGTCCCTGAAGGAAGAAAGCTATGTTATAGATGTTCACGTGCCTACCAGCAGCCCCGCATGTAGGTGGATCCCTCAGAGCCTTACAGACTGGCAGCATTTTGTGTCCTTACCAGGTCGGCAAACAGTGCTTCTAGCACAGTGGGTGGAGTAGCTCACAGTAGGCTTTGAAGGAGACACGGGTGACCAAGAGGTGTGCGCAGTTTTGTTGCTGACCCGAACCACAGAGATGCCCCCACACCCATTAGGACCCTTTAGGAAAGGTTGAGGGCTGGAGAGATGGCCCAGTTAGCATCAGTGTTGTCCCAGAAGTTCCGAATCTCTTCCTAGCACCCACACAACAGCTTTGATCACACTATACCTCCAGTTGCAGGCACTTGGGTGCCCTCTTCTGGCCCTCTCAGGCACTGCACACACAAAGTACATAGATATGCGTATACACACAAGGTGAAAATTGGAAAAGGAAACTGTGAAGGTACTTGTTAGAGGAGTGAGACCCTGAGATCCCTACATACTGCCCCTAAGCACGCACAGCATGCCTTTGTGCATGCTAGCAAGACCATCATGCCCCCTGAGAAACCAAAGATACAGTGGCCACAGGACCCAGCCACTCCTTGCATGCTGTCTCAGAGGAGGTAAGGTCGCTGTTGTGAAGACACCCACCTACTGTAGTTCTGCTCACAGCCACAGAAACAGCTGTTTGTCAGTGGCTGAGTGGATAAAGAAGCAGGAAGACTTGAATGTTGTAAAGAAGTTGAATTTGCCACATGGAGATGAGCAGGAAATAATGTTACACCAAGACAGTAGTCTGGATGTAGAAAATTACCATGTGGTCCCACTGACACAGGGTTAGAAAACAAGCCTGAGATGTGCAGAGGGAGCGTGCTTGGAGTCGGGGGAGAGCAGTGAGGACGTGGGTAAGGTAGGGTGGTAGGACCCCCTCTTGACGTGCCGTAGAAGGCTCTAGGCCTCCAGCTGTTCTGTGTGGAATTTCTGCTGCAGCATGTTAGCTGCTCTTGTCCTAAAGCAGTGGCCAACATGGCTGTGAGAAGTGACAGGTGTGTTGACCTGTCACTGTGCTAACTTGCTACCATACAGCACGTGCATTTTCTAATCACATGTGATTAGAATATACAATACACCGGGTGGCAGAACACTTACCTAGTGTGTCCAAGGCCTGGAATACATTCCCAGCATTAACTTTAAAACTGTGTGTGGGGTTGGCTTGCATGTACATGTATGTTCACCGCCTGTGTGCCTGGTACCCCTAGAGGCCAGAGAGGCCTTGGATGCCCTGGAGTTACAGACAGTGGTGAGCCGCTCTGTGGGCTTGGGGAACCGAATCCAGGCCTCTACAGCAGCAAGTACTCTCAACCACTAGCTCCTACTTGTTGTTTTTTCCAAGACTTCTTTTTCTTTTTTTTTAAACTTTATTTTATTATTAATATTATTATTGTTTTTTTGAGACAGGGTTTCTCTGTGTAGCCTTGCCTGTCCTGGACTCACTTTGTAGACCAGGCTGGCCTCAACTCACTGAGATCCACCTGCCTCTGCCTCCCCGAGTGCTAGAATTACAGCGTGCGCCACTGAGCCCAGCTTACTTTTATTTTCAATCATGTATGCGTGTGTATGGGGGGGTGTACATGAGTGCAACACCCGAAGAACCTCCACACTGACTTTCCATGGTGACTGTCATCTTGCATTGTTCGTAGCAGTGCATAAGAGCTTGTTTCCGCTATGTCCTCCAGCATTTGCTACTGAACTTCTGAGCACTAGCCATGTTCACAGGTCAGATGGAATCTCTGGGTAGTTTTGAGTTTTACTTTCCTTGGCTAAGGCTGCTGAACAGTTATTATTAGTTATTATTTTACTATTGGTTATTTGTACTTTTGAAAGTTGTGTAATTCATTTGTTCAGTTATTGATTGGTTCATTTGTTCCTTTGGTGTTTTGTTTTGTTTTTTTGTTTGTTTTTGGTTTTTTTCTTCATGTAGTGATGTGAATTCCCTGGTAGGTGAGTAACTGGCAAAGATTTTTCTTCTGTTGTGTAAGTCCTTTCTTGACTAGTGATTGTCTGCTCTGCAGAAGTGTTTAAATTTCATGTAATCCTACTTGCCAGTTCCTGGAGTGATTTCCTATGCGGTCAGAGTCCTTTTAGAAAGTCCTTGCCAGCATCTATAACTTGAAGTGTTTGTCCTGTTTTCTTTTAGCAGTTTCGGAGATCTTACATTAAGGTCTTTGATACATTGTGAAATAATTTCTGTGCATGATTATTTAGCTTCATTCTTTGCACATGGAAAGAGCACCATTTGAAAAGGCTGCTTTTTCTCAAGTGTATGTTTTGGCATTTTTTTTTGTTGAAAATCAAGTATCTGTAGCCCCTTGGATGTATATTTTGGTCTTCTCTTTTCATCATCAATCCGTGGATCTGTCTTTGTTACTGTGGCTCTACAATTTGAAATTAGGTATTGCCATTTTCTGAAGCACTTAACCTTTCTGCTTGGGGCTACTTTGGCTATTTGGAGTTTTATGTGCCAATTGCTTTCTAGTCCTGTAAAGAATGTTGTTAGTATTTTGATGGGGACTGCATTGAACCGGTACACCTCTTTGGAAATGGGGCCATTTGCTTAAAACTATTCATTCTCGTGTTGGGCTTTAGATAGAGTACCTGCTTGGCATGTGTGAGGCTCTGAATGATTCCCTAGCACACACACCAAAAAAAAAAAAAAAATCAAGCAAAAAACCTTGGAAATGTTTCACTTGTAGTTCCTTTGACTAAGTCAGGAAGGGGAAATACCAGGTCTTACAGGTTCATAATTTGCTGCCTTAAATCTGCAAATAGTAAGGATGTGATTTCCAATTACAAAAATGTGAATGTAATGTTTTAGGATCTTTCTCTGTATTGTAGCAATTGATACTGTCCATACAGCTATATTTAAAAGCATTTGGTTTCTTTGAAAAGTCTTTATATTTTACATTTAGACAGTTTCTTTTAGCGACAGCTCTGTCATGTTCTGATATTTTATATATAGTTGAAAATTCAGCCTTCACTTGGGATTCTGTGTGTCAGTCTCTGTGTTAGAAAACCATGTTAGGTATTCTACTTTATTTTGCCACAAAGAAATGGCCATTTTGTCCTTAAAGCCTTGAGGGTGAGGACAGGGTGAGGGCTTTTCATGACTGGTGCAGCTGCTGGGGGGCGCTGTGGCAAGTCCGATGCCTGCTGTAGGGTAAACCCTGGTAGTCCCCAGGCCCAGTGCCCCAGAAAGGGAACTCAAGGACTCAGGACCAAGTTTTGGGGTAGGACATTTATGACCGAGCTTTAGGTCTACAATATCAAAACTAGGGACGTTGAGTTCTTGATAGACACACCATCATCCTGGAGTTGCCCCTTTCAGCCTCAGCTTGGAGAAGCACTCTGACTCTTAACCTGTGTCTGTATATTGCAGGTGTGGTATCTCTTGTGGCGGTACACCCATCCCCAGTGAACACACTTGGAAAGCAGCTTCTACCAAAAACCTTCGGACAGTCCAATGTCAATATCACACAGCAAGTGGTAAGTGTAAGACGTCTTATGGAATGGGTTAGATGTGGCTGTTTTGGGCCACAATGTTCCTGAATGGTGGGAGTTGCTTGTAAGAGTGACTCTTCTCTCAGGGGTGCATTCTGATTCCTGTGCATTGTTTTCTGTTGTACACACAGTGCTCAATCTTACTGTCTTTAGTGTGCCCTGTGTCAGTACACATTGTAGTAACCTAGTGGATGTAGGTGGACAGACCAAGGCCTTCTTGCTCCATGGCTTCTGTGGCCAGAGCTCTGAGCCTAGGGTTTCCTCTGTGCTATAGCAAGTTCTGTGGCCTTCCTTTATAGCCACTGTGTCTCCTGGCTGTGAAGGGGTGGAGAAAGGGTGTGGCCGTGTGGCTGTGACCACAGGAAGGGGCCAGCACTGTGCTCTTCATTGAGTAATGCATCAAAGATGAGGAGCCCCCTCCCCCCAGCCTTGCAGCCTCCCTCAGTGTGGTTTGGCCTCAGGATCAGTGGAGTACCTAGAGCTTCAGTGGCTGGTGTCTTAGCCACAGCTACCCAATAGTGGACAGATTATTGCCTTTCAACCAGGCTCTGGGTTTTCCCCCTAGCCTCTAGGTGTTTTGGCCTCTCCTGGGAAGCCTGGGGCTTAGTGACATGCATGCCTCTGTCCTTGCCCGTATGCTGCCATTTCCACAGTATCTTACTGTGCCTTGTCATCTGAGGATGGCCCTAACGCCCTCCTTGTTGGGAGTAAGTGGTTTAGTGCTCCCTCAAGTATCATGGGGCCTTAGGACTCTGTACTTAACATTTTAAAACATATATTTATTTTTTTGTTCTTTTTATGTGTATTATGTGAGTGTGGAGGTCAGAGGATAACTCGCAGGAGTTGGTTCTTTTTCTCTACTATGTGGGTTCTGGAGATTGGACTCGGTTGGCTAGGCGTGGTAACAGGTGCCTTTATCAATTGAGCTATTCACCCAACCCCTCCAGTGTCTCACAGGTGTCCCTAGCTGTCCCTCAGGTCTTCCTGGGATTCACAGGCATCACCAAGTGTTCCCAGATGTTTCTTATCCCCAAAGAGAGTTCTGGGCTGTTACAGCTCCTGTTGAGGCAACTCTGCATACAGCGCAGTCAGGTTCTACAGAGAAAGCAGCTGTGTCACCAATGTTCTGATCGTCCCGCGCTTCAGCTCTGCAAGTGTGCAGTGCTGGCATTCACTGGCTTCCTCTGAGTCTATCAGTTGATCAGAGCATTGAGTGTTTTGTTTCATTTGCTTGATTTTACTTTGTTTTAACATATAAATTTTAATATTTAAATTTTTTTTTCTGTGAGTGTTTTTTGCCTGCCTTCGTGTACCACAGGTATGCCTGGTGCCCATGAGTTCAGAGAGGGCATCATATCTCCATGAACTGGAATTGTAGATGCTTGTGAGCCACCATGGTTGCTGAAAATCAACCCTGGGTCCTCAGCAAGCATAACAAATGCTCTTAACCACTGCACTATATTTTGAGCCCTTCATTGTTGTTTGTGTTGTTGTTTGAGATAAGGTCTCGTGTTCTGCTGGCTAGCTTGGAAATCATTTTGTGTATAACAGGCTGGTCTCGAATTCCTAGAGTCATCTCCTGCCTTGTCATCCTGGTTTTAAGTATCACGGCTGTGGAGAGCTCTGGGCTACTAAGGACCCTGCCACACTGAGCCGTGGAACTGGGCTCTCCTGGACCAGTGATAAAATGTTGGTGCCATGTGCCCTGTATAAAGAGTTTGAACAAATTGCCTTTGCAAAATTTGTGTCCCAGTTGAGTGGGAAGAAAGTTGATATGAAATGATTTAAACTTTTTTGACCTGAAAGTCAACACTTGATTTGTTAGTGTCACTTTTTAAAATGTGCAAGTTTTGTAGTTTCTCTCTTAACCTGGCTAGTACCCAAATAATTGAGACTGGACTATCAACTTGTTTAATAAGCTTTATGCCACAAGAACTGAGCAGTATTGATCTATTCTTAACCCTCTATATCTGGCTTCCTCCCAGTGTAAGTCCCTGAGATACTTGCATTTTATGGCTTCTCAGCTCAGTGGCTCTGTCTTGATGTCTCCTGGACCTCTGCCCATGTCTGAATCACCTACTTCCTCCCCCTTTTTCTCCTCCCCTGGCTCTCAGGAAGTCCAGCCCGATTCTTTACCCTGCACAGTGATTGGCTATTAAGTGTTTATTGGCATATCAGGGGACAGTTGGAGCAAAGTTTAGACAGCATCGAGACAGGAGATTCTCAGAACAATGATTGCAACCAGACATGGGAGCCACGGAAATCCACATTCAACTCTTTACACCGTACACAATAACATTATGCCTATGCTGATTTGAACTGAACTTTGTTGGAGGAGTGTAGTGATTGCTGTGTTATGCTTTGCAGTATAGTATAGTCAGGGCTTACATGCTGCAAGAATTTGTTTTGTTTGTTTTCTTTTTGGTGGTGCTAGGATTAGGCCTAGGACCTCGTGCATTTTAGTCAAGGAGCTTATTGCTAAGCTGTATCTTCAGCCTGGCACGCTCCAAGTGACCCTTGTCAAAAGTTTAGGGAGATGTTGGGGTTGATGTGCATGTGAAGTGTGACCAGGGCAGATGCTGTCTCTCTGGCACTTGCTCACCAGGGGCTAGAAGCTTTGGGACCAGGATGTTAGGAGGGGCTAGGTGTGCTGTTAGAAGGCTTGACACAGAGATACGCACAGAGATGTCTGGCTTGCACTGTGTGGGCCCTGCCTGTGGTGAATCCTACCTAACATTTCTTTTAGCATTTTCTCTTTGCTGAACCTTTCTAAATTTATAGTTTGCTTTTTGTCTTTTAAATTTTGTTTTATATGTACACTACAGTCATGCAGTGCACAATATTGAACAGCTTTTATCATATTTGAAATTAAGGTGCAAAATGAGTCCTTAGGGTGTCCTGGGAGACCTGTTGGTCTTGGTATTGTGTGTTGCTTGGTGGTAGAGTGCTTGCCTAGCATGTGGGAGGCCTTGTGTTCTATCCTTAGCAAGGCAGAGTGTTTGCTTGAAAGCTGAGGAGGGCTGTGGGTAAGGTGGCTCCCAGTCCTTTGCGATCCAGTGCCGGCTTCACTTGCCTTTCCCAGTTGTGTGGTACTGAGTCCTCAGCATCTGCTCATCAGCAGAGGCATGTGGCTTGCTGGAGCTTGGATCCAGAAGACTGGGTTTAAATCAGTCTCTGTCCCAGTAATGGTAACCATAGAAGAGACTGCCTGTGACCTGGTCTCCAGGTGAGGCAGAGATTGTCCCAAGGGGTAACAACCAGACAGCGCTCCTTTGCAGAACAGTATCTGAAGGGCCAGTGGCCTTGGAGCTTGTAAAGCTCCCTCCATGCTGCAGATACATGTATGCAGATGGTACAACACGAGCACACGAAAGGTAGTCTGCTCCTTGTTCACAGTGTCAGGGTACAGATGGAATGGGATCTACTTCCTGCCCCCACGCTTGTGCTCTCCAGGGCTTTGTCTATAGTGTTTCTATCTGGACACACCAGCAAGGAGTTGCCACTTTGTGACCCAGTTTTCCTCTGTCTCCTGGGCATCTGGCTCTCCTCTCGCCTTTTCCTCTTTTCCCCATCCCACTTGCTGGCATTTCCGTGGTCTGCTTTCCATTCTCTTTTGCCTCCATGGCCTCCCACTGCTGCAGTCGAATGTTGTTTCTGCTGACCTGTTCCCAGCAGCATGTGCACAGAGAACCGGAGCCTATTCTGAGCAATGTGCATGTGGAGGGTGGAGCATGCGCAGAGAGCCCAGGGGTCACAGGGTTGAGCATCGGTGAGCATCCTGTGCATGAAAGTGGAACACAAACATGGCAGGCCAGGGGAGACAGTTCCTCTGTATGCACAGCCTTCCTTGTCAGATCCGCAGGGAAGATGGCGTGTACCTGAGGGTTGGAGCTCACTGTGTTGTACCTGGGTGTGCACAGGGAGTCCCCAGAAGGCAAGCTTGTGTCTGCACATCCTGGTGGATGACGGTCTTAGTGGGAAGTGAGGCTGCCTATTGGGGCCACCTGCCTGTCCTTGGCACAGCAATTCAAGAAGTGCTGTGCAGAGGAGTTGAAGCTGGGAATAAGTTCGTTTTCGTCAGACCCAGTCATTTGGCAACTTCCTTGTGGTCAGTGGGTAAGCCAGCCACAAGTGCCCTTCTGCACACACACGGATGCCAGATGCAGGCAGGTGATCCCAGGCTACTCTTGAGTCTTGCTTTGTATCTTCCCAAGGGTGGTGGTTCTTTGTGCTACAGAATAGACTGAGGTCTCCCATGAGTTCCAGAACCTTCTGCACAGCTCTCATGCTGTGGTGGGATGTGTGGATGTGCTGGCAAGCACTTCTGGTGGCAGAGTGTGAAGGTCTTGTTGGAACTGCTCTTGTCCTTGTGAGGGTGCGTCTGAGAGAGCAAGCACAAGTACACACACCTTCACTGGGCAAAGGAGGAGAACTGGGAAGCTAGGTATCTTGGTTCAGTCCCTATAAGGTTATCCCCATAAGAATTTGATCACTGAGACACTTTGTAATTTAGAATTTACTAGAGGTCTTTTTGACTTAAGAGTTATGTATGTAGCAAGATCTTTGTTGTTGTCTGTACAGGACAATGTCTGTCTCCAAAAGAACAAGTTTGAGTGTTAACTGAGAGAACCAAAACAACAGCCCACTTAGAAAAGGACATCAGATACATTGCTGTTAAGACTGGTCGCCACATCAGCCGTGTAATAGAACTGGTTGCCTTGACTCCCAAGGATGCAACCTGTCCCTTTATTGTTTTGATGCTCTTTGTATCCTGGGTGTCTTAGTCAGAGTTTCTTTTGCTGTGATTAAACACCATGACCAAAAAGCAATTTGGGGAGGAAAGGTTTATTTGGCTTAAACTTCTACATTGCTGTGCATCACCAAAGAAAGCAGGCTGGAACCTGGAGCTTATTTAGAGGCCATGACTCCATGCTGCCTGCTGGCTTGCTCAGCCTGCTTTCTTATCAACCCCAGGACTACTGAGGCTGTAGAGAAGTTCCCAGGCAACACAGCCAAGCACCAGTTCCACCTGGACAGAAGCAGGTGCCTCTTTGGAGCTAGAGGAGGTACCCGCTGCCTGTTCCAGGTCTGCACTTGTTCTTGCAGCTGTTTTGTTTACTTTCAGACTTTAGAAGGGCAGTTTTAGCTTTGTCTGTCTCAGTAAGAGGAAATAACCACAAATGTGTCGGTATGCTGTTATTAAGCCAAGCTATCAGTAAGTTGCCTGCTTGCTGTGGGCACTACTCAGGCCTCTTGCCATGGGAGACCTGCCTTGTCCTCCCCAGTCCCGTGGCCTGCTCTGTCTTCTCCAGCTTGCTCACCTGGCTGAGCCTTCCTGATGCTGTTGTTAGGTCTGAAGGCGCCCGAGCTGAGTGGGGGCTGGTGCCCCGTGCAGAGCAGCGGCACAGTGACAGTGGCCACTGCTTTGCTGTTGCTCCACGGCATGTGCTTCTCTGCTGTCTTCTCACTGTGGTGATGAGGTGCTGCAGTGGCTGCAGAAGGAAGCAGATAACACAAATGCCCGTACCGTGATCTAGAGATGTCTGATTATTCTGAATTCTTTTTTGACTATAGGTGATTGGCACGCCTCAGAGACCTGCAGCATCAAACACTATTGTGGTAGGAAGCCCACACACTCCTAACACTCACTTTGTGTCCCAGAACCAGCCGTCTGACTCCTCACCTTGGTCTGCTGGGTGAGCACCCCCACCTGAGGGTGGCAACTGTGGAGAATGTCTCCTCTTTTCTTTTGCCATGTGTCACATGGTCTGTAATGGGGGTACCTGAGCACACAGAGTTCAAAGCCCCATCTTACCCCTGTCTGGGTCAGACAGCAAGTGCAAACCTAGCTCATGCCGGTGACTCTTGGGGGGATTTGGAGCCCTGAGCCACAAAGAGGAGAACACTGGCCTGTAATATGACACAGCCACTTAGAAACTTTCACTGCTCAGGCTGAGCATAGTGTGCAGATTTTACCTGCTGTCAGGATTTGACCTCTTCAGTGAAACGCTTCCAGGCTCCATCCTGTGGGTGGTCCCTCCGGGGCTATCCTGCCACTGAGAGCGTAGCTGAAGTGATTTTCTTTAAAGGTTACCAGTGTGTCTTTTCTTAAAAACACAACCGTTGTGGAACCATTTCTGTTGCTTCAATTTAAAAGCATCTGTGCCCAAAATTCTGAGAACTTGGTGACTGTTCCTGGTGTGATTTATGAGGGTGACACAGTCGGCGTGCTCCCTGACCTGAGGTTCACACCATGATTTCCACTTGTCACACATGCCCATAAGCCTAAGCATTTGCCTTATGTCGTGGTAGCCTGCTGAAATTAGTCCCGACAATCCCTAAATTTACACTAAAATGTGCCATGATCTGATGCCAGCAGACGTCTTTAGAACAGTGGTGCCTAGTGTGTGGTCCGGATCAGACCCATGCTGATTTCTGCCCTTCGGATGTCTGTCCGTCTTCCCTGACATTTAAAGGCACAGGTGTGTGAACTGGCCTCGTACATGTTCTTTTCTGACCTGAGAAACACTGATCCTTGCCAATGTCCTTGGTATATTAGGGCGGAGTCCCTACTGCCTGTGGTGGGGCTGTGGGGAAAAAACGGGCCTCTGGGGACTCTGCAGCCTTAGGCCTTTTCTCTGAAAGTGTCTTGATCACATCTGCTTCCCGTGACTGCTGACAGTTTGTTTTTCTGGTGTTTGAAAGGAAACGGAACAGGAAAGGTGAGAAGAATGGCAAGGGCCTACGGCACTTCTCCATGAAGGTGTGTGAGAAGGTGCAGAGGAAAGGGACCACCTCCTACAATGAGGTGGCTGATGAGCTGGTTGCAGAGTTCAGTGCCGCTGACAACCACATCCTACCAAATGAATCAGCCTACGACCAGAAGAACATCCGGCGGCGTGTCTACGATGCCTTAAATGTGCTGATGGCCATGAACATCATCTCCAAGGAGAAGAAGGAGATCAAGTGGATCGGCCTGCCTACCAACTCCGCTCAGGAGTGCCAGAACTTAGAGGTGCACTGTTTAAAGAGGGTGTCTGTTGTCCTTGGTCCCTTGAGAGGGCCATACTAGGTGGCTGAGTGGATGTGCATTTCTTAGCCCCTGTTGCCAGGCAGTTTTTACGTATGGCTAGGTCTGCGGGGTCTTGGTTGTAGGGTAGGGAGCGTATTTTCCAATCCTGTGTGCTAACACCCCTTCTCCATCCCCCTCTACCCACCTCCACCCGCCGTCTGCAGGTAGAGAGGCAGCGGAGGCTGGAGAGGATCAAGCAGAAGCAGTCCCAGCTCCAGGAGCTCATCCTGCAGGTACGGCCCGTCTGAGCCTACCCCCAAGCAGGCTGGTGGCCCGTCTGAGCACCCCCCCCCCCGCCCCCAAGTAGGCTAACTGTGAGGAGTGTGTGTGAGCATATGCACTCCTTGCTGTGACATCCAAGGGAATTTTAAGCCTGCAGTGGGCATGTTGTGAACTCTGTGGATGTTGGTCTTAACAGCTACTGACAGGGAAAAGCATGGTGGCTGAGGCTGTTCGTGTGGAGTGGCCCTGGGAGTTGGACTTCAATTGTAGAGACCTGGGGATTTAGTGACGAGAGTGCTTGCCAGCAGCCTGGGGTGATCACGGTACCTAGGGCACCTCGTGCTCAGAGCTGGAGATCCCAGCATCATCCGAGCCCCTTACAAGGCCTTGTCAACCTCCTAAAATGCGATATGACTGATGGAGAAGTGGTGTCAGGGCCCAGTGCTTGGTGGCATTTGCTCTTCCCCATCTGGTCAGCCTAAGATGGCATGGTAGGGCCAGGCCAGTTCAGGGTACCAAGAAGATTAGGTAAAATCAGGGATCCTGGCTGCAGAGGGAAAAGGAAGCTGCATAGGTAGTGGCTCAGCCCATTCCCCTTTCCTGCCCTCACTTGCTTCGGTTGAGATTTTACTGTCTGTAGCCTGGTTTGCCATATGGAGATTAGGGCCTCCTACCTATGTAGTTGACGTGTCTTTATGTTAGCACCTCCACTGTGGGGAGGGAGACATAGGGATGGCAGGTTTAGCTGAGGGTCTTGTATGCACGTGGTCCCTTTAGGCACTGGACCACTGGCTCTGGGTTCATCTGTGCAGAGAGCACTCCTTTGTGCTCTCCAGGAACACTTAGATGAGGATTAAGTGTCCTGTAGCAGGTCACTCCTCCCTGCAGATATGACCAACATGGGTTGTGTCTGTGGGACTATTTTCCCTATACTCCTTGTCCTCTGTAGGTTGTCAGCACACGTCAGGACGGTTACAGGTGAATCATCACCCAAGGTCCCACCATCTGCAGGAAGGACAGGTATCATGTTACTGGTATTGACATCTACTGGGGTCCCTGTTGGTCTTTTTCAGCAAATCGCCTTCAAGAACTTGGTGCAGAGAAACCGCCAGGCCGAGCAGCAGGCCCGCAGGCCACCTCCTCCTAACTCTGTCATCCACTTGCCCTTCATAATTGTCAACACCAGCAGGAAGACTGTCATTGACTGCAGCATCTCCAATGACAAGTATGTCCTCAGTGAGCCCTCCAAGTATAGCCTTTTAGGGGAAGAAACTCAGATGTGTTGTTATCGGGATTCAGTCCTGTGGGTGCATAGAAACAGCATCTGTGGTCTCTGCTGGTCCCTATTAGCCAGCAGGAAGAACATGTGCCCTGGACAGGCAGCACTGTGTCCATCCCAGTGATGTGCGGGTACCCCTGGGTCCTCGCCCAGTGCTATGCCTAGAGCCAGACAGCATTTTGCAAAAATATGTAGTGGCATGTCTGGTTTTTTTAGTTGGAACTGTTCTGAGGAATTCAGTTACAGGATCTGGGATGGGGGGGGGGAGGTGAGGGGCTGCTGCCCGGTTCCCACCCATAGTACTGCTTTTTTCCTTGGAAGCCACATAATTCTCGTATTACCTTTTCCCAACAGATTTGAGTATCTGTTTAACTTTGACAACACATTTGAAATCCATGATGATATTGAGGTGCTCAAGCGCATGGGCATGGCATGCGGGCTGGAATCCGGCAACTGCTCTGCTGAAGACCTCAAGGTGGCAAGAAGTCTGGTACCAAAAGCTCTAGAACCATATGTGACAGGTCAGTTGTACCCGTGGCTGGCCGTGCAATGGCCTGGTGTTTCCCTAGTGCCTGGGTGTCTGCTGAGGTCCGCCTGAATGAATGTTGCTGTTGGGTTTTTATGGTGATGGTGTAATGGAGTGAGGATCTGTCTCCTGAGTGGAGATAGGAACTGTTGGGTCTGCATTCCTAAGGCTGTCGGTTGGTCCTTATAACCCATCAGCAAGAACGGCCTTGTGAGCCCACCGGTGTTCCATCAGTCAGGGTAGCATGGGGCAGGGTTGCCAGTTTCCTGGATTTGTAGTTGAGTGACTTTGCAGAGTCATCAGGTCATGACGCCATTGTGGTGGCCTTGTGGTGACTTATGAAAGATCTTGTTCAATAGTCAGTGCATGGTGTCAGGGACTTGTGTCCCAAGAACTCTGTCCCAGAAAGCATCAGCATCTATCCTGTGCTGTTTAAGGCACATTAGCTCCCCACCTGCACTGCAGCCTTCCTGCAGCAGATGCAGGCCTGACACCTGGCCTGGGCTCTGCTTTCTTGCCCTGCTCCTAAAGAGCTCTGTGGGAATCTCACATGGAAGGTGGGATGCTGTGCATTCATGCAGTTGGTCCCTGTTTCTGCTCTCTGGGGCTGCTGGCACACACAACAGCACTGACAGCCTCTCCTGAGGGGACACACGTGCTGAGCTTGTTCTGCTTGCCTGACAACCAACCACCCCTGGTTCTTACCACAGAAGGTAAGAGAGAGCAAGCAGGTCAGTGTGTCCACAGATCTCCCCAAAGCTGTGGCAGGTTATGCATACTTTTGCTTCTTTCTCACATGTTGGGTCTCTCAGTAGTTTTGTTTTGTTTGAGACGGGGTCTTACTGTCTCTGGTTGGCCTGGAACTCAGAGATTTGCCTCCAAAGTGATGGGCTTAAGGGAAGGTTCCACCACACCTGGCATCTTGGTCTTATTTCTATTTGCTCTTGTCTCTTTTCAGAAATGGCTCAGGGATCCATTGGCGGAGTATTTGTCACGACAACGGGTTCTACATCCAATGGCACAAGGCTTTCTGCCAGGTGACAGCAGCTGGGGGTGGGGCAGCCCCGCTGTGTCCCAGCCCCGCTGTGTCCCAGCCCTGCTGTGGGCTGGGCTGGCTCAGGCACTTGTCCTCTCAGCAGAGGCACAGGCTGACTGACCACTCTGGAACTGAGCCCACCACTTCCCAAAATGAAGTCATTCATGATTTTTATTGTTTTAAAAAAGTATTACATAGTAAGGTGGGGGGAAAATCTACCCATGTCCCACTGTTTTTGGCAGGGAGAGAGACAAAGGCGGGTTTTTGTTTGGTTTTTTGAGACAAGGTTTCTCTTTGTGGCCCTGGCTGTCCTAGAACTTGCTCTGTAGACCAGGCTGTTCTCAGACTCAGAGATCCACCTGCTCCTGCCTCCCAAGTGTTGGAATTAAATGTGTGTGCCACCTGTGAAGCAGACCCTCCTGTGCTTCCTTGTTTTTAAATAGCTTCTTGCTCATCTCTCTCTCTCTCTCTCTCTCTCTTTCTTTCTTTCTTTCTTTCGGTTTTTTGAGACAGGCTTTCTCTGTGTGGCCCTGGCTGTCCTGGGCTTCACTCTGTAGACCAGGCTGGCCTGACACAGAGATCCTCCTGCCTGTGCCTTGCTCATTTTCTTAAAATGTATCTAATGGTGTAGTGTGTATACAGTTTTATTTTCTGCTTCTATACACTTAGAAAACAAACACACACTTACTTGTTGTTACTATGAGTGTGCTTGTGTAATGTATGTGGGCACCTGTAGAAGTAAGAGGTATGTATGTGTGTAGTTCCCACCTTTACATGGTTCCAAGGGTCAAACTTTGTTCTCCAGGCTTGTGTGGCAGGTGCCTTTGGTTCCAGTTTTTTAAATCTATTATTACGTGTCTGATATGAGTGGGTGGAGGTCGGGGAACAATGTCAGTCCTTTCGTTGTGGGATCCTGGAATCAAACTCAGGTCATCATATTAGTGTAGCAAGTGCTGTGTTACCTTTTTTTAAATTAAGACAGATTCACTATACATGCAGGCTTGGCAATGACTTCATGCTCCTCTTGCTTAAGTCTCCCTAGTGCTGGAATTACAAGTCTCCATATCTGGGTCAAAACTTATTGATCCCCCCCACCCCCGTTTCTTTTTGAAAAGTGTTTTATTTAGTACTCATGTGCTCATGTAATTTGCTCTTGTCAAATCCACCCCTCATTCCCTCCCCTTCAACGTTTCCTTTCTTCTCCCTATCACTCTTCTTTCCTGACTTCATATCCTTGTGCATGCCACTTTCGCTCACCCTGTCACTTGCCCTCCCTCCCGGCTGCTCTCTCACTTTCGTCCGTGAACACCAGAGCAAGACTGCCTCTCCCTCCTCCAGCAACTTTCCGGTGCCAGTAGCACCTCAACTGTGGGAGTGTGCCATCAGCTCAGCTGGGCCAAATATTGGGTGATGCTGCTTAGTGATTCTGGGATCTGCCCCCATGGGCTGTGTGTGTTTGGGGAGGGAGGGAGAGAAGAAAGGAAAGAGAAGGAACTGAACCCTGGTGCAATGCTTCTTGTTTTGGTGTTTGATGCTGCAACCCATTCTTTTTTCCTGTTCCGCTACCATTGTCTGCATCTCAAGGATCTCGTGTGAGCCCTGGTGACCAGGCTCTATGCTGTTACATGTTTTCAAGGGATTGACTGAGAATAGCCCAAGCAGAGTGAAGCTCGTTGCAGGTTAGGGTTCTAATATTGTAGGCGGTAACTGTGTAAAATGAAAACTCCATCCCTTAGGTCATGTCTAGCCTTTCTTGGGCTTGGACAGAGCAGCTCCGCCCCACTGACTGGCCTGTCTTTGCAGTGATTTGAGCAATGGTGCAGACGGAATGCTGGCCACAAGCTCCAATGGGTCTCAGTACAGCGGCTCCAGGGTAGAGACCCCTGTTTCCTGCGTTGGAGAGGATGATGACGATGATGATGACTTTAACGAGAATGACGAGGAGGACTGATCAACTGTAGACCGTCCCCCTCACGTTCAGCTTCAGGAAAAATGCCTAAAGAGGAGAAACTTTAAAGTGGGGCTTTCTGCTCTTTTTTGGCCTACTCCAAGAAGATACCCATGAGTTATGGAGTTAGATGTGCAGCTCCAGGAAAGGATTGTGCCCGCGGCTTGAGCCGCGCTGCGGATGTGTTTTGAAGCCAGCGTGCTGATGCAGAGCCTGTATTTACTTTTTAGGATGTTTTGTTTTCTGTCTCTCTCGCTCTTTTCCTTTTTTTTTTTTAAGTTTGAAGTTTATTTTGCCCCTCAACAGTTGTTGCTGGGTTTGTTGAGGAAACTGCACTGCACCCATACCAGTGACAATAATAAAAAGCTAACTTTCCGTGGATGTCCAGCACTTAGTTGGTGGATAGCCTGGCTTTAGGATGAATTTTTCCATTTGCTAATCATGCAGTGTCCAAAGAACCAAGCCAGTAGCAAAGCTCTACTTTTTAAATGTTAAGCGCCATACATCTTATTATGACTTTATTTTTCCTTAAATTATATTGACTGTCATAATTCCATCAAGCTTGTATACTTTTCTCTATTGCAGCAACAAATTGCAAAGCAGTTTTTCTTGTTTGTTTGCCTTTGTTTTTGTCTGGAAGAAGTTTACTGCCACGCTGGTGCAGCTATGGAAATTGTCTAGAAAGTTTGCTTATGGTAAATTTGCCTGATTTCTTACAGGCTACGTTTGGAAACTTTTTATTATATAGTTGTTTACATACTTATAAGTCTATCATTTAAAGACGTGTACTGAAACAAATGTTGTATTTGTTTCATAAGCATCTTCCTGTAATCTATTATAAAGTTGAAATTAAACATAGAGAATGTTTTAACAGTTTTTTAACTCAAAATTTGTCAATCATTTTTAATAGTTCTTTTTTTATAAAAAGAAAAAGGAATTTAAGGACAGGCAATAGTCTCTTAAAATTTATTCACAAGAACTCATTAACTGCACAGTTGCCCTTAGCTGCCTGTTCTAAAATGATGGTCTTTTTATTGAAACACAAATAAACTTTTCTGTAATATTTTATGGAATATAAAGAGACTTAAATTGTTTGACTTGTTTAACTTGGCACTGTTAGTTTTTATTAATAAAACGCGCATGGGCATTTTAAACAAGCTCTGTGTTTCTGTAACTCAGAAGTGTCCTTCAAAAGTACTGTGGATTGCCTTAGTAGAGAGTTGGGATGCCAACCCAGGAGCAGAGTCCTGGCATGTCTCACACTCCCTCTATCAGGCATGACAGGCAGGAAGTGAGTGTAGAGTTGGGAGTGCCTTTCATGTGTGCCCCAAAACAGAAGTTGGTCCTTGACTTTTCCTTCTATCCTGAAAGTTGAGGCACACTTGTAGGTTTGACTTTCAGAAAAAAACCATAAGACTGTAAGCATTCTGGAAAGATGAGGAGTAGGTATACCAGTAGTCTCTTCATGCTTGACAACTGCTTAGGGGCTGTTTGAAGTAGATATGGACGAGAGGTGCCTGGCACCATGGCTTAAAGCTCTTCCTCTTGGCTGACTAGATTTTCAGGGATTTAAAGGTTGACACCTTCTTTCTCACCTCCACTATTTTTATCTTCCACTTTGGGAATCCAGACACCAAAGACTGACATTAAAAACAACTTTCCATATGGCTGTCCTGCCCAGGGAAAGGCACTGAACAGGGAAAAGGCCTTCAGGTGGCATTTCAGGCTGATAAACCCCAAATGCAGGTAGCCTACAACTATCAGAACACAAACAGAGCAACCAACCATGGGAAATAGAATTCACTTTTGGGCACTGTGAGCAGATTTAAATGTCCTGTCTTCAACAGAAAGAGTACATGAAGAAAACGAAGTGTGTTCGCATACAGGAAGACGAAAGTCAGCAGATCCCTGAGAATGATGACATTCTTCCCTCACAACATTGTAAACAGTCATCCCAAAGATGCACAGCTGAGGGAAGATGAGAGCTGGGGAAGTGACTCACGAACAGGGGGAGCAACAATAAAGAACACTTAAATCACAGGGCAATCCAGCCAGGGTAGAAACGGGCTGAGAATGTACTAGGTGGTGTCAGAAGGAGCACTAGCAAACAACAAAGCAATCCCTGAATCTGAGGAACAGAACAGATGTGAAAGCTCTAAGACACAGCACCGGCATGAACGTTTGGAGAGGAGAAAGGGCAGAGAAGATGTGAAGACTTAGCAAGCTTGGTGAAAGCCCACCTGACTACGCATCCAGGAAACAATCTAAGACTAGAGGATATGCACAAAAAAGGACACCTCTTCATTAGGCTTCGAAAAGACAAGTTGAAAGCAGCAAGACGGAAATCTTGTCATGTGCATTCCTCAGTCACATCCAGAGAGTTGTCTCCTGTGGGGCCATGAGACAATTGGCCAAAACATTCAGAACACTAGAAAGTGCAAAAGGGCATCCATCAAGAATTCTGCCCGGGAAGCTATTAAAGAGAGTCCTTAAAAACTGATAAAGATGCTGAGGTGTAGGTCTTCAAGTTGCTGGCGTCTGGTGTGGGTGGGGAAGGACTCGGTTTTTACAAAATTCCCAAATAATTAACAACAGTATCATGTCAGGGAGGCAAGATACCTCAGCATGTAACGCTCTTGCAGTGTAAGCTTGGCAACCTGAGTTCAACCTCTGGGATCCATGGAGACAACTGACAACACGGAGTTGTCCTCTGACTACATGTGTGCCCCCCACACCTGCCCCTCATTATATGCACATATGTAATAAACTTTAAGGGCTTTAATAATTGATGTTCAATCATATACTAGGCTACAGAGTAAGACCCCTGCTTCAACCTGGACTCCCTCCCCTAAAAAGTTTTTTTTAAAGGAAAGAAATGAAATCCTTCACAAATGAAAGGTGAGGAAATTTCTCCCTGCTGTTCCTGCCCTGTGCTCATGAGAATCTGGTAAGTGAACAGTACTGAGCAGTGACCGCACACTAGGAAGTGAAGGACTCAGAGCTCTATAAACAGGAAAAGCAAGAAGGTTGCTAGTATTGCAACTTTGCTGACTCCACATTTGGTTTCTTCAATTAAGAAACTGATGCATTGAAAAGAACGGAATAGCTCCTGTGCACACAACGTGGTAATTAACACCAACAACCCAACCTATAGGGTCTTCTCTGATACCGAGAAAGCATTTTGCAAAATTCAATTCCCTTTTTGACAGCAAATGAAAAAAAACCAAAAAACTGCTAAGTCATAAATGAACAGCCCCTGGCCATGATGCCTGGGGTAAAGTATCAGGGTCCACTGATACTTATTCAGCATAGTACTAGAAATTCTAGCCAGGTTAAGTTGGGCAATGAAAAATGAAAAGCATCCATGGTTGACAGGAAGAACTAAATCTCCATTTGTAGATGATATAATTGTATTAGAAATCCAAAGGAATCAACTAAGATACTTCTAGGGCTAATAGGACGTTAGGTGCTAAGTGCATTACTTTTGTGTAGCTATCTGGGTTCTCGAGAGGAACAGGGCCCACAGGATGAAGATCCTCACAAAAGGATTTACTAGACTTAATTTACACAATGAGGGCTGGGTAGTAAGTCCCCACTTAGTTTCTACCTGTGTCCTGGGGTGCTACTTCACAAGGCGAGGCGCCTCGGCAGTCCCCCTTTGGTGTTGAAGGATTTCTAGAGCCACTGGTCTAGAAAGGCTGAAGTCAGTTAAGGGTGACACAGTAGCGTAGGTGCCCTCAAAGCAGGGAGAGTGCAAACCATGCAGCACCGTTCTTTTGCTGCCACAGAAGGTGCTGCCTACTCTGGGGAAGGTCTGTCCCATTGGGTTCATCTTCCTTAGAAATCGGCTCACAGAGCTGCCCAGAATCGTATCTTGTAGTTGATTCCCAAATCCCTTCAAGTTGATGAGAAGATCAACCATCAGAACCTGAGAACAACACAGGTTGTTCGGGCTTCAGAGATTTCAACCCATAGTCCTTGGCTTCTGTTAATCCTGGGGTCCTGGTAAGGCAGAGAGCATTGCAGCAGCTGCAGTGTGCAGAGGAGGAGGCTGCTCACCTCATAGAGGAGGACAGGAAGTAGGTGGGATTGGGATCAGGGGTACTCTTCAAAGGTACACCCCCAGTGACCTGCTTCCTCAGCTAGACTTCACCTCCCAAACTTTATCACTTTCCCAAATAGTCTTAGCAGACCGAACAATATATAACCTGAGGAAGACAATTCAAATTCCAACAATAAGGCAAAGTGACAGAAAAGTCTGAAAAGGAAATAGAAACAAAGTTACATTATTAAAGAATAAAGTTCTTCATAAGGAATTTAGCCAAGGAGATGAAAGTGAAATTTACAAAACATTGCTGAGGGAAGTTTTAAAAGACAGCAAGGAGATAATCACATTCCATGTGTCTAGACAATGATACCGTTAGGACATAAGTACTCCCCACAGGGATTTTTGCCCAAACCCTAACTGATTTTGCAGAATAAGTAGGCCCACCCCAAATTCAAGTCACTCTGAATTTCCAAAACAATCTTGAAAGTGATTAGTCCTCAGACTTCCTCATTTCAAAGCCCACTGCAAGATGATAGTGATCAAACACTGTATGGGCAGGAAGCCAGACAGACTACTGGACTAGCAAATAAGGGGCAAACCACACATTTGATCAAGTGTTTCTAGACAATGATGCCAAGACTGGCAAGTGGTGAAAGCATAGACTTTTCAACAAATGGTATTGGGAGAACCTCAGGCAAGTGAACGAAGTTGGATTGATGGAATGTCATAGAAAAAGCTAAACGGGACTACAAGAGGTGGGTCAGCAGTTAGGAGCAGTGGCTGCTCTTGCAGAGGACCCAGATTTGCTTCCCAGCACCCACATGGTAACTCACAACCATCTAACTCCAGTCCCAGGGGATCTCATACCTCTGGCTTTTCACAGGCACACATGCAGGCAAAATACACATAAAGCTAACTAACTAAATAAGCTAGATGGATCTAAGACCTAAATACAAGGCCTAAAACTTTGAAACAAAGCAGACAAAAACTTAGGATGTTGGATTTAGCAATAATTTCTTTATGACATCAAATGAAAAACAACACTAAACCTCAGGGAAAAATTTAAGCTGTGCAATGAAAGACACTATCAACAGAACAATGCTAACCCACGCGTGTTAGTTACTTTTCTCGTCTCTGTGATAAAACACCTGACAAAGATTACCTGAAAGAAGGGGCCAAGTTTTTTTTTTAATTTATTTATTTTTATATCAATCACAGGTTAGGTACTTTGCATCCCAGGTGTAGCCCCCTCCCTTATTCCCTCCCACCCTCCCACTCCCTCATCTCCCTCCTCCCCGCCCCCTCCAAGTCCACCAACAGGGGAGGACCTCCTAGGGGCCAAGTTTTGCTCACAGCTCGTGAGAGGACAGCTCATTGTGGCGGGAAGGCGGGACAGCAGGAGCATGGGACAGCCGGCTGTGGGTCATCTGTGATCAGAAAGCAGAGGTGAGGCTGGTGCCCATCTTGCTTTCTCTTATTTGAGGTGGATCCAGGCTGAGGGATGGGATCACTCACTTCTGGGGTGACTCTTCTCTGCCCAGCTAAACCTTTCTGGAAACATCTTTATAGAGACCCAAAAGTCTTATCTATAGTGGTCCTAAGTTTAGTCAACTTGACAATGAGATTAATCATAGCACCTTGGTAGAGAGTTAACATGTAGAATGAAGAGAACAACAGAAAGCAAAGAGCATGGTGAAAGGAGGGCAAGGTTGTGAGTAAATTGGCAGTGGTTTGAGAGCAAGAGCAATAAGAATTGAAGAAATGGAAATTAGAACCACAAAGAGACAGCACATTACTGCTAGGATGAAGACTTGTGAAAGCAGAAAATACAGAAAATGTCAAGTTGCTATGGCTTGAGTCTGTAATGCTGCCTAAAAGCTTATGTCTGCGTGTTGTGGTTGTGTTTTGGCTCTTGTTTGCTTGTTTTTGTTTTAGTTATTTTAAGATAGGGTCTCTGTGTCCCAGGTTAGCCTTGAACTTGCTGCATAGCTGAAGACAAGCACGAACATGTGCTCTTTCTACCTTCCACTCCCAAGTGTACAGGATTCCAAGTGTGTGTTGCCACACCTAGTTCATATATGCTGGGTTCTAACCCAGGCCTGGGTGTAGGCTTAGGAGATGCTACCACAGGAGCCCTGTTTCCAGCCCAAGGCCTAGTCAGCTAGTTCTTAGTTTGGCACTTTGTGAAGTTGTGGAGTTTTAAGAAGTGAGGCCTCATGGGAAGTCTTCAAGCCATTTGGGGGAACCTACTCTCAAGAGGGATCCTAGAACTGTTTTTTTTTTTTTCTCCTTCCTGACCATGATGTGAGCTGAATTCATTCACCATGTCTGGCTGTGGTAACGTGGCCCTACCAGACACTTACTAGGCCACAAATCAGCCTGCTCAACTGGAAGTCCACAACTGTGAACCAAAGTGAACCTCTGTTCTTTACCAAATGGTTTATCCCAGGCATTTGCTATGGCAACAGAAAGCTGAACAACACACGTATTTATTAGAATGTGAGAAACTGAATTTCTGCTGGTGAATGGGAAATGAAGTCCCCTCAGTGGGAAGTGGGAGGGCTGCCCCTCAAAGAGTTAAGAACAACAGTTGGGTATCTGTGCAAAGCCTTGGAAGCAGATCTCAAAGACACAGCTGTCCACTCGTGGTCACAGCACCATTGATCACAAAAATAAAACAGCTGGAGAGCCAAGGACAAGACGTGGTGTACACACATAGTAAAACTTTAGCCCGCCCAGCTGAAAAGGGGATCCTGACACACGAGGGTACCTGAGTCTCAGCATCAGCCAGTTGGAAAAGACACCGTGTGGTTCCACTCATACGAGGCACCCAAAGTTAGATTCATAGAGACAGAAGGTGCTTGGTGGGCACAGTGTCTGTGGGGGAGATGAGCACTGTGGGTAGATGGGGACATTGGGTGTCCAGTTGTGTGAACAAGCAGATGTCCCTAGCTGCCCTAAAAACCTCAAGATGCAATTTTTTTTAAATCTTCTTTTTTTTTTTTTTTTAAGATTTATTTATTTATACAGTATTCTGCCTGCAGGCCAGAAGGCACCGGATCTCATTATAGATGATTGTGAGCCACCATGTGGTTGCTGGGAATTGAACTCAGAACCTTTGGAAGAACAGCCAATGCTTTTAACCTCTGAGCCATCTCTCCAGCTCCCAAGATGCAATTTTTGTGTTAGGTCAGAAGGAAATACCGCCAGGCATGAAAGAGGGTGTACCGGATAGTTTTTGTCAACTTGACATAAGCTAGAGTCCTCTGAGATGAGGGAGCCCCAACTGAGAAAATATCTCCATAAGATCAGGCTGTAGGCAAGCCTGTAGGGCATTTTCTTAGTTAGTGATTGATGGGGAAGGGCGCTGCCCACATGTGGGTGTGGATACTTCTTGGCTGGTGGTCCTGGGTTCCATAAGAAAGTAGGTTAAGAAAGCCATGGGAAACAATCCAGGGAGCAGCACTCCTCCATGGCCTCTGCATCAGCTCCTGCCTCCAGGCTCCTGCCCTGCTTGAGTTCCTGTCTTGATTCCTTCAGTGATAGACTACAATGTGGAAGTGTAAGCCAAATAAACCCTTTCCTCCGTGAGTTAATTTGGTTATGGTGTTTCATCACAGCAATAGTGACTCTAAGACAAGTTGGTATCAGGAGTGGGGTATGACTGAGACAGACTTGACCATGTTGTTTGGGGAGGATTATGAAAGGACTTGGAACTTCCGGCCAAAAAAGCCACTGAATGTTGAGAGCTCAGTGAGCTGTTCTGTAGGTGCTTGGAAGACAGGGGTGTTGAGAGCAGTGCAGATGATGGAGGCCTGGCTTGTGAAGCTTTGGAAGGAAGCAAAGACCCTCCAGGGCCTTTTGAGTTAAGAATCTGTGGTTCTGGTCAGCTGGAGCTGAAAAATCAGCTGTGATTAACAAGAGACCAGAACCAAAAAAGTAAAACCCATACTTTACTGAGATAATAGATGCCGGTCGGCTGCAGCTAAGAAATTAATGGCGATTAAGACGAGACCAGCATCTTTGAGGTGAAATCTGGAAAGCGTTTCCTCAGAGTCTGCACATAGAAGCTGTGTTCCAAAGATGGCCGTCATGGCCTTCCCTTGGCGGCTGAACTTGGCAGTGGAAGAGTCACCCAGGCGGTGCTGGTTTTGATGGAATGGAGAGGCCATGAGAAGCAGCTGAGCCTTGGCACTGTGAGAAACCAGGATTGGCCATTGGAGAAGGTGTGGTCTCTGTAGTAGCTGAGGCCTCAGAACTGAAGGAGTCAGAGAGAGACGTCGAGGCTAGGAAGCAAACCTAGGAGAGGCTATTGGTGAAAGCCCTGTAGTAGCAGAGGACCCCTGCATTGTGGAGATGCCATTGCCGTGGGAGGACCACCTAGAACAGCAGGACTGGTGGAGCCAGTCAGAACCTCGAAGTGGGGCTGTGTGTGCCGCAGTTGGCAGAGCTGGAGAAGTGACCCGAGCCCTTGGAGGAGCCCAGGAGACTGTGAGTGGGTCCCCGACATTAGACATTGTTTTATTTACACTGTTGGAGTTTGGTTTTACTTTGATCGGATTGTGACTGTGCTCTCGTTCTTTCCTCTTGAAGTAAGAAAGTATTTAACTTAATTTTGATTTTTACAAGTGCCCATAAATAAGTGATTTTGAACTTTTAAAAGAGATACTGGGTTTTTAAAGAGACTGGATAGTTTAAAGGTACTGGACTTTTAATGTGTTGGAATTTGTAAAGACTGATACTTTTTGAATTATTTTTTAATGTGGGATGAATGAGAAAGGAAAGTTTGTGACTTAACAGTGATGTGTTTGTGTCAAGTTGACAAGGGGTACTGGCTGGTTTTATATCAATTTGATAAAAGCCAGAGTCATCTGAGAGGAGGAATCCTCAATTGAAGTAATGCCTCCATAAGACTGAGCTGTAGGCACCTCTGTAGGGCATTTTCTTAATTAGTGATTGATGGGGGTGGGGTCATCCTTGGGTTCTATAAGACAGCAGGTTGAGCAAGCCCTGAGGAGCAAGCAGGAAGCAGCACCCTCCACGGCCTCTGCATCAGCTCCTGCCTCCAGGTTTCTGCCCTGTTTGGGTTCCTGTCCTGACTTCCTCCAGTGATGAACAGTGATACAGAAGTGTAAGCCAAATAAACCCTTTCCTGCCCAATTTGGACACAGTGTCTCATTACAGCAATTAATAACCCCAAGTAAGACAGAGGGCTAGAGGTTTTACTTGGCTTGGTCAAATCAGTGGATATTTCTGAAAACAGGTGCTTTGCTAGTAGGAATGAAAATGACCCATTTCCCCCAACTCTTTCATTACTTTAAAATATTTTACAGCGTGTGGAACATGACAAGGGCACACAGAATGGTTTGTGTAGAAACATTATGGCCCAGGAAGCCCCGTACCTGGTCGCACTGTGTGTATGCACGCGCCTCCTGAGTTGCGTTCTGTCTCAGCCAGGAAAGGACAAATTCAGGCTCTTTAGCTGCATGGGAAGGAGGCAGTGTGAAGGGTGAACATCTTTAAGGAAAGGGCCTGAGACCTTGGAGGCTGAGAGACAGGAGGTGGCAACAAGGTAGGTTGGTGGGCAAAGCAGCAGACTATGTGGGGTGCTCTGAGCCTCCTGCACCTTACTCCGTCTCCGAGATGCTGAGTCTCCCAGCGTCTGAGTGCCAAAACCATTTGTATTGTGTTTGAACCCATCAAAAGATTTTTAAAGAAAAGCGTGTCTGGGTCTTAGTAAAAATTTCCCCCTGGGTCAGGAAAGACATGGCTTTTCCACACAGAAAAAGAATAACTTTAATATAGTTTGATTTCATGGCAGAGGGGTTGTAGTCTCAGAAGCACAAACTGGAGTGTGTCATGCTGGGGTGACCAGTGTTACACTGATATGGACCCATAGTTCATATTGAAGTGCAGGGCAGTAATGTGGACAGATGGGTCAGTCTGGGGTGTCTCCTTAGTGGATATCGGGGACTCTGGTTTCCTGTGTTAACCCCACAGCTACAATTGGGTTGCAAATGTATAAGGATTTAGTGGAGAGCTGGAGGCGCTCAGCGGAGCACGGGGCGGGAGCACTTCCTGGTGTCAACAGATGGGCCGTGGCGTCAGCTCTGAACCGTGTGTGAAGTGGTTGTGCACGCTGGCCAGCAGAGGACGTACAGTCCAGAGGGAGCTGCCTGTTGAGCAGCTGTAGGAGTGGGCAAGCACCCCGGTTCTTACTTCTGTATTGTAAGTTTGAACGTCACTTTCCCTTCATAGGGGTCGTGGGGATTGTCGAAGGTCACGTGGTCGGCCAGGATCTTGCACACGATGAGGACCTCTGTGTTCTTGGGGACGTTGAGAAGCTTGGCTGCTACCAGCGGGTTACTGTAATGGGGCTGAAGTGGAGGCACAGGGGATGAGATGCTGGGAAAACCCTGATGCTAAGGAAAAACAAAACTACCTGAAGAGCGGGCGGAGGGCGGACTCCCCTGTGTTCTGTCTTGGGGTCAGGCCTGGTGGGCCTAAAAGAGCCCTCGGATCATAGAGAGGTGGGCTTCTGCCCACAGCAGCTAGGAGCATCCATGGGCCACGAATGGCAAACAGGATGTGAAAGTAAAATGGGGAGAGGCGCAAGCAGTGCAGAGGAAATGCTACGGGGGTGGGGGTGGGGGATTCACAGATGCTGGGAGGAGTGGGGGACCCTCAGCCTAAGGGAATCAGGTTGACATCCATGTTTTTCTCGGGGCTGCATTTCTAGGTGGTTGAAAGAAGTGTTCAGGACTGGCTGAGGCACTTCTTTCTTCCATTCATTTTCTTTCTTTGTTTCTTGTTTATTTTTCCAAGATAGACTCTTACACAACCCAGACTGGCCTTGTGTTTGATATGTAGCCAAAGCGACCTTGAGCTCCTGATCCCCCTGCCTCTACCTCCCAAGTGCTGGGATTACGGGTGTGACCCACTCTGCTCTGCCTGTGCTGGGATTACGGGTGTGACCCACTCTGCTCTGCCTGTGTCTTGTTTGCTGGGTCTGAGGTAGTTCAGCAAGCGCACTGGGGCAGAGCGGAGTGACTCACCTGTGCTTTCTTGCCGTAGTAGGGGAAGTAGTGGAGACTGAAGGTGCCATTGGGAGGATAGTACTCCACCTGCAAGGGCTCAGTGTCCTTCCGGGGCTTTTGGGGATCATCCTGGGAAGAGAGGCCACAGCTGAGTCGAATAGGCACTAGGGCACATGTTCTTTTGTGTACAAGTACCCATGTCAGTTGTGTGTGTACTGTGTGGCACACCCTGGTAGCAATGCCAGTGATCACATCAAAACTTCTTTGCACGTAAGTACAATAGAATCAGCTTTCCTAGCCAGGGCTGATAGCCTGGCAAGAACATAGTTTCTCAAAATGCCAAACCTCAGCCACTTTCCACCCGACTTAGCCTATTTTAGAGTCTTGGCTGAGAGATGGAACCTGGAAAGTTGTGTTAGCTCATTAGCATATGACACGAAAGCTGAGCTCATTGGCCAAAGCCACATTCAGAGTCTGTGCAGTTTTCTGGATTAAGCGCAAACATGCTTAATCTATTTCCTTTCGTTGTCGAGGTCAGACCTGCCCAATGGGTAGCTTACGGTCAACAGTGACCTCTCAAATCTCAGGTCCACTGGTGTGGCAAAGTAATTTAGAAAGGGAGGAATCTGGGCGGTGGTGGCACACGCCTTTAATCCCAGCACTTGGGGCGGGGGCAGAGGCAGGAGGATCTCTGTGAGTTCTAGGTCTACATAGTGAATTCCAGGACAGCCAGGATGACACAGAGAAGCCCTGTCTCAGAAAACCAAACCAAACCAAACAAAAAAGTGAAGAACATGCCTGAAACCCTAGGGACAGAGCTATGAGATGTTCCTTGGATCTCACGGACATGCCCCTCTGATGTGTCAGTTAGGCCTCAGCATGGAAAACAAGGCTTGGAAACCGTTTAGTGAAGGCACATTTAGCTTTTGATATATTTGATATTGCAGTTAGCCATTTCACCAGGAAGGTTTCTTTGAGCTTGTTGCCACCTAAGCAGACATACTAAGCCCCATTAAACGACTATGCTGTTGGCAACCTGGGATAGTTTTGTAATTAAAATATAATAACCATTCGGAAGTAGAATGGTGGGTCACGCATGTTGACCCCAGGCTCTGCGAAACACTACAAAGGGCACAGAGCTGATGAGGGGAAGCCATAGCTACAGCGTGGTTCCTGTGTCGTCTGGCAAAGGCTGATGACGTGACAGTTGGCACGTGCCCAGGGATAACTTGAGCCCTCACCCCACCCCTCTCCCTGCCCTGTCCCAGCTGTGCTTACCTGGAAGGTGCAGTCCACTCGGGGGGCTGTATTGTTACTGGGGAGGAACTTGACAATCTAGAAGAAAGGTTGCGATGTGCCCAGGGCGTGCAGGCAGGCACTCACACACGCTTCTGAGCCATTATTCCGGGGTACCACAGGAGGGCAGCACTGAGACAGAGGGCTCTGGCCACTGGCACCACCCTCAGGCCTGCCTTGGTGATGGGTAGCAGCCTCTGTCCAACCGTGCTGCAGAATGGGTCTACCAACTGCTCTCAGTGGGGGTCCCCACATCCCACATTCCCTCCCAAGACTTTGAGCCTCAGTCACGGTCCCCTGAGCTATGAGCAGGACCTGCCTTTGGCTGCCAGTGGAGCCCTGATCACAACCTGCTTGCCAGGCAGCTCTGGGGCACTTCCCCAGCTGCAGGGCTTCCTGGAGGGTTCTGAGCATAAGTGTGAGGCTCACTAAGGCCCTATGAAATGGAAAGAGGCAGCGAGGCCAATTGGGCTTTCAGCTGCCACTTGGTCCCTATAGGACCGACCCTGAAAGACTTCTATTCCAGGGAGACCATGGCTTTAGCTTCTCCCAGTCCGAATCCAAAACTCAAGGCCCCTGCTGGCTAAGATCTCTTCTTCATTAGCTCTGTGTCTTATTTACGCAATATTTATAACTATCAGTCTGGCAAGGCACCGTCTGAATAGAAAATTCTAGATTCATATTTGAGAGCTGAACTCGATGAATGCGCGTGGAGTCGGGGGGTGGGGAGTGGATAAAGGGCTCAGCCCCCGGGGCTGAGTGTGAGGAAGGGGCCGCCTCCGAAGCGGGGGGCCCTCGATACTCACCCTGTTCATTTTAATAATGAAGCAGGGCTTTCCCTCCTCGAAGCCAAAGCTGGGGTCCACCAGGCCTGAGCAGTTCTGCAGCATGTCTGCAGTGAACTTGCAGGAGAACTTGGTGTGGTTTGGAGCCGCAAAGCTCTCCTGGAAGAAGTACCTTTCCGATGTGCAGTTGATGCTGTCTTGCTGGGAGGCCGGGGTGTAGCCTGCAACACACACAGCCCCTCAGCAAACAGCCCCCCACGGAGCACCCTGAGTCTCCAGTGAATCTCTCAGGAGACAGGCGCACTGCTAAATTCGTGCTCACCCACCTGCTAAGAAGCTGTGGAGCGTGTGTGTGAGGCCAGCCCAGGAGTCGTTCTCAGAGACGTTGTAAGAAATCTGCAGCCCTCTTTCCCCGTACACATCAGGTCTCAAGGTTACCCCTGCAAGCAAAGGCCACCTCCTTGGTCAGTTTCTCCAAGTGCTCTCAGCCCTGAGGTTGTTCAGACTCACAAGCACCAACCACAGGGAGTTGACCTGAGGTAGATCCAGGCCCTTACTCTCCTAGCTGGAAGCTGCAAGACAGGTTCCCTCTAGTCAAGGAAGCTTGGCAGGAACATTATAAAGAAGGGCCTAAGGCCTCTGAGGACATAATTTTGGGGCCCCTGCCCTCTGCAGAATGCAGCTCAGTGGGCATGAAGGACTACTTCCTGGTAGCAGTCTTGTACATCCTCCCAGATAGTTCCCTGTGTGTGCACAAGCATATAATATGAGTGCACAGGCTCCTTGTCTCTGTGGCCCTCCCCACAAAACCAAAGCCAAAGTCAGATGTTGCAATTTAGGCTCATTGTCTCTCTCAGGAAGCTGTGGGGACCCTGCCCTGGGTGTGTGTGGGGGAGGGGTCTGCCTTCCTGTATGCTTCCCCAAGAGCATTGCTGATGCCCTCCTGATGCTCACCTGGGGACTTTAGCTGGTCCTGGTAGTCTGGGGTGTAGGGGTCGATGGTCTGCATCAACACGTAGATGCACAAGGCGAAGAGACCAGTCATGACCACGTAGAAAGCTGCATAGTACAGGCTGATCCACACTGCGGAGAGAGAGCTGGAAGTAGCCACCTCAGCTGCGGCAGTGAACATGGCACAGACATGGCTTTCTCCCTCTCCGGCACAGAGCATTGTTGGTGTCGTGCAATGCTCTCCTGGTGCTGTGCCATCAGCACCTCTACTGAGTTCTAGAACTTTCTCATCCAACTGGAATCCCTCCGCTCTTTGGCACCTGTGTACCCTTACTCCCCAGCCCTGGACCTCACTGTCTCCCTCCATCTCTAATTTCCCTCCCTTGGAGGGAGCTTAGAGCACCAATTACTATTTCCACAGCTAGCGTGGCTGGATCCCAGAGCCTGTCCTTCTGCACCATGTAGTTCCTCACATTACAGAGAGGGAAAGGCAGAAAGAGGCAGCTGCTGGCCAAGAGGAGCCCAGTGCTTGATCTGACTGGGCAGGGCCATGGCTGAGTATGTATCAGGTTGTGTTCTGGGTACCTGGCAGGAGCTTGCCCTGTGTTTTACAGAGGAGAGGGATAGTGAGCATGCTGGGCCAACCTAGCTCCTGCAGCTCCCAGAGCACTGCTGCTTCAAATGTCAGTGGAAGGAGCTGCAGAAGGGCCGTGCTTGGTGGCAAGTGTTCCAACCCCGATGGGAGCCAGGCTCTATGGGCTCCTGAGGGCCTCCTTTGGTGACATTCCTTTCAAGTCAGACTTGAGCATGACCACACTCCTCTGGGACACAGCCTTAGATTTGGGCTACTGGGAAGTCCTCACAGCCATGTTTTGAATGCTTCCCAGCCATGGGTGCCATTACTAAGCAACATGCTGCCAAAACATTTAGTCTTCCTGGGAAGGTCTTTAAGAACATGGGATGTTCCTTCCGAATGCATGATGTGGGGACTTTCTCCCAGAAAGTCATTCTCCAGTGACCCAAGAAGTGACTAAAGAGCAGGACCAAGTCAGTGGGGACAAGAGATGGTGGGGAGGTCACAGCCTAGAGGCCTGCTATGGGATTGTGGCTTCCCTGGAGGGCCAATGCATCAGTGGCCTGGATGTTGTAACATCCAAAGGCCTGACCCTGTTTTTATAGGATTGACGAGGCTATACACCCACTTAGCTTCATGGTCTCCCAGGGCAGATGCCCAAGCATGTTCAGAAAGGGCCAACAGAGGAAGATCTCCCATTGCAGGGCTGACATGCTCAGTACAGTTCCTACCTGTGGCTTCTGTCTAACTCATCTAACCTGTCTGACCCACAGACACAAATCTCAGGGGTTTTGTTGTTGTTGTTGCTCCTCCATCTTCTTGACTTATCTGCTCATGGGTTGGCCTCAACATCTCCCAGGAGCAGACGAAGGATCCCGGCTGTGCCACCATGAAGATTGATTTCTCACGTGAGCAATGCCATGGAATCTCACAGCCCGAGAGCCGCTGTGGGTAGGAGATCCACACCACACAGAGAAAGAATTTGGCCCAGGTGACAGGGTGTGTCCAAGTCACTGAGACTGCTGTTCTCAGCCTACAGCCTCAGCACCACTTCCTCTAAACACTGTGCGTGCCTCCTTTCCTGTGAGCACTTGCCCCGTTCCTTTGTTTCTGCCCTTTCTCTTGAATTATGCTTTCTCCAGCCCCTGGGACTGCCATCCACAGAGCCTGAGGCCACGGCCTCAAATCAGGCTGTGAAACTATTCCAGAAAGTTCTGAGTGGCATTGCAGTTGTTAAGGAGGCTCATAGAAGACTTGGCAGCCAGAATGGCCTACCACACTAGGTTCCCAAGGGGATAGCTGACAGCCCCATTGTCTGCCCAAGGGCCACATTTGCTGTCCCTTCTTCAGGTGGCCCGCTTCCTGGGATGGTCGCAGTACCAGCTCTGCTTCTGTGCTTCCCCGTTTCCTCTCTGCCCTAGAACCAATTGTATTTTCCTGAGTCACCAGAGACTCGGGGGTACTCTCTACACCTAGGAGGCCTCAGAGCCTTGAGGAGGGTGTACCACATCTCCTTCTACATGAACAGTGAATATTTTCCATGTCCAAGCTGAGCTGAGGCTACCTGAATTGTCCCAGAGGTGAGTCGCCAGGTACCACCCGCCCTAAGTCTATTGTCATCTTAGTTTTTTATGCTCTTGAGAAGGGTAGGTAGCAGATCAGCCAAAATAGCCTTTAATTAAAGGCTGTTAATGTGCACAGACCTGGAGGGCCCTGGACTATATCCCATATGGCTGCTGAGGGAACCCGAAAGAACAGGGCCTGGGCCCTGCCTTCTGAGGAGGCAGGCGGCACGCACCCTGTATTCCCCAGTGATGCAGCTGTGCAAAGCCCTCGCTGTGCCCCTCCACACTGTAACTCCCATACCATGGGTCCTGGAGAATCTGAAAGATAGTCGCTCTTTGGGGGTCTCAGGAGCACTTCCTGTTTGTGCAAGACTTACTCTGTGAGGGGATTTCCTGAACAGGTGTGGGGCCGCACAGTCAGTAAGGACCCTTCTGCTGCTACAGTGGCCCCAGAAATGAGCCCTCCAACCCCCAAGAACACCATAGGCAGCTATAAGAAAGGAACTCTGGATATTTCTGCTTAGCCCGCCTGGTCCAACAGCTACACAGGGGGCTTCAGCTACAACCTGGAAATCAGGGAGGTCTCCAAATATGCCCTGCGTGTTAGAGTCCTGTCAACTGTCACAGTAGAACAAGTTCACCGAAATAAATCCCTGCCTCCCAAGTGATCTGAACAAGAAGCTACCATCGCTCCATGTGACTTAAAAGAATTTGTTTCAGAAAGATCTTTAAAATGCTGTTTCCTAATTCTGGATGAAGCTGAGGTCAGTCTTGGACCTGCATGACGGGTGTTCTGGAGTCCAGGCCTCAGGGCCATCTGGGGACCCTGGCTTCCTGCTGAGAGGTGAGGCATGGCCTGCAGTATGTCCCCAGATGTCCCATCAGGGCCTGGGTCCCACCAGCTGCCAGCCCTCTGCCTCACCCTACACCCCCTTAACGTGGCCCACACCTACCCCAGCGGGCTGGGGTGCGGCCCAGCATCTGCCCAGTGTCTGAGTTCCAACAGTAGTGCCGGAATTCGGCCATGCGCTGGCTGCATGACTTCTTCTCTTGCAGGGCTGCCATGTTCTTGCCTGCTTGCCAGGACTGGGCCTGGGAAGGGTCCTCTGGGGCTTATAGCCTCCTCTATATGAGGCCAAAGGCATCACAGCCGGCTATCAGTTCCCTACTATCGCCTCTACAAACACAAGGGAGGGTTGGGGCTTGCCTGCTATCTGCCCTCTACTGTCCCAGAAGTCACCTGGCCCTTGGGATGCCCTTGGCTGACAACTTACCCTGACGGCAACTGAAGGGAAGCGTTTCTGGTATGAACAGCCTCCTAGGCCGTGCCTCACCCCTCCTTCAGGGGAGGGAAAACACAGACTGGCAGTTTCCAGGTAAAATGCCAGAGGCCTGGTATCAGCCATCTCTCCATTCAGGTCAGAGACCTTGAACTGCTTCCTTGAGACTCCCCTCTTCATTAGCACTGTGGAGAAGGTGCCTGAAATGTGCCCACAGCTGCCCTGGAGTGGCCCTGCAACCCTGTCCTCAGTGTTTTTCTCCTGCTCATGGTGGTGGGGGCAGAGTCACAGAGGGAATGGCTGGAGACAGCAGTAAAGGACCACAGTGAACAGAGACGGAAGTGCTGCCATGGAGGGATCCTGTCTTCTGGTCCCTGCCATGAGGATGTTTTCCTGCCCTTTGCTGGATGGCGGGACTAGAGTGTCTTTAAGGTTCCTTGTGTCTGCTGAGGGACTCCCACTCACGGGACCTGAAGGTGCCTCTGTCCCAGCTTCTGGCTGATGAAGTTGTGATATTGGAGCTATTGGGAGGAGCCTCTGTGTTTCTCATACCCAGGTGGGCTGTGCTGACTGTTGGAGCTACTGCCAGGGTCCAGCTCAAGGGTAGAGTAGATAGATAACCCAAAGCTACAAATGCCGGATGCCTGCCCCCACCTGGTACTTTAGATGTGTCCCTCGGCCACTGCCCTGTGCTCCAATTGGGAAGAGCTCCATAAATTCCACAAATGTGCGACCAGCTCGAGTTGAAAGCAGCATCTTCAGGCCAGGTGTCTACTTCTGGAAGTGGAGGCGATGCCATGGAGGTGGGGTGTTCTCTGTACTTTTTCAAATGAACTCAAGACAAAGCCTGACCCATGCGAATGGTCACCTACCACCAGGAACTCATTTATGGTCACATCCACGTAGGCTTTCCCTTAGACTTAACGCCAAGAAAGTAACCCGCAAAAAGAAATGTGTAAATTAGAGCAACTGCAGCCCCGAGATAAATGAAAGACATGCTGCCAACAGGAGAAGACCTTTGAGAAGCATCCATCTGACAAAGGGTCAGGCACATGACAAACATGCGAAGGAGTCTTCAGGTTCAATGATAAAACCCAAACAGTCCCACAGTAGAATATGGCAGAAAGATACTAGAAATGTTACCTCAAAGTGGAGGTGTGGCTGGCACACTGGCCTATAGGAAAGTGCTCTGTGTGGTTCACTCTTGGAGAAAGGCAAATGAAAACCACAAAGAACAAAGAAATAATTTCATGTTCAGGAAAATGGGTGGAGCTGGATATTCCGTTAAACGAAATAAGCCAGATCCAGACAAGGGTCACAAGTTTCCTAACATATACAGAAGGTAGATAAAATAGAAGCAAAAACATTCCCAGAGACATGAAAGCAGAAGGGGGAACTATCTGGGAAGGACGTCAGTGGGGAGAGAAGGGGAGTCCAGAGAATGATGGGGGAGCGAATATGTTCAGAACATTACGCATGAATGTGAAACTCATCGTTTTGTACAATTAATGTGTGTTAATGAACATTACCAGGGCAGAATGGCCAAGTAAGCAAGTGCCCAGTCCTGGCAAGGACATGGGTGTCTGGCTCCAAGGGCTGCTGGTGAGAATGGAAGATAGGCCCATCCCTGGACACCAGTTTGTCAGTTTTTTAGAACAAACATAAAGCTACCCAGACTTATACTCTTGGGCATTTATCTCAGAGGAGTAGAAATTTACACACACACACACCTTCGTATGTAACAACTCGAGGCTGGAAAGGAGCCACATATCTTCCTGTGGGTGACCAGGAAGAACATGGAGTGTCTATACACAACATGGAGCAATATTCAGCCACGGAAGACCGAGCTGTGGGCACTGCCATCCACTTCTGGAGAATTCTCCCGGAGGACAAACCTCGTCCCTCACTGGGCCAGCGTTCACATAGCCCCCTTTCAGTGGTACAGTGCAACCAGACAGCAGGCCAGGCCTGTGGGTCCCTGGGGACTGAGGGTGTGAGAAAGGCTTGTCTACAAAGGGCAGCTCAAGGGTCTGGGTGTCACGGGAGTCCACTGCTTCTGTGTCAGAGATCCACTGAGATGCTGTGCTGCAATTTGGGGAGTTATTACTGTTAGGGGATCCTTCTCCCCATTTCCCCCTTGCTCCTCTCATTGTCCCCACATGTATACACTCTGCTGTTATCTCAAAAGTTTAACTGAACAAGGATACCCAAGAGATGAGCTTGGGAGACACTACTCTGCCCCTCTGTCTGAATAGTCTGGTCTGGGAACCTAACCCCTCCTACTTTGGTGGCCAGATTCTCCTCAGCCCCTTCCACAAGGGGCCTTCCTGGTGTGAAGGCAGTCTGGATTCTTCAGCCCTAACCCTTTCATGGTCCTAACCTGAGGCTTCCATATAAATCACCTGGGAGCCTGTCAGAGGAGGCCTGAGCTCCATGGAGCCCTCTGGGGCAGGCAGAATATGGATCTCAGTGCTCTGGGTGGCTGGCAACGTACCCCGCAGTTAAGAGCAGTGTCCCCTTTGGTCCTGATTGGTGCAAGAGTCAGCTACGGGCACTGCAAGGTCACCAGCTGCTTAAGTGACAGAGCTGGGACTAGCACAGGTCACCTGGGGACAATAAAAGAGTATTTACCTCAAATATTTACTCGCCAATCTTCCTGTCACAAGCCCTTACTAGGAGGTGGGGGTGTGGGAGAGACTGGGGGTTGTCATTCACCAGAAGTTTTCTCTTTTCACTTAGTCACAACAGAAGATCCTGTCCCTACCCAAAGCACCCTGCTGCCCTTCAGGAAAGGTGGGTGGCCTGAACATTCTAGCCTCCGGACTTGGGTTTTTGTTAATTCTCAACCCTTCCCTTTTTCCTCCCTGGAGGTGCTCACTCCCTGTGGCTCCTACTCAAACTGTCAGGAGTCTCTACAGACAGGACAGACGTCCCCAGGAGATGGTGACATGCCCACAGATTCTACCATCCCCCAGGTGGGTCTGAGCTGGATCCTGAGTGTGCCCCAGATGAGTCCCTGCTGTTTCAAGCCTGTCTCCAGTGTGTCCAACTGAATCCTAGGTACATCCCAGGCTCTTGCCTCCTGAGTCTTCCGGCTTGATGGGGAACTCAGTGGGATGGTCTGTGGGTCTCCTACTCCCTTTCTTTGTCCTCTAACCATCTCATGGTAAATCTTCAAGGAGAAGACTTGTTGGCCCCCCATCAAGTGTCCACAGTGTCACCTACAGAAGGGGAAGCTGGTGAGCTTTCCCCTCTAGATTCCTGTTATCAGGAGGCTTCTCGCCTGATACTTGGTTCGTTTCTTTGTTTTTTGAGACAGAGTTTTTCTGTGAATCCCTGGCTGTCCTGTACTCACTTTGTAGAGCAGGCTGGCCTGGAACTCAACAGAGATTCTGCCTGCCTCTGCTTCCCAGAGTGCTGGGATTATAGGTGTGTGCCACCGCTCCTGGCTTGCCTGCTACTTCTTAAGGGTAAAAATGAAATAGTGCAGAAAACACAGAAAACAACCATCTTTAGAAATGGAGATGTCCCTGGGACTAACCACCCTCTACCCCAGACCCACGTCCCAGCAGGACACAGACAGGTCCTGTCCACCAGCCACAGCCACGGCCACGGAAAGATGTAACTGTTCCCAAGGAGCCTTCGCTGTGTCCTTCCCTTGGGAACATGAAGGCAATGCCCAGGGGGAAAGAGCAGAGCTGAACTCTAATCCGATTTGAAGCAGCTTAGGGGATTGTCTTTTTCTGGCACTTGCTGGTCACCCCTAAGGTGTCCTCAGTGACCCCCGGGCTGGGATTTAGCTAGATGCTTGTCAGCCCTGGTCTCTCTAGGCCTCTCAGTGGGTGCCCAAGAATCTTAGCCTCAGCTGCATGCCTCCCTTGTCCCACAAGGGCAGGAACAGGCCACAGGCCAAGGGCATAGGGTCAGGCCTGCTTTGGCTGCAGGCATCTTGAGCTTGACTTCAGCTTATGGATCTTAACACTTGAAGTGGACACGGGGCACCATCGGGATGGATTTCGGGTCCTTGGAGACTGTGGTGGCCAACTCTGCCTTCATCGCTGCCCGCGGCAGCTTTGATGGAAGCAGCTCTCCGTCATCCAGAGACAAGAAGTATCTGGCCAAGCTCCGTTTGCCCCCGCTGTCCAAGTGCGAGAGTCTCCGTGACAACGTCGGCCTGGAGTTTGAGAGCCTGTGCTCAGAGCAACCCATTGGCAAGAGGCTCTTCCAACAGTTCCTGAAGACAGATGAGAGACATGTGCCAGCCCTGGAGCTCTGGAAGGACATCGAAGACTACGACACAGCTGATGATGACCTGAGGCCGCAGAAGGTGCAGGCCATCCTGGCTGAGTATCTGGACCCAAAGGCCACACTCTTCTGCAACTTCCTGGACCAGGGCATGGTGGCAAGGGTGAGGGAAGGGCCAGCTGGCACCCAGGATGGCCTCTTCCAGCCTCTGCTGCAGGCCACCCTGGATCACTTGAGCCAGGCCCCCTTCCAGGAGTACCTGGGAAGCCTGTACTTCCTGCGGTTTCTTCAGTGGAAGTGGTTGGAAGCCCAGCCCATCGGTGAAGACTGGTTCTTGGACTTCAGGGTCCTGGGGAAAGGGGGCTTCGGGGAGGTATCTGCCTGCCAGATGAAGGCTACTGGCAAGATGTATGCCTGCAAGAAGCTCAACAAAAAGCGGCTGAAGAAGAGGAAGGGGTACCAGGTAGGGAGCCCAGCAAGCAGGGGAATGCTCTCGGGCCGGAGGGATGATAGAATGTAGGCCTCCCACAAGACTCCCACTAGACCTCTACATAGGCCTGAGTACATGTGCTGCCATTTGGACACTCTTGGTTCAGGCAGCCACTGCCAGGGCCGTAGTCCATCGATGCTCAGGAGCAGTCCAGGAGGAAAGCAGCTGCAGGAAGCTACTGTCTGGAGTGTGTATCTGGCTATCTAGAAATCTCTCCTCAAAGTGTGGCTCCTGTTGTGACCATGGGCTTTGTTAGCTGAACATCACTTTGGCAGGTACTGTTCACAAGAGGCAGAACCTATCTGTGATGCTGGAGTGCAGGACCACTTCTCCCAAACACAGGTTTCCAGGGACAAGAATGAGTGGAGGACATAGGCAGGGTGCCAGTATTTTATTTCCTTCTTTGTTGGCGTCAGTGTCTAGATAAGGCAGGATCAGCGAAAGCAGCTTATTGTCCAAGGGACACAGCCCCCCTCCCCCACAGCCCAAATGTACAGATAATTCGGGGAAACTCTTAGGGTTGACACCAGCCCCCAGCACATCCCCAAGCCTTTAGTGAAATGTCAAACATTAGATGCCAACAGCAAGTGGAGGCATCAGGTGCCTTTACCAGGGGCCTTGGGGACTTTACCTCATGGTGGTCTAATGTTAGTCTTCAAAGAAGAGCTTTCTGGAGGGGAGGAGGAGAGGAGAAGGCTGGGAGGAGAGGAGGGAGGAAAAACTGTGTTTGGGGTTGTGATATGTGGAAGATGCATTTTCTAAAGAACCTTGGTGAATGATTTTTTTTTAAATTTGGAACTATTCATAAAATTAGAAAGTGTTTTAACTTTTCATTTTTATTTAAGGCATCGTAATTAAAAGACACAAAATTGCACACTTAAAAAAAAAAGCTTTATGCTCACATATGGTGGCACACACCATTAGTCCCAGCTCTCATGAGGCCCAGGCAGGTGTGGACCTCTGTGAGTTCAGCGATCCATGTGGAGCGTTCCAGGAAAGCCGGGGCTACATAGTGAGAACATGTCTCTAAATAACCAAACAGATAACTCTAGCTTTAAGGAGCTGTAATTCCAGTTCTGGGATACCCACCTCTACATGCCACCCCAGCACAGCACTGAACCTCCTCAGACTTCAGTGGGGCACATGCGGAATGAACTGGCTTGACCCATTCTCACCCCCTCCACACCTGCAGAGGTTTAGGATGAAGATAAGCAAAGCAGGCTCCGATGGAAGGCTGGGCTGCGCTGGGAGTCAGCTGGACCTAAGCAGGGACTAGATGGAACCAGTACAGGCGGAGGGTGGACAGGGCAGTGCTAGAGATGTCCCAGTCAACTCCAAGGCTAGAGCCCTGAATGAATGCACGCCAGATTTCAGACGCGACGCAAGCCTTTCCCATGCTGTGCCCAGCATGTGGCATTCCAAAGGACACTAAAAAACCACAATTCTGCTTCCAGGGCGCCATAGTAGAGAAGAGGATTCTGGCCAAAGTCCATAGCAGGTTCATTGTGTCTCTGGCTTATGCGTTCGAGACCAAGACTGACCTTTGTCTGGTGATGACCATCATGAATGGAGGTGACATAAGGTAAAGGTGCCTGACCCGGGGCTATTTTCAGCTAGGCTACCCAGCTCATGTCTGGTGGGCCCAGGGCTTGGGCTATGTCTGTCATTGCCTGTCCTCATGCATCTTCAAGAGTGTTGGGGACAGGTGACAGAGGGCATGTGCTGTGGATGGCTGTGGTAGGGTATTGTGGGTTGAGAGGACTAAAAAAAAAATGAAAATTAACGATTGCACTGCTTCCCAATCCTGCAGGGACAGAAAGCTAGCAGACTGGCTAGTGGCCAGCCTGCCTATTGCATATAGCAGGAGGGTGCTGGCCCTGATGGTGCCTGAGATGGCCAAGCCTGGTGGTACTCTGAGGTTGTTCCTGCATCCTTGGGGAGGTCAGGTCACTGGTTTTCGCAGGCTGGGTGACTTCACCATTTTTTTAAAGATTTTATTTATTTATTATGTACATAATATTCTGTCTGCATGCTACCCTTGTGTGCCTGCACCCCAGAAGAGGACACCAGATCTCATCATAGATGGTTGTGAGCCACCATGTGGTTGCTGGGAATTGAACTCAGGGCTTCTGGAAGAACAGACAGTGCTCTTAACCTCTGAGCCGTCTCCCCAGGCCCCAACTTCACCACTCTTTACCTCAGCTTCCTATTCTGTAAAATAGAGACAAACAGCAATGACCAAATTAGTGTAAGGAGGATGAGGTGGTAAGATCGTGGGGTAACTAGCACACAAGGGTAACATGATGAGATCCCTGGGCACCTGGTGCACAGTGAGACCCTGGGGTGCCTTTGGGAACATAGGGTGCCACTAAATCTCTGTGTCTCTCAGTTCATCTGCTTTTATTTACATCACCGCTCAAGCAGGGCCATCTGCCTTTTCTTCAGATGAGTAATAGGAGGTCTAGACTGTCTGTGAGAATCCTATGGAAAGGGAATAGAGCTGCAAGGAATGCTGGGTGATTCTGGGTTATACTGTGCCCCCCTCCAAGCCCCGCAGGAGCTTCTGATTATCTTCCCCCCTTCCCCTGCAGCTTAGGTCATTCACAGCTTCTTCCTGTGGGCTTTGCTTCCCTGTAAAGTGTTGAGGTGGCAAGTGGAAGGGAGAATACAAAAAAGGACAAACTTGAGGCCTGTGGAGAAGGGGCTGGGAAGGAAATGCTGACATCAAATCCATCCAGGGGTCCACAGCCTCGTGGAGCAGACCACGGTGTACTTGGAGATTGGGGGTTACTTATGTTTTAAGAAACTGGGGATAAGCTCACCTCCCTTGGCCCTGACCTGGCACTGCTCTGAGGGCAGAGGGAAGGAGGTGTTAGGGAACAAGCTTATATGCTCCTAACGGTTGCCTCTCTAACAGTCATGGGTGAGGTGGCATCTGAGGCCACCTTGGTATAAGTGTGCCCTAAGACCCTGGCTCTCTGTTTCTGCATTTTACAGCCCTTAAGCTGTGTGTGTGTGTGCATGTTGCGTGCCCCCCCCATGCATATGTGCCTCGTATGGTGTTCTGCCCCCAGGTACCACATCTACAATGTAGATGAGGAGAACCCTGGCTTCCCAGAACCACGAGCAATCTACTACACAGCACAGATCATCAGTGGCCTGGAGCACCTGCATCAGAGACGCATTGTCTACCGTGACCTCAAGCCAGAGAATGTGCTGCTGGACAATGATGGTGAGCCCCTGGAGTGGACAGAGGCTGCAGCAGCCTTCGGGGCCCAAAGCACGCATTCTTCAGCTTATTTGAAAGTCTGCTGCTGAGGGGCCCAGTGGTGTTAGGGTATAAAAGACAGTGGTGTAAGCTATGGTGTGTGTGTACATACATACATGTATGTGTGTATGTATATATGTATGTATGTATGCATGCATGCATGTGGCAGGTGTTGCATGTTTGTGTGTAAGCTATGTATGGTATGTCTATTATGTATATGCTATGTCTTTGCAGGGAGTGGCTACGTGTGTGTGGAGTGTGGTATGTGAGCACATAGAACATATGTGCTATGCTTCTGTGAGGGGAATACTGCTGAGCCC
>CM053764.1:111738882-111758744 GCA_028658305.1 Pachyuromys duprasi | reverse complement strand
TGACCCCAGCAGCCCAGCCTGGCTTCATCTGCTACCCATGGGCACCCAGGGGCTTGCCACAACTTTGTTAATTCTCCAAGGGCCCATGGAATCGTTTAGGTAGTTTATACCTGAGAGGCTGGGAGAAGGGGTGAAATCCCCATGTGTGGAGGAAATAGAGACAGCAGCAGACAAACAAGGTGGGTATGTTTGTTCTGAATGCTGAGGGTTCAGACCTGGCTATGAGCTGAGCACTGCAAGCAGAGGTACCCTAGCTTGGCCCTGAAGGAGCCCAGACTCTGGTAGGGGTGCAGATGTGGAGGCAGATGGCCTCTAAAGAGACACTGGGCATGCTTCCAGCTCAGCAAGAACAGAGGCCAGGGAACAGGCAGGTGTCCCCGCAGCTGCAGGAACCAGGCAGGCAGGGGCTTTGGGGCTGGAGCTGGGGCTAGCAGGAGCTTGACCAGGGGTCTGTGGGCACCAGATGCCTGGTTGCCTTGGCCCAAACTCCAGGAAATGGGAGACGTGCCAGGCATTTTACAAAACTGGCCACAATCTGACTGTTCTGAGTCTAAAGGGACATGTATACACATTAGCAACGGGGCTCGGTGTAACTAAGTTTGGGAATGACTGGTGCAGGACAGGACTGAGTTCCTTAGGTCTTCAGAGTTCTTCTCCTGCAGACTGCAGTGAGGTGTGTGCCTGAGCACTTCTAAAAGCTCCCTTTGTGGATTGACATACACATACACCAAACTGTACTGGGTCTTGTTTTGTTTTAAGATTTATTATGTATACAATGTTCTGCCTGCATGTGTACCTGTATGACAGAAGAGGGCACCAGATCTCATCATAGATGGTTGTGAGCCACCATGCGGGTGCTAGGATCTGGACTCAGGACCTCAGGAAGAGCAAGCAGTGCTCTTAACCTCTGAACCATCTCTCCAGCCCCTAAACTGTATATATTTTTTGAAGTGAAGAATAGCTTTTTAAAAATGCACTTACTTATGTGTGCATGCATACATCTGTACATGCTGTTGTGCATGCCTGCTTGACATGGCATGTCGTGGGTGTGGTGGTCATAGGATGGCTTGTGGGAGTTCATCCTCTCCTTTCCACCATCTGTTGCTCTACTTTTCAATCTATTTTATTTGCCTTTTTCTCCCTTCTCCACCCCAATCCCTTCCAACACCCCAATTCAAGGTCGGAGAGAAAAAAGGTTAATGGGAAGAAGGGAAGTAGTTTTCCTTAGCTACTTCCTTCTGGTTAGGGTGGTCAGGCTCCTTGGGGTGTGTCAATCTTTATTTCAGGATCTCTCCAACTTCTCGTCAGGCTGTGTCAACAGCAGCCAGGAGCAGCAGGGAGCACCAGAGGCCTTCTTCCTTCTCAGAGCCCCCTTTCTCTCTGGGCTCTGGCATTTATTTCCTCTCAGAGCCCACACAAGGCAAATAGTTTGCTGCTGTGGACCATCTGAATCAGTCCCACATCCCACACATGAGACTAAAACAAAGACATGTTTCATATCGTAAACCAAAACTTCCACAACAGCCATCTAGGACTTTGAACTCACATCAGGTTCGATGGCAAGCACCTTCACCTGCTGAGCCATGTCCCTAGCACCATGTTGTAGCTTTTGACATGTGCACCCACAAAATCACCAGCATAGTAAGGATGGAAAGCACATCTGTTTACCATTCTAGAGATGGTGTGAACCTGGGAGATTGGGCCTAAAAGTGAGGCCGAATAAAGTCTCATGTAACAGCCAACTTTGTTCAGAGCATCAGACAATTTAAACTCTGAGGGTTAAGAAGAGTCACGTGAGGAAAGTGTTCAATTACAAGGACAAGCAACATGTGGCAGAGATGTTTTTCCATAGAGGCACATGAATAGCAACAGTTGAAGTAAACGCGCTCCTATCCCTTACACCTGGGAGGAACACAGAAACACATTCCAAGAACAATTCTGTGTTCTGAAGAAACTGAGGTCTCAAGACTCATGTCTTATTTTCTTGGAGTTTTCTCACAAATCTCACAGACCTCTATTCTTGGACCGTGTTCCAACACATATCCGTTCCACCTATGTTGGCAAGAGAGAAAATACTTTTAAAATAAATCAATGGACCCCTAAGAGTTAAAATTTCCCAGAGAATCTGGTGTTGAGGGAAGGGACAGGCCGGTACTCTGATGCCAGCCAGTGAAGGAACTTTCCTCCCATGAAGAGACTTCATGCCCCTCTGTCAACCTAACAGACCATTTCTCTGGACAGACCACACATGAGGCAATGCTGGGTCAAAAACGAGGAGGACCAGATGGGCCAGGGCTGCTTAGTGATTTACGACCTGCTCTCTCGATAACCCTGAGCCTCATATTGGTACCCTGAAGACAGACTTGAGGTCACAGGAGGTATTATTTGTTCCTCTTCCTGCCATGGCCACACTGAATGAATCTTTTTCTGCCTTCATACTGCTTGCTTCTTTAATTTGCTGTACTAGAAACAGAAGCCAAACTGCATTTCTTGAGACTTTCCAGAGCTCAGGTTTGCACCCTGAAAACTCCAGTAAGACCACTGTCTCTCTTTCTCAGCCTCTTCCTCATTGTCCACTGATATGCCTGGTAATCCAGTACAGCACTTTAGAAGTGAGTATAATGTGCTCCTTTGCTGTGGTTTCTTCCACTCAGCACCATGAGCTGAAATTCACGCCTACAGTCACCACCTCGTATCAGACTGTGTCACTCTGCAGCAAGACGTTTATCCATTCACTCAGGGGACATTTAGGCAGTCGGCAAGGTCAGGCTGGTCAACACAGAGCTTCCCGGAATGGCTCGCATCACTTGGAAGCATGCTCCCACTTCTCTGGAGTGGTGGACTTGGTTGGTTGGAATACATCGAGATAATCTAACCTCACACAACTACACAGCTGGAAGATGAAGGAGGCTCTTTAAAACCTTTTCATAATCTTGTGGAGGTTGGTGACAGTTGTTTCAGATGTCAGTTTGACTGGGCTGAGAGATACTTTGACAGCTCCAAGGACTTATTTACGAGTGTGCTTGGGAGGGTGTCCTCAGAAGTGAAGTAGAAGGGGAAAAGGCCTCAACCACTGGGCACGGTGTCTAGTGCACAAGACTTGCTGGTAAATGGCTGTGCTGTTTAGTGTTTGTCATACAACTTACTATTGTAGAAAAGTGTCCTCCTACATCAAGAAGAAGTTTTCTGTACAGAGGACCATCACATGCTGCAGGCAGCAGCCTCGTCCACCTCCCTCACGCCTTCCTGATGCCCAAGGCCCAGTCCTGGCTGCAGCAGGCTTAACTCCACAGGGAGCAATAGTCTGGAATCTGGGTATTTTGAAAATGTAATCTGATTTAGATTTCCCAATAAGCAATCCCGAGAGCTGAAGAAATCTGTCTTCTGCTGGTCTGGAGATAATCAGAGAGACCTGCAAATTGCTGTGACATTTGGGAGGTAACTAGGCAGTTAAGACAGAGGTACACAGTTCCTCGCCAGGCCCAGATTCCTTCCTGTTGGAGCAAACCGTTTAGCACAGCCTTAGGTTTCCTGCCTTGACTTCCTTTCTATGACCACGGGCTCAAACGTGGCCTCGAGAACAAGCTTCCTAACAGCCCCCACATCTGATAGCTTCCATTAGGGGTGATGCATGCTTTCAGAACGCCCCAGGAATCACAGAGTCAGGAACAGACAAGACAGGTGCCTCACACTGTGACTACACTTTTCACATACTGCCTTTTTACTCCCCATCGATGCCCTGGGATCACAGATGGGGAAACCAAGGCATTGAATAAGCTTTCCAAAGGCAAGGTTAGTCAGTGGGAGAAACAACATATAAGTCAGGTAGGTCTGCTTTCAGAACTTAGCTCCATCTTGAGAGGGAGATGGACTCACCTGAATATTGATTTTTTATTCACCATTGACACGTTCACCCAATGGAATATTCTGTCTGTGCACAACGGAGGAGAGTGGCAAAGATAAGCCAGGCAGACCTGCCCTTTCAGGATTTAGCTACAATCACAGAGGAGCAGAGACAAGCAAAGCAGCTCATGCAGGAAATTCCACATGTGCTATGCAGCCTTGGGGTGACCAATTTCTGAGTGTGTAGCTTGCCTTTTGGCTGGCCATATGGGGGCTGGTGCCCAGTACAAGGTAGAGTATAGGGCTAGGGCAGAGGCAGGAACCCACAAGGTCAGGCAGGCATGGGTTAGGCCTGAAGGGTAGAGCTGAGCCCCCCCTCTCTCTAGAGCCCACAAGGCAGAGCTGTGTCAGAGTACCGTGGGGATCTCAGGCCTGGGCTGTGCCAACACTTCCCTGGGGTCTCCTCTTGCCTCGCTCTCCACTGAAGGGTCTTCCTGGCAGAAGAGGTCTCCCTCCCTGACAAGGACCCGGCTAGCAAGTGAAGATGGCAGGGGTGTAGGGGTAGGCATGGGCACACAAATTTCAGTCCTACCATTGACCTTGTGGGTCTCCCACAGAGGCTCATGTGCATACTGGAATGTGTATTGGAGCACACATGCTCACATGTGTGTGAGCGGTTTATGAGCATGTGTGTTCTGATACACACGTGTATCAGAACATACCCAGGCTCACATGTGTATCAGAACATACATGCTCATAAACTGCTCACACACGTGTGTAGCAGAAGGTACACGCTCACAGTGCTCAGGCTCCAAGGCTGGCGCTCAGCCCCACCTCTACACGGAGCTGTGCCTCTGTGGCTATGGCAGCTGGGCACATCTGATGGGAGCCGAACATTGCTTCCTGATACGCACCCCGAGGCTCGTGTGTGACCTCCCTCCACCCCTTCTGCTGTTGTGGCTGAACCTCCCCTCGACCCCATCCTCAGCCCCAGGAGAGTCCCTCCTGCTTTTTAAGAAGGCTGTCGATGTCTATGAAGCCTTCTCTTCCCTCTTCTCACTGTTGCTCACTTCTGCTCCAGGTTCAGGCTTTGGAGAAAACAACAGGGAAAAGACGTTTTGAAAATGTCCGCCGTCCCTCTGCCACAAGCCATAGCAGCACAGCAATGAAGTGTCCTCCCTGTACTGTGTCTGGCTGGCTGTGCAGCCAGCTCTCCTGATTTGTTGTGAGTTCTGGCCACCTCAGGAGGGAAGCGCAGAGTGCTGAGACTCGCGGTTTATCTTTCCTGAGTGAAAAGGGATGGTGAAGTGGTGACAAAAGATGGCAGCCATCAGTCCCATAGTCAGGGTAGGTCTCCTGGGAGGTACGTTCGCTCTGTTTCTCTTCTTAGATGCTCTCTGGGTCAGGAGATACTCATTCATGTGCTGGAGGATGACCCATTAAACTTCCCCCAGAGTCTGGGCTAGCCTCTGCCACCTGTCAGAGAAGAGCATCGAGGGGCCAACTCTCTGAGTGAACATTCATTGGCCTGGCACTTGGAGCCTCATGTTGGTCTGACCTCTAAGGCCCCCACTGATCTGAGGAGACAGCTGACAGCTAGGCCCTGAAATAAGGATACAGGCTTTGCCTGCTCTCAGCATCAGCCACAAGAACTTGTGGTCACCTTCCCCCAGCCACATCCACAGTCTGGCTCCTCCCAGCAGCTGTTTGGATGGCAACAGCCAGAGCCCTATGTCATCTGCCAGCTCGGTGCTGAGGAACTGGGTGGTGTGCCGACATACACGTAAGCCCTCCTGAAACTAAATAGCCCATGAAATGAAGCTGGAAATGAATAATGCAGCCCCAGCATCTGAGAGACAGAAGAGGCCAGCCTCCTGCGTGGACAGGTGGGAAGTGAGCTCAGGAGTGAGATGTCCTTGGAGACATGAATTTTTAAAATTAATAACATTTCAGAGCCCTGCTAGAAGGGTTTTGCAGCCATGATACACTCTGGCTGAAAGTCACGAGTGAGTTTCTCACAGCTCATGTTTCCACGGGACAAGTGGCACCCCATTTCCTCCCCATCCCACTGAATGGGGTCTTTCCCGGCAACCGCCAGTTTGTACAATGCCTCCTGTGTCAGCCAAAAAGTCTATGAAGCACCATGAGCAGCAGCCCTATCCCATTGCTGAAAGGAGAGAAGACAGCCATGGGCCAGTCCGGAAACAAGACCCAGCTACTCTCCAGGCCCCGAGTGCCCAGAGCATATCAGATACTGACCTGCTTGCCCAGGACAAACTTAGGCATTGGAGGGACAGTGGGCACACATTCTGTTTACACCCAGGGCCATGATCCTGGTTAGGACCCCAAGCCCACACACCTAGACAATGACCAGTGTAACCTTAGAAAAATATCGCTATGTGGCTAGGGCTTTTACAGTTGGCCTTTAAAACATCAGATCTAACTTCATCTTGAATGTCCGGATAACCACATTTATTATCAACATCATGTTTTCAGAGACTCCTTCCTCCCCACCCTCCTTCCAGTGGCTGTGTGATGCCCAGTTCCTGGCATGGTGTACAGGACTGAGCAAGCAAGACAGACTGGGGTGCTGAAAAAGATGGCACAATGCTCCTTGGAGACTTCGTGGAGCTCTTCTCCATGACTGTATGTATCTGACAGACCCAGAGAACATGTCAACAAAAGAAAACCTCTGCAGACTACCACAACATAGCAGTTCCATGGAGGACACTAAAGTGCTAATATGCCCATATTTGGCTTGTGGGACAGGAACCTAACCTCACCCTCAGTTCCTTTCAGTGGGGACCTGGCCATACCCAGGCTGGATACCATCCTGAGCACTTAGCTCCTTCTTGCTCTCCTCCACCCTTTCCTGGCAAAGGCCAGGCTCCCTCAACCCAACCACAAAGATGGGCTGCACACTTTGCAGACCCTACTGTCAACAGACTCCTGCTGACAGATGTGTTAATAGCCTTCCACACCTAATGCTACCCAGTCAGAGATGGCTGCTTCAAGGTGAAGGGATAATGGTAGCAGAAGGCAAGTCCCCAAGTTTCCAAGGCCATGTGGATGCAAGCACAACCATTGGTCCTCTATCTCGGTTTTTGAACAACTAACATTGTGGTCAGGCACTTCCAGAAGCATGACACGTTCATAGTGCTGAACATTTTCAGCACTGTCAATCAAGTAGCCATGTATCTGACCAAACCATCCTGCCCAAATGGAAGTAAATACAGAAGTTCCAAAGATGATGTTAGATAAGAGCCATTTCCAGCTGCCATGCCTTACCAGAAATGCTGAAGGGACCCCTGAGGTCACATGACCAAAGCCTGGAACAGTGGCACCTGGCACTTTGACCCTTGAAGAGGGTCACTTAGCACCCCACCTGTCCTCATGGCCTTCCCACCAGGTAGCATCTAGAATCCAAAGAATAAAAAATGCTGCAAATAGTTAATGAGGGTGAACAGAAGACGGTACAGTAGTCCCCGTTTCTACTTATGAGACAGGAGGTTATATGAGCCAAGGCCTGGGCTGTGGGGTGGGCCTTACGGTGACACAGATGGGACATTTGTGCCGTGGGTAGATGGGATGATTGGAAAAAATAGCACAGAGGAGGGGCCACAATAGCTGTGTGATTCTTTTGTATTTTAGGAACGTGGTCTGGGCCAAATGCAAATTGCAACAAATAACAACAGGTGAGTTCAATGCAGGGGCTGAAGCTAAGAAGTGAAAGCCACTAAAACATTATGTGTCCCTCATTAATTCAGGTTCCCATATGAGGGGCTGCCAGCCCCTCTCCTCTCTAGATGACTTCCAAAGAGTCATCTAGACTGATGGAGAAACATCCCCCTGGAGGCTTTGGAGATCCAGTCTTACTTGTATACCTTGAGGAATGGGTGTCCAATCGGCTTATGTGACACCCAGCTCTGTTCTGGCCCTTTCCAAGCCACAAACTACCTCAGAATCACTTCACGGGTGTCCTGGTGACTCTTCTCTTGCCATAACAAAATTCTATGACCAAGGCAACTTAGAAAACATTTAATTTGGGGCTCACAGTTCCACGACCGTTACAGAGCAGAGCATGGCAGCAGACAGACAGACATGATACTAGAGAAGTAGCTGAGAGCTTATATCTGCTCCACAAGCATGGGGAGGGGGAGCTAACTGGGAATAATGTGGCCTTCTGAGACCTCAGAGTCCATCCACAGAGACACACTTCCTCCAACAAGGCCACACCTCCAAATTCTCCCCAAACAATTCCACCAACTGGACAGCAAACATTCAAACATATGAATCTATAGGGGCCGTTTTCATTCAAAGGACTACAGCAGAACTTTTTTAAACTCCATGTGTTGAGACCATGGAGTTGTGGAAAACAGACGTTTCTGGGCCCTGACCATGACCTCCTTGTAGTAGTTGTTGGAGACCCACTGACAGGCCCCTCAAGTATTTCCTGAGAAGAGGGCTTTTTATCATGACCACCTGGTAGATTTGGTCTCAGCCTCTGCACCCATCACACACTCACATCCTTGCTTTCTTTTCTCCACTGCACTCCTCACGCACCAAGTGACACTCTGGAGAATCTATGAGTTACTTTGCTGTCTTTCATATCCCACAGACTAGGCCACATTTGCGGGATTTTGTCTGTATTCACCCTGGGGCTAGGCATGGCTCCGTTTCACGTTGGGTAAGTACTGCTGGTGGTGGAGATTAGCCCAAGATGATTACCCTGGCAATGAGTTCAGCAAATCTTTTCGGCCTATCTCTTACCTGTATGGAGACCCCGCCCTGAAAGCCCCTGTCATGGGCTCTAGGTAATACCTCCATCCTTCTCCACTCATCTCGGGTTGGCACCAAGGTTCTCTCTATTCTCCACCTTGTGAAGTATTTCTGTACTCTGGGAGCTGAAGCACAGATACTCAAGCGAACGTACCTGACATCTGTGTATCCATAAACCCGATGCTCACCCCGAGGCTGGAGAGGCCATGCTGGGGCCACAGAACAGGAAGCAGTGTCAACTTTCTTGAGAAACTTCACTATTTGCCCACCCCTTCCCACCTCAAAGTCCTGTCAACAATTCTCATTCACACCACTCAGGGGTTCAGCTGTACTTAACGTGAAGAAGTGTGAAAAGTATGTGCCTTAGTCAGTGTTCTTTTGCTGTGAAGAAACACCGCAACCATGACAACTCTTATAAAGGAAAGCATTTAATTGGGGCTGGCTCACAGTTCAGGGGTTTAGTCCATTGTCAGCATGGTGGCAAGTGTGGCAGCGTGCAGGTAGACACGGTGCTGGAGAGGTAGCTGAGAGTTCTACATCCACATGCACAGGCAGCAGGAAGAGAGATGCTGGGCCTGGCTTGAGCATTTGAAACCTCAAAGCCAACTCCCAGTGACACACTTCCTCCAGCAAGGCCACACCCACTCCAACAAGTCCACACTCACTCCAACAAAGCTATACCTCCTAATCTTTCTCAAGTAGCTACTCCTAATGACCAAGCATTCAAATATTTGAGCCTATAGGGGCCATTCCTGTTCAAATGACCGCATTCCATTCCCCGTCCCCTATAGGCCTATAGCTATACTATAGTGCAAAAATGCATTCAGTCCAACCTCAAAAGTCCCCAAACTCTATCACAGTTTCAACACTGTTTGAAGTCCAAAGTTCAAATCTCTTCTGAGACTCATAGAAATATCTTAACTGTAAAATCAAAATGAAAAAGCAGATCACATACTTGCAACATACAATGGCACAGGATATATATTAACATTCCAAAAGGAAGGAAAGGGAGCCTCGTGAGGAAATACTGGACAAAAGCAAGACTGAAAACCAGCAGAGCAAACTTCAAGTTCTGCATCTCCATGTCTGGTGTCAAAGGGCTCTTCAGACCTCCAACTCCTTTCGTCATTGTTGACTGCAACTCAACTTCTTGCTCTTGGCTGCCCTGTTAGCAGCCTTCCTCTGCAGGTGTCCCCATGGCCCTGGTAGCTCCAACATCCTGGGATCTCCAAGGCGACTCAGGCTTCACCTTCACAGCTTCACACCATGGCCACTCAGGGTCTCCATGCAGACACCCCTGACACATACCTGACCCCAGCAGCTTGTCTTAGTTGTGGAGGGAGATTCCATAACCCCTTTCTTATATCCTTGACTCTAAAACCAGAGCTGAACCTTGGCTGAAGCTTCCAAGCCCTGCTGCTTGCTGGGGCTAGACCATGGTCCCTTCATTCAATTACATCTGAATCAGTTTTCTGTTGTTGATCATGTCCTTTACTTGAGCTTTTCTTTACATTCTTTTTCACAAGTTGGGAGCTTAGTCAGGTGAGGTCTTGTCCAGAGGTTAACCCTCCCTTTCTTCCATTTAGCATCAGGCTTTTCTTTAAGCTTTTTATCTCCTTGAACACAGGATTTAGCTCTGGACAATTCCTGGTGCCCATTTTCTCCTAAGCTGTACGATTTGTATTTTCCCTTGCCCTAGCTTGCTCCACTAATAACCATGCAACACAGTCAATATTAGGCTATTTTAAAATCTCCTTTGCCAACTCTATTAATCCAAAACTCTTAAATTTAGCTTCTTTTAGCAGACTTTTCAGACAACGGCAAAAAGCAGCCGCATTCTTCGACAAAATATTACAAGAACAGTCTCTAGGCCACCTGCTAATACTCTTCTGCTCTGAAACCTCCTGATCCAGGCTATCATAACCTACATTGCTCTCAGTGTCACTGCCATCCATGCTTCCACTAGTATGGCCCACTAAACCCCAAAAGCACTCAACTGATTTCCTAATCCAAAGTCCACGCGTTCTGCCAATGAGTTTTATGGCCAGGCCTAAATACCCTGCTCCCTGCCACCAACTTCTGTCCTAGTCAGTGTTCTATCACTGTGAAGAGACACCATGACCACAGGAACTCTTATAAAAGAGAACATTTAATTAGGGGTGGTTAACAGTTTTAGAGGTCTAGCCCAAGCTTGAGCATTTGAAACCCCCAAAGCCTGCCCCCAGTGACACACTTCCTCTCACAAGGCCACGCCTCCTAATCCTTGTCAAGTAATTCCACTCCCTAATGACCAAGCATTCAAATCTATGAGCCTACAGGGGCCATTCCCATTCACACCATCACAGTGTGTGCACACCATCTTGTCTAAGACCAGATGTCTACATTTTATGCATTTAAAATTCTAAAGTTGATGGATCGTTTTCCATTGCTATACCAAAATACTGCCGAGAAGGTGATTTGTGAAGAGGCTTCTTTAACCCACAGTTCAGAGGCTGGAAAACCAAGATGAGTGGTCCCGTTTGTTCAGCCTCTGGTGATGGCCTCAGCATAATGGACTCAGCTGGGCCCACACACAGCTGTGAAACAGAAGGTGGACAGACAGAAATCAGGGGGTTTGGAGGTCAGACTCGGGCCTGCAGAGAAACCCATTCCCTTACAGACCAGACACAATGCCATGGAAACAGCTAAGCCTTTTTCAAACCACTTCCCCAAAGACCAAGGCTCTGATCTCAGGCTCTACCTCTTCATATCCCACCACTACCCATATTATCTCACCAGAAGCACAGCTTCCAAAACACAGACCCACTTTGGGTTTGCAGTAAACCTTCCTGAAACCTAGCCAGGGACTTGGGCGTTTAGCTTCCCAAACCACTCATGACTTGACTTTGGATTTGGGAAGAGTTTCAGGGCCAGCTGGAGAACTTCATCACCCTTGGTAATAGGAATAAAGTCCGCATCCAAGTTTGAACACAATACTGCAAAAGCTGGCCTGTCCTGCTGCTCATAGCGTGCTCCCGCCTCTCATTACACGACCCCCCACTCCCAGAGTTATCTCTGTTTAGTCTAAGGTGCCTCTTCTGCCAAGTGCCTCCTGAGGGTGAAGAATTATTAGAATCATTGCGGAAAGGGGTCTCACCACAGCTGTGTCTCTCTGATCATAAGCGAAGCCATCCACAGCACGCTGTAGCTCCCAGGGCTCCCTGTCCTAGGGATGGCTCCTCGTGTGGAAGATAAAATGTCCTGTTTGGAAGAGCCCCTAGCACAGCCCTGTGTAGCAGTGTCCATGACATCCTTCAAATGCTGAAGGTCCTCTGCTGTCTTCTTGGGAGATTATAACCCAGGCGACCAGCAACAGTCAGAATCAAAGTGGGTGAGTTGCAGCTCCCTGGGCTTAGTGTCCAGCCAGGCAAGATCTGAGCTCAAAGACCCAGGAATCTGTAAGCTCTAGGTGTGAGGAGGAACAGTGGAGATGACATCTCTTCAGGTCAAAGGTTACTGTCCCTGAGAGTACACCTTCAGTAGAGGTCCCCTAAAACGGTCAAAGAAACCTCGAGGATGAAGAGTTGGCTAAAATTCCCACCCAGCGAACACAGAGCAAGCAATTCATCCATCTCCACTCAACACCACCCCTCTGATGAAGCTCACAGTGCCCTGCATGTATGACCAAGAACAGGGCAGCCGGATGTCCCAGAATTTATCTCTTTGAGTGGCATGCAAGCTTATGTATGTGAGTGGGCCAGAGTGAGGGAAGACCTCCCCTGATTAGACCCTAAGAGACACGGAAGAACAAAGCAGCATTACTCCCAGGTTCATCCCTGCTTGCTGATGGGTCTGAAACAGGCTGGATAGATTTAGATTTTTAAAAGACCTACAGAGCATCCAGTTAAATCTGAATTTCAGACAATGAATCGTTGTCCCAGTTACTGCTGAGACATACTGGAAAGGTGCTCACTATTTGCCTGAAATGTAAACTGGACAGTCTTGCCCATTCATCCTCAGTGCCAGGGTGGGGGTGGGAGGCTGGAACTCATCTTATGCATCCACACTGACTCCGCCACCAACTCCATGAGTTCTGGGCAAGCCAAACAGAAATAACGGCTACCATAACAAGGACCAGGCCTCCCCAAAACCAGCTGTGGCTGCTGAAATCCACCTTCTCATGCTCTTCTGCCCCAGTGAGGCCCAGGATGAGACTGCCAAACTGCCAGGGTCTTCAACCCAGGGCACATTAAATTGAGCTCCAGAACATAGTGACATAGAATATGCATTTAGGACTTGATCCAATGTGATGCTGTAGACTGAAGGATGGAAGGAAGGAGAAAAGGATGATGGAAGATTCTTCTTATTTATAGCACTCAGCACTAATCAGCCACAGGGTTAGGGATCCCAGGGATCCCAGACCATGGTCCAGGAGGTATGATCACCTCGCCAAGATCCTCCCGGAACACCCCAAAATTCCACAGCATCAGATTCTCTGCAAAGAGCAAAAACCTACTGTGGACTTCTTTAGTATCCACCATTTGTCCCCAGGATAGCATGTGTACAAGGCACCTCTATGGCAACATCTGGACTCTTCCACAATGCAGCTGGCCTGGGATGCTCTTGACAGTTGCTTGTATCCCATACAACTTGGGGGACACTGGTCCAATGTTGTGTTCCAGTGTTGGCTTCATCCAACAATCTTCCAAAATTATTGGGTAAATGTAGGTCACCTTCCCTCCCAAAGAGGAGAGGTTGGTGGCACAAAGATGGCCTGAGAACATAGATACCCACCTCAGGTGGAATGTCTGCACAAGGACTCAGGCACCTACCACACGTGGTGTGTCTTTGCTCAGGCATCCACCACACACGGTGTTAGCGTGTCAGAACTTGGGCCCCCACCATATGTGATGTGATTGTGACAATCTGGATATACACCATGTGTGGTGCTGACTGAAGTCAGAGACCATAGTTATCTGAGTAGCTGTCTTTGCTTCTTGAGGGGAGACAGTGACTCTCAGCTGAGACCATGCCCTTCCATCCTGCCTAGTCCCTGAAGACTCAATACCCCCAAGTTGGGATGTGAGAGAGCAGGCAGTGACCTGTAAAGGCAAGCTTAAGAGGCAGGAATCATGCAAGGAGAGGTCTGGGCTGGACACACTGAGTACAGCCCTCTTTGGGGGGCACAGGTGCCTGCAACCGTGAACTGACAAGGAACAAACAGGTCTGCCCTGAAGTATTAACTCAAAGTACCAGGAAATCCATGCTGAATGTGGCTTTCTGATCGTCCAGGCTCCTGGCCTGGTCACACATCTATACGCAGAGGTTCTTTGAGTATTTATATCTTATTATTCAATCTGTGTCCCTTTTTTTGCCTCTTTTGAAGAAAATAGAATGAAAGAAGTGGATTGTCTTGCTTGCTCCACATGGAGACACAGCTGCGAGGTGACCTGGGTGGAGTGGACACAGGCTGACACCAGGTCATACTCTTCCCTTAAGCTCTGTACACTTTCTTTATACAACCAGCTCCGTGCTTTCGTCAGATGCTTGGCTAGGAGACGAGACACATTCCTGACTTGGATGTAGGGGCTGCCTCCTCCACAGTGATTCCTTTCATGTCATCTGGCATTTCGCCATCTGCACGCCACACATTCAGGTCCCCAAAGATACCAGTCTCAATCATCTCCTCCTGCCAGGGAATGGGACAGTTGCCAGAAGCAAATTCTTGGAAGAATTCTGTGTCCGTTTTGTCAAAAACCACACCCTTGACTGTGGAAAAGGCACCCACATCCTGAATGTTCTTGGCATACACAGTCCTAGAGTCTGGGATGAATGGAGGAATCAACATCCCTGTGAAGAAACAGGAAACAGAGCAGAGATAGCACGGTAAGGAACCGACTGAGCCAAAGGGCCCCCACAGACACACTGCTGCTCTTCCTAATGCCAGCTGAAGAAGCCAGCACCCCTAAGTGGCCCAGCCCACATGCTCAGTACCCACAGACTGGATGACAGGCTGAAGGGTGCCCAGATCTTGTCAGAAAGGTAGTGAGTTGGGCTGATTCCCAGGCTGGCCTGAAATCATAATCCTCCTGCCTCAGCTTCCCTGGCGCTGGAGTTACTGGTCTGATTCACTATGCCAGCTAGGAAGCCTTTTAAAACAAATCCTAGCACTTGCCTCCTATACCTTCCCCAGACCCTCTTCTAACTAAGGTCTCTTCACGCACCAAGAATCTTGAAACCCTCTACACCAACCAGGGCTCCGCAGTCCCTCAGGTGGCATCCACACCTTCTCTGCAGCCCCTAGACTCAGAGATCTTGCCTGGCCCCACACAGGCATCACAGTGGCAGATAGCAAGCTCAACTCCACAGGCTCCCTCCTCCCCAGCCAGCTTCACTTCCTGACAGAAGCTGCAAGATGCAGGGCGTTTTTGGTCTTGAAGAGCCCAGGTGTTGTTCATCCAGTCTCTTGTCCTGGCCTCCTCAGGACATGTTGACCCTACCCTGCAATCCTGCTGCACAACAGTCATTAGGTCCAGCTTGCCAGTGGTCCTGAGTTGGTCCAAGCTGGCTGCTAGCACCCAAAGTTCCCAAACGTAACCTCTTTACCTGACTTTCTTCAACATGCCTGACTCGAGCCTCCTGTGACCCACCACTCCCTTGGCCCTCAGAAGATAGTCCTTGGAGCTCCTGAGCCAGGACCCATTTATGCTTCCGGGCCTCACGACAGCTCTGCCAAGTATTAGCCCAACTTGAGATGAGTTGCTTAGCTCTTCTGCCCAAAAGTAACTCTCTTAGGAGAATCTTCTTCTCCTCCTCTCCATGGCTCCTGACTCATCCTGTAATCCACGCCCTGTACTCCACAGATCCAAGGACTCAAGTGAGGCAGAGTTTGTCCACAGTGTTTGTCATGACATTGAAGCCACTGGATACTGTGTATACATGTGTACAGGTGTCTGCATATCCATGCTCATGGACCTATGTGCATATGTGCTCACGTGTGCATGTCTATGTCCATCTCATGCTCGTGTGTGCTATAGTGTGGTGTGTGCATGTGCACACACATGTTTCTGTGTACTCCCCTATGAGTCCATGAAGTTTCGAGGGTGACTTCAACCTGCCTGACCCCAGTGCCCAGTCCTGGGATGCTAGCAATGAGCAGAGGACTAGGTGAGCTGCCAGAGGCTCAGTCCACCGCTGACCCCATGGGTAAGGTAGACCATCAGGGGTCATCCAGTGCCAACTCACTATGCCCTCTAAGGCTTCTGGTACCGACCATACCTGCTTCAAGTTGCCTCCAGCTGATGTCTTTGAAGAGATTGTTTGCCCTCAGTGCATCACAGGTCCCATCCCGGAAGCCCAGGCGCTTCTCTGGGTCCTTCTCCAGCAACTGCTCACAGAAGTCCTTGCTGGCCTGGCTGAACTTGTCTGGGTACTTCACCGGCTCCGAGATGATCCGTTGCTTCAGTTCCTTGTTTTCTATCTGTGTGATGGGCAAAAGTACCACCTCATTCCAGCCCTGGTCAAGCCCCAAGCCTCGCTGGGGTGGAGGTGGCTGATGGTGCTTCAGTGGGCCCCTCCCAGATGGCTTGGCACTGAAAGGTTCCAATCTCAGGGCAAAGTGAAGCCCCCAGCCACCAAGGCTGTTGTTTTTGCTTTGGTTTGTTTTGGTTTGGTTTGGTTGGTTTTTCCAGACAGGGTGTCTCTGCGTAGCCTTGACTGTCCTGGGCTTGCTTTGTAGACCAGGCTGGCCTCTAACTCACAGAGATCCACCTGCCTCTGCCTCCTTAAGTGCTGGGATTACAGGCGTGCGCCACCAAGCCCAGAACCAAGGTAGTTTTTAAGGGTGGTGCTGGTTGACCTAGCCACATGTTTGCACAGCCATCCCAGCCCCCACTGCACAGAAAATGACCAGAAGTGGAAGTTGCTGCTGGGGAGTTTGGCTGGGCAGAGATCTCTCACTCAGCCATCTGAGAAAAACCTAAGGTAGAGAGCTACCTTACTTCTGGTCAGCTTTGTTGGAGTCTCCTAAACAAAGCTTCCCCCAAAGCATATGATGTACACTGTGTGGCTTACTCCCCAGACATCCCCCCCACTGCAAAGCCAACTCCCCCATCATCTCTCTGGCATGTATGTACAGGACAAGGGCAGCATGTGGATCCTGAATGAGCAGTGCTGTTAGGGCACACAGCTTGCCCTAATGCCTGTCACTGTGGAGGCAGGCCTAGGAGACTGAGGCTCTTCCCCAGGTGGGACCAGGATCATGGGATAGCATAGAGCTGTAAGCTCAGGTGAGGACAAGGCAGTGACAAGCAGGTGGACACTGTCCCTAATGGGACATAGAAGATAGCACCTGGCTTCTGACCCAGACCAACCACTGTGTACAAAGAGAAATGAAGAGTAGGAAAAGTGTCTGGGGTGGTTGTCCGAAGCCCCAAGAGCAGTGGCCTGGTGGCCCACAGTTAGCTAGGGACCCACCAGCGTCCTGCTTTGTGAAGGCTGCCCCAGAAGGACCCAATGATAGAAACCAGCCGCAGTCTTACCAGGGAGAATCACCCAATCTCAGGTAGCACGCCCTGCCACCTGCCAGCTCTGGTGTGAAAGGGCAGATTTAGAATTTCTCAGCAGCTCCACTTACAAGTCTCACAAACAGGCAGGCCTTGGGACAGAACCTCACCCAGGAGCAGGACCCCAGAGCCTGTCCTTCTTGTATAGTCCTTGGCACACCCCATGTCTTCCCCCACCCAGAATGTACCCTTTCAGGGCTTCTTGCCGGGCAGCACCCACCTTCTCTCCTCGGGCTCGGAAGGGTCCCCTTGCTGCGATCATCTCATACAATGTGACCCCCAGGGCAAAGTAGTCCACAGAGAAGTCATACTCTTCGCCTCGCAGGAGCTCAGGGGCCATGAATCCTGCCATCGTGAACACGCACAGGTTCAGAGATGCAGCTCTCTCCCACCGCGCGCTCCTCACCCAGTAATCACAGAGCTATGGGAGCTCTGGAAACACCCTGCCCCCAGGGGAGGAGACAGTCTCACTACCAGGGACTCTGAGGTCAGAAACCTCCTTGTTGTCATTGCAGGACATCAGACAAAACCCTAGCCACCTCCCCCACCAGATGCCCACAGTCGTAACAACCAGAAATGTCTTCCAGCGTAGCCAAAGATTTCTAGGGGCAGAATTGCCAGGGTCAGGACTCTCCTGTGTGAACGAAGCCTCCGCTCAAACTCAGGACAAGGCAAAGCAGGAGCGTGTGCTGCGTGTGCCTCGTGGGGCAGACAAATACAGTCAGAGCCTGCTGTGACTTTCTAACTCTCCTCTTACAAGGGTCCATCTGGAAGTGGGATCTGTGCCCTGTCACCCAGAGCAGGTCCATTGATCCAGATGCTGTGGCCAAAGCCTGAGGGACACTGGTGAGGTTCCAGTCCTATGCCTTCCTCGGTCACTCTGTCCCCTGGCGACATGAACCTTCTTTCATTACCTACAGGGAAGCTACAGCCGACCTCCCTCAAGGCCCTGTCATATGCAGGGCACACCTATTACCTTCAGCTTTCAGCAGTGAAAAAGAAGGAGCAAACAGCCTAACAACGAAGAGGGAACATGCTCCAGACAGTGCAGGCTTGAGGAAACAGTGCCCTGAGGCCAGCTCAACAGAGCAACGCCTAACAGCACAGACGCCACAGCGCAGACACTATGGCCTCCTAGGCAAGCATACCCACCCTGCTCTTCCTAGTTGTGTGCTCACAGCATGGCATTTGCACGACACCCTCAACCCCTGCTACCCACCACACATGTTAAGGCCTAGAGTCTACAACACAGTGTATAGACAGTTTCCTCCCGCGCATCCTGTTGGATTCTCAGCCCCACATAACAGGCAGTGGAGCTGTTCCTGGCCTCCTAGATGAATGGCCCTTCTGGAAGGCGAATTGTTGGCTGTCGACAAGCACGCCACTTCTCCACTCCAAGACATCACCAATGCTCACCTAGGGCCACTCCCAGCTGTGCCTAGCTAAACCCTAATTATATTGCCCTTTGCCTTCGGGTTTTGGGTTTTTGCAAATAATCTTGCTGCTGCAAAGGCAGCACCCATGAGTTACTGGATGAAGGAGCAAGTGGAGTTCTGCTTGTCTGTCATAAACTCATCTTCTCACGGCAGGAGGCCGAAGACAGACGTGCACAGCCTACAGTTGTGGCCTGAGCTGAGAGGCTGTAGAGGGGAAGGAACTGTCTAGAACCGTGCTCATTGGCTCCTGGAATATCACCTTCTAGTTTGTACCCCAACTCGGCATTTCCAGAGCCTATACTGGGGTTCCAGGCAAAGGATTCATATGTCTGGTAGAGATGACCATTGCTAGCTTAGCAAAGAGGTGATTGGGCAGGCAATGGCGCCCTCTTGTGGGCAGCTGGTCTCATACTCGGGCCAGAGCAGTACCAGTTTCTGGGCTTGAAGTAAATTCTTCAAATCTTGCTTCAGTGGACCTGGGATTTGCAGTGGACTGAAGTTTGGGCTATCTTATTCAAGAAGATGCAGCCATTTCCTCACATGGCTGTGCAATGGCTCCAAGCCAAGCTGTTCCCAGAATCCCTTTTTCAGATCTCCTTCACCCTGTGCCTACACAGAACCTTCAGCACCTACCAACTACCAAGACCCAGGCTGGACAAGCACCATGCCTCCTGAAGGTCTGTATGGATTTGTCCTGACCCTGAATGGAAGGGGAAAGCTCTTGTCCCTTTACCCACCATGGCATCAGGGACAGTCTCCGGTGGTACCTGACACAGGGACCTGGTCATTCTGCCACACAAAGCAGCTCCTATCTCCATTCTGTTTATATCCCAACTTAAGTCTGTCTGAAGCCAGACAGCCCTGGGAAGGAGAAAAATAGCTCAGAACACCCGTCAGAAATCAGCCTGAATACAAGACAATCCAGAATATGGAGAAAGGAAGGACCTAAATAAGGGTATATCTACTGCATGCAAGGGTCAGGTACGTAGTGGTCATGTCAGAGCCTCATACGCCTCCTCCTAAGGCCATACAGCACTAAGCATGCACCTGGGCTGTGTGCCTCCTCTCCCTGACTCAAGTCTCTTCTCTGTTCTCCATGTTCTTCCCCCTCCCCCTGAGGAGGATAAGGGAAGCAGAATATACACGTGCACATGCGTGTGCACTCAGACACAGATGCATCTACAGTCACCTATATAGATGCAATAGTGCATCTACACAAAACATACACGCAGAGATGCATGCCATCTATGCACAGATACAT
>CM053764.1:111720752-111738382 GCA_028658305.1 Pachyuromys duprasi | reverse complement strand
TAGACCCACACTTCTTCAAGGACTTCCTAAGGCTCTGTCCCTGGACTCCTCTTACAGCCTGCTGGCTTGTGGGAATATCATCATATCCCACAAGCCTGCAACTTGTTTGCTGAGTGCTTGTACCGAGGCAATCCGCCCCCCACCCCCACTGACATGCAGGTTTCCGAGTTCTCTTCACTGTTAGCAAGCTTGCAAGCAGCGTTCCTCCAATGTCTCTGCTTTGGTTCCTTCCTGCCTCAGCTTTCCCCAATGATGGCCTGTGATTAGCTGTATAAGCCAAAGGAAGCCTTTCCTTCTTTAGTTGCTTTTAGGTCATGCGTCTCCTAACTGAGACATGTCTTCTGTACCCATTTGCTTCCTTGCGGCCCTGCCCCTTCTCCCCACAGCAGCCTGCACTCAGCTTGCCAAAAATGACCTGTCAACTGTGTCTTGCTAAGGAAACAGCATTCAAGTACCTTCCTTGCTGAGGAACGTTTGATTTCCATCACTCTCTCACCCTCCCTCCTTCCTTCCCTTCTGTCTCTATATTTTGCAGTTAGGAATCAAGTCTGTAGCCTCTTGCATACCATACATGCCATGTAAGTACTCTGTCACTGAGCTCTATAAGCTTTCACCACTGAATGCTATACTCCGGGTTCTCAAAATATCTTTAATAAGTACTAATCGTAATATAAATGTAATGTAAAAGAATACATTCATAGGCTACTGCTGCCGTGCATGGCACCCGGTTTTTTTTTTTTTCTTTTCTTTTTTCGTTGTTGTTTTGTCAGTTTGACACAAGCTAGAGTAGTCTTAAGAAGAGGAACTTCAGCTGAGAAAATGACCCCAGCCTGTCACCTGTGGGCAAGACTGCAGGGCAGTTTTCTTCGGTAATGACTGATGGGGGAGGCCCAGCCCACTGGGGGAGGCACTGCCCCTGGCGGATGGTCCTACATGGTATAAAAAATCAAGCTGAGCAAACCGTGAGGAGGAAGCCTACTGAGGCAGCACTCCTCTGTGGCTTCTGCTTCAGTTCCTGCCTCGGCTTCTTTCAGTGCCAGACTGGAATCAGACATGTAAGCCAAGGAAACTCTGTTTTAAATTTTTTATTTTTATTTTTTTAAATATTACTTACAGTTTATTCACTTTGTAGCCCAGCTGTAGCCCCCTCCCCCAACCCCTCCCAACCCCACCCTCCCTCCTTCCCAAGCTGCTTATGGCCATGGCGTCTTTAATCTAAGCAATAGAAACCTAACTAAGATATACCCTGTCTACTCCTTGCAGCCCCTCCCCCTCTTCCCACAGCATCCTTCACTCAGAACTTTAGTGCTGTGGATCTAAAAGCCAGGTGAGTGGGGTAACGGGAGAGCGCCCCAGAGCTCCACAGCTCTTAGTGCTAGGTGAGGACCCGCCTGCAGCAGAACCCGAGAGTCTCCATGCTGAACGCAGACCCACCGGAACCGCAGCTGGGAAAATGCTGACATCCATCATGCCACCTGTGTGCAAGCCTGTAGAGCATTTCTTAATGATTGACGTGGGCGGGCTCAGCTCACGGCGGAGGTGGAGGGTTGGGGGTCGGGGGTGGGGGGTCTGAAGTAGCCTGGAGCTGGGTTCTCTCCAGCACTGGTGTAGGAGCCCTGGTCCTCACCTGCTGAGTTTCTCTGCTTCCCTCTATCTGAGCCTCCCAGTTCTTGGCCACCTCTGATGGAGGCTTGGGCTTGGGCCAACAGGACACAGTATTTCTTCAGGTACGTTTCCTCCTCCCTGGGTCTGTCTTCCATCTCTAACAGTGAAAGCTCAGGGTCTTTTCCTAGACTCTTAATTTCCAGGGACTGGAAGGGGAATAAGGGGAGGAGAGAAGGAAGAGGGAGGAGGGGAGGAGGAGGAGCAGGCAGGCACCAGGACCTAGGAGGGAGGAAGGGAGGGGTAGGAGGTGGAGGGGGCAGAGGGGATGGTGGAGGGAGAAGGGAAATGACCAAAGGAGAGAGGAAGACAAGAGGAGATAGATGTGGAGCACAGGAGAGCAGACGCAGGACTCAGCTTCGGAACTGCCCCTGGCCTCCTGAAACCCAATCACCTAAGCTGACAAGAGGAGCCTCCAGGCGGCTGCCTCAGAGCGCCGCCCTCCCAGGGGAATGCAGCCGCTCCCACCGCCTGTGCCAGGCCCCCTGGCTCTTCTGGACACCACAGGTTAGCATCACTGGCATCTCTATTGCTGGCAGGCAATTTGGGGGCCCAGGAGCTGGGTAACATAAAAGTCTCTAGGTGGTCTAAGAGGGGAACAACCCGCACGGCCCCAGGCACAGGATTCCTTTGGGACTTGGGGCTGGGGACTCAGGTCTGGCTTCTTGGGCTTTGAGTTCGTGTGGCACAGGCTACCTGCCCCCTGGTGGTTCATCCTTCTGCTGCATACCCCTATACCCACTGTTCTCTTCTGTTTCTGGCCCCGACGTTATGTTTTTATTAAGAGACACAAGTACTTTTCAGTGGTGCACCCCGTGCTGACACCTTTCCTGTCCTACTGTATTTATTTCAACTTCTAAACTTTTCTGGGAAATGTTTGTTTGAAAGAACCAGGGAGAGCTGGCTGCCTGAGAAGGAGGAGAAAGGTGTTCAGGGATTTTTAGAGTTGTTGGTGCCAGCGAGGGCTTCTGCCCACTTCACTACCCGGCCACTCCATCTCTTAATTGTTTGATTTCCCTCATTAAGCCTGAAGCAGCTGAGGCCAGGTCTGTCTGGGAAAACAGGAAACCTGTTGTAGGCTCTGGCTCCACCGCTTAGGCTTGGGTGTTCTTCTGGGAGGTAGCCAGGCCCTGGAGGGATGTGGGGCATTGTTCCTCGAGGGCAGAGGGCGGGAGAGATTTTTAAGAAGAAAGGACTTCCCACCTTGGGTAACCCTCTGGTATGGGATTAAGGGATCAGGTTGAGGTCAGGGTGAGAGCTCTTGATCCTTTCAGAACAGATCCCATAGTCACTGAGACACTTTTGGGAATTGTGATTGGTTAGTGCTGTTAAATAATAACTAAGGAATTCGGCTTCTTTCTAAGGGAGACAGCTGGGTGCTCTCCTCTTTAAGGCCAGATGCTCTGTGGTCATCTATTCATCTTCCAGTAAGCTGTAGCTAGCTAGTGTTGAATGGCAGCTGCTATATCAGCAGCTGCCGCTGTTGTTACATTATGGGGACTTGGTGGTTTCAGCTGGTCTGACTTACCCTTTTCTTCTGATAAGGAACTCCAGACTTTAAAATGGTCTGTGGGAGTTTTGTTTTGTTTTGTTTTTAATTGAGACAAAGTCTTAAAAGTCTGTGTGGCTCCAGGCTATGACTCAACGCTGCTTCTTTGCTTACATCTTGGAACGATGCTATACATAAAATCTGAACCTAGTGACTGGGCAGTGCTCAGCTCTGAGCACTCGGGGCACACTTTACACCTGCTACAGGATATACCCTCGTGGGATCTCCTAGGCTGGTCTCAACCCCGCCCCCCCCCCAGGTTCAAACGACACTTCTGCCTCAGTATCACCAGTACCCGAGACTAAAGACACAGGCCTCCTCACTGTAGACAGCGAGGTTGCAATGAAGAGGCCTGCTGACTCTTGTCCTGCAGGTCGGGGTACCTCTTCATGCCTCAATGAAATGGAGAACATGGTCCAACACAGAGGACAGTCTACTGTCCATTAATGTCTGTACCTTCAGGGCAGACCAAGTGGAACTATGGGTACCCGGGTCAGCAGTTCAGGCAAGACAGGCAGAGACCTGGAAAGGAGGGCAACATTTGAAAAATGAGGGGTGAGGCGGGGATAGGTGGTCAGAAAATGGCCAAGTGATATGCTGAGGTGTGAGAGGAGGGGCTACCTGCAACTGAACAGACAGGAACACTAAACAGCTGAGGAAGTGGCCAGCAGCCGGCTTGACAGCACCCTCAGCACATCCCTGGTTTTTATGTGAGTGGGGCAGCTTTCCCAGACAGGCTCCAAGGACCTCCTAATCGCCTCAGCCAATCTGGTTGTTGCCATTTCTTTCTCCACCCAGGTGAATGAAGTCTTTTCACTTATTCAGCCCCGGGTGCCACGGCCTCCCAGTTTGAGCTGGACACTGGCACCCTGAGAGCGAGAGGCAGGGCCCCGCTTGGCCTTCCTATTCCTCATGGGCCTGCTCATCACCCACAGTGTTCAATGTGTAGCAGTGGTTTAGCGGCCGTGTGCGTTCTACACACAGGGAACTAGTGCCTTGTTGATGGGATGAGGGACACAGGAGATGGTGCAGCAATTGTCTGGGTATCTGTCGTATGTGAAATGTTCTTTTTCTCCAAAACCTGATACAGAAATGCTTGCATCTGGGGATCTCAGACACCCCTGCCTTCTTGGCTGGGGCTTTTTTATTTTATTTTATTATTTTTATGCCATCCTGAGTATTGAGATGTATTTATAAAAGGTACTTTGGGTAGGACTCTCCTTTTGCCCTGTATTTCTGGTGTGAGGCCATTAACACCAGTCCAAGTAGCTGGAAAGGAGTGCTCAGTTGCCCTATCCTGCAACCATGCAACTTTCCAGACCTTGTCTTAGCCTGGGCACTGTGGACAGAAATGCTGGCAGCCTGGCCTAGCTTGTGTTTCTAGGGGGAGGTCAGACTAAGGTAGGGAGTGGTAAAAGGGCAAGTGCCTATCAGGGACATGAATGGGCGAGAGTAAAGTTTCAAGGGCCTGACCTTTGGTCAAGTGGCTTTTTTTGCAGACCAGAAGCCGTAGCTCCTTAACAGAGCTAAATGCCACCATCCTAGGATGTCATGCTAATGAGCCAACCCAGAGGACATGGTCCAGTGCTGTGGGCGGGAGCCATCCTGGACGAAAGACATTTCTGTAGAAGGGTCCACGCAGACCTCAGCCGTGCGGCATCATTATTAGTTGTCTGAAATGTGATTAGTGTGATGTTCTTAGGGCAAGGCGCGGGGCGGGGGCAGTGAAACCCTTTAGGGTGAGAAAGCATCTACTGCTTCACCCTGTGCCCATGGACTCTGTTAGTTCAGTAGCTCCTCTGCTGACACGGCGAGGTCTGACCAGGTGACATCTAGGCCCATCCTATGGCAGGTGGCCCCAGCTTCCTTGGCTTGCTCCTGAGGCTCAGTGTGCGAAGGTGCTAGCCAGCTCTTGGTAGGGCTGTGGGCACTGTGGAGAAGCAAGGGGCTGCTTCAGGGCCTTCCATGTTCTGCTAAGGGTACTCTGTGCCCTGTTCCTGGTGCTTTCAAAGAAAGGTGTTGCCTTTGCCTCCTCCTGGCCCACCCTCACACCTTCACAGGCCCAAGCCATCCAGGGTGGGGTCCGTTCAGCCTTGCTTGCTTCCCCTAAATTTACCCAGAGGTTGTGGATACAGGAGAAAGTGGAACTAGAGTTTCCCTCCCCGCTCACCCTGCTGCAGTAGCCTCTCCAGGCCCCCTGTTTCTACAACACCCAGGCTACCCATTTGCCACCCTCTAATGTCAGGGCTGTCTCTCAGGGCCAGCTGGACCACTCCCAAACACCCCAGGGCTTCCTTTTCTGAGAGGTGTTTCCATACTCCATCCTGAATTCTCTTGTCCCCTGGCCCTATGGAATGCAGTACTTTATAAAGTTTATATGTACCATGGCTCATGGTCTATCTGGTGGCCTTCTGTCCCAAGACAAAACAGTTCCAATGGGGGCAGGTTCACCCTGTGTTCATGGCAGCATGTCTGGGATCTGGAGGCATCCGTACATTATGACTGCTCAGTTGAGTGAGGGATGGAGAATTTGGGGAATGAATGTGAGAATGAGGGGGAAACACATATGGGTGAGTGGGAGAATGAACGTGACATTCAAGTGAGCCCATAGAGTGAGCTGAGGCAGATACAAAGGTCCCGGGGGCTCTGGACATAAACCTTCCTCTCAGAGGCAGAAGAGTGGGGACTGGGAGTGGGAAGAGAGGCTGGACCCATATGTGAGGCCAGCGTTTGCAGAGCCTGGTCAACGGGAGTTCCATCATCTTCCACCCCTTGGGGACCTTGGAAGCAGTGAGGCCAGAGGTAACCCTTGCCCTCCTGGGAGCCTATGATTTCTGTATTGGGGGATGGGTAGATCTGGTCCCTCTTGGGGGCTGAAGGGTGGTTTAGAATGAGATTCTCTGAAGAAACCTGTCCTACCCTGGTCTGGAGAAGGATGAGGAGGTTGAACAGGGATAAACAGGGCCTCTGGAATAGGGTCTGGTTCCTGGAGATATGACCTTGCTGGGTCACATAAAAATGGCTTTGTCCAGTCAGCTGAGTCATTTGGAGCATGAGCAGTCATCCGTAGTCTTGTTAAAATTTATGTCTTGAGTTTGTAACAATCTTTGTCTTAACGGTCATAACCTTGGCTCCTGTTAAGCTTCAATGGTGGGAACAAAGATGTGTGAAATCTTCAAAAGAAAGCCTCTCAGGGCATGAAGATTTTCCCACTCAGATCCAGGGGTCATTTGATGACAGGGTTTCAGGCTGTCTGGAACTCACTCTGTAGACCAGGCTGGCCTTGAACTCAGAGATCCACCTGCCTTTACCTCCTCAACACTGAAATTAAAGACATGTGCCATCATGCCCGGATCCAGTGGCCATTTGAAGGGAGGTATACTTGGGTAGGCAAGCAGATTCCTGAGGAAGCAGGTACTGTTCTGTGTGTACACACATATAGGCACACATGAGTACACATACTTGCATGTCTATACACACTCACAAAACGTTGACTTGCAGGACTGTGGACCAGGCTGAGGCCACCAGGCTTTTCTTCCACTCCACTTCTGTTTGCAACGACTTCTGTTTGCTTGGCTGGATCAGAGTCAAACATGTTTTCTCACTTGGCTTTGACCATAGCCTGTGGCTCAGGTGTGGCTGTGTAGTGATTAGAGGAGGCAGGTGCACCTGACAGTCAGAGGAATAGCAGATGCAACCTTCTGGCCAGTGGGTAGGTCCGCATCCAGAAGCCCCAGTCACTGATGGCGGGGTTGGGGGATGTGCGGAATCAGGGCTTGGCTGCCTCTGATACTTATGGTACCTGTATGCCTCCTCCTTTCCCTTCTCTCCTTGGACTTGAGATGGATGTAGACAAGCCACTCTCCAGCTTCAGGCAGTGGCCCCTGGCTAGGCTCAGGGCTGTCAGGGAGGGAGGAGGAGCAGGCTGCTCATCTGGCTGGCCCAGCTGGGACCGGGCTGCCTCTTTGCTGGTAGAGGACAGGTATGGCGCTCACAGGATTCCAGATGACTGGGCCTGGAGCATAGTGGGTAATTGGCCCCAGCTCACTAACACCTGCTTTTTCTCCCCACAGAGGGCTTTGCAAGGAGGAAGAAGATCTCTCTGTGGTTTGTGGGCTCCCTGCTGCTGGTGTCCATCCTCATCCTGACCATCGGCCTTGCTGCCACCACCAGGACAGAGAATGTGACTGTGGGCGGCTACTACCCAGGGATCATTGTGAGTCAAAGGCCTATGGGAGACTGGGCAGGATGGTCAGTGTTCTGTGAAGAGAGATACATTCTCTGCTTGCCCATGGTGTCAGAAATTTCTGCTAGGGAGAGGGAGCCATAGTCCTAGGAAAAATGATCCCAGCCTGAGGCCTGGTATTCGAGAGCGTGTTTGGCAAAGAGAGAGGACAGAAGGCTGCTAGTCAGAAGACCCTAAGACAGGCCAGTGATGCACCATGCTCACAGGCCAGTGTCATCACAGGGCCCCTGGAATCGAAGGAGGAGAAGGGTGTGGCTTGGTGATGGCAGGCAGGGTTCAGGGCCACAGAAGGTTACATGGTAAAGGTGGGGAGGGGCCAGAGCCTCTAGCTGTCTGAAGAAGTGGCAACATGCTCTCCGCTGATCCCTGAAGGACCAGCCCTGCTGCCCCTGAACATTAGCACATGCAGCAGCCCCAACATAATTCTTAGAAGATGGGTTAGTGGCTTTGAGAGCCTCTTGGGGAAGATGTGGACTGAAGCTGTTGTTGTTGATGCTACCATTGAAAACAAGAAGTTGTATAGTTGTGCTGACTTTCCACGAAACCGTAAATGACTCTAGGGACAGAGCCAATAACTTCAGCAAGGCATGTCTCTCAGCCATCAGCATCTAAACATACTTTACTGTTCATTTTTATCTTTATATTTATTTACACACTTTGTTTATGTAAGTCATGTTATCTACCTGGGTATAGTTCACAGATAACCCTGTGTAAAAACATCTATGCAGGAAAAGCTTTGCTATCACCTTGCATGAAGCACATACCAGAAACACAAGCCTTACACAAGACTCTTCTGCCACATTGCCTGGGCAAGGAGAGAATCCAGAAATTCATAAGCTACAGTGTGTGAAGGTGCAGAATCTCAAATTCTCTGAAAAACATGAAGATCAGCTCGATGAGTAGTCAGCTGCTTGTTCCCCAGCTACAGTTTGAGAGTCTCACCTCAGGAAGCTCTAGTTTCGTTTTGATAAAGCACCCTGGCAAAAATGCAGTGTAGGGGAGAAAGGTTTTTTTCATTGTTGCTGGGATGTCACAGTGACAGGAGCTTGAAGCAGCTGCTCAGGACACATCCACAGACAGTCAAGAGCAGAGAGGAAGGATGCATCCACAATGCATCATTGCTTGCTGTTTGTGTCAAGCTTGATCCCTCCATTCTCATATAGTTCAGGACCTCCTTCCTAGGGAACGGTGTTGCCCATGGTAAGCTGGCTCTTCCCACATTAATTAACTTAATCTCAGTTTTCCACAGACATGCCTACAGGCCAACCAAATGTAGACAACCCTTTATTGAGACTCTTTCCCTAGGAAGGTTTTTTGTTTGTGGCAGGTTGATAATCAAACCTAACCACCACAAGATTATATTCCAACCTAACAGTATTTCTGAGGGGAATGAGCAAAGGATATGGTTCCCTGGAGGATGGGCTAACGCAGTATTAGCCAGAAGTAGCTTTGTCTTAGACTTTGTGTCTTCATGGCGACAATAGAAACATTAGAGAAATATGAGGAAAGTCAGATCAGAGAGACACTGCATTTAACAGAGCTGAGGGGTGCCAGCTACCTCAGGAGGGAGTGGCCTGGCCATGAAAAAAAATCATTTTTGGGGAAAAAATTTCACATCCAAAAAAACCAACTCTGCCATTTGGAACCCTGGGCAAGGAGGGTGGCCTTTAGCAGCTCAGTACTTGGAGAGAGAACATTCTTCACAGTCAAGGACAGGGCCTCCTGGGCTTGACCCTCAGACCAGCACAGGCTTGGAGCAGTGTGTCCAGAACATTGCTGGAACTCGGGTCCAGGCTTTAAGACGAGGGCAGGTTAAAGCATATGACCCTAACACCTGACTGAGCTTCTGCCTGGGAGAGCTCCTGGGCCCCCAAGCCTCCATACTGCCTTTCTCCATGCCCAGGCTGCCTGCTATCCATGCTCCAATCTGAAGACTCCAGTGTGGGCAAGGTCTTGGTCTTGGCAGCCCTTCTGCTGAAACATCATATGTTACACTTGCCAAATTTCTGTCCATTTTTCTAGGGCTGGCTGGAGAGGGCATATCAGAAGGTCAGTGTGAAGGTTCCAGGTCCCTACAAAGGTGTACTGAGACTTAACACCTTATTCCTGTGACCAAAAGGTGAACTGATATCACAGAAACATTGGCTTCTGCCCCACCAGTGGACATTAGAGGGTACACTGCCTTTCTCTAGGGACCACCATGCTGTGTGGTGGTCACACTTCTCCTGACAAAGTATTTAATTTAATTTAATTTTTTAAATGACATGGTCTTGTTTGGTAGTCCAAGTTGGCTACCCTCCTGCCTTAACTTCCTGAGTGCTGGGATTACAGGTGTGGGTGACCACATCCAGCTGGGCAAAACATTTTAAGGGTGAATTATTAAATATTTAAAAATTATTTAGTTCTCTTGATGGGAGGGTAGCATGTAGGCTATGGTACATGTGTGGAGGTCAGCAGAACCGGTTCTCTGCTTCTACCATGTGGGATCCTGGGGGTTGAACTCAGGTCATCAGGCTTGTCAGCAAGTGCCTTTACATACTGAGCCATCTTGCCAGTCCAAGGGCCATTATCAACTGTGATGGGTCAGTATGATGTTAATCAATCATCTCTCTTGTTTTTCCTTTCTTCTCAGCTGGGCTTTGGGTCCTTCTTGGGAATCATTGGCATTCACCTGGTGGAGAATAGAAGACAAATGGTAAGAAAACCCATTTCTGTTTCAAATTTTTGTGGTGAGTGTTAGTCCCTTAACATAGGATGCTATGTTTGCAGCTAGGGTTTCCTCTCCACAGTCATCTGAAACCCTTGGGCCCTCATTACTCTATAACCCAAGACTCAGGGCCTAATTGGTGCCATTCACAACTTGGTCTAAATGAACCCACTGAGGATCAGAGAGAGGCAGGGATAAAAACAGAACAGGGACCACTAGTGTCAGATGTTAGAAACATAACTACTGTCCTGTTGCAGTGAAGAGACACTGTAACCAAGGCAACTTATGAAAGAAAACATTTAATAGGTGGCTTGTTTACAGTTCCGGAGGTTGAGTCCATGATCATCATGGTGCAGAGCATGGCAGCAGACCCAGGAAGGGAAGGCACTGGAGAACTAGGTGGGAACTTATTTCCACAAGCACAAGGTCAGGGTGGAGGAGAGAGAGAGATATCAAGCGAGCTAACTGGGAATGCTGTGGACTTTTGAAACCTCAAACCCTCTTCCAGTGACATTCTTCCCCAACAAGGCCACACTTCTGATCCTTCCCAAACAGTTTCTACAACTGTAGACCAAGCATTGGAATATATGAGTGTATGGGGACCCATTCTTACTCAGACCACCACAATAGACAATGGGATGATGTTTGTCCAAGTTCACAGACTATCAATAGCCATGTAGCACAGGGCACTATGGGCTGTATTTGTTGGTGCACTGTTGTGGATTACTGATGTAAGAATAAGAGGTTATTACTTTCCTGTGGTCCTGTTGGGGTGCTCTAAGGAATCCCCCTGTCTCCATCCCTCCATCCCCTGTACCTTCCAGGAGTAGGTTTATAGACATGCAGCACCATGTCTTGATTTTACATGAGTGCTGGGGATCTGAACTTGCATCCGCACACTTGTATGGCACGTGCTTTACTGCCTGTGCTGTCTTGCCAGACCCAGCTTTCAGTTTTGGTGGAGTTTTAATAGTTCCCATTTCATTCAGGATTTTGATCTACTTTAGTGTGTATGAATAATACAAAGCAGAGTGTTTAGGCACTCCTTTGTATTTTCCTCACTGTCAGAACACCATTTGTTGGAGTCCATTTTTTAAAAATAACTATAATTTTTTATTTTTAAAAGTTAAAATAAAATTGTATGATTTCATCCATTACCTTCTAATCCCTCCCATTTAAACCTACCTCTTTGCTTCCTCTTGAAATCATGGTACCTTTTTCTTTTATACATACATATGTACAAAAGAAATAAAAAAATATAAAAAAATATATAATATTTTATATATTTATACAATATATATTATACATATATATGTATAAAAGAAATATATAAAATATAAAAACTTTAGTAGTGTTACTTGTATGTGTATGATTTCGGGGCTGACCACTTGGTATTGGATAATTATTTAGGCGGCTCATTGCTCATGAAGTCCCTGTTTCAGTATGCCTTAGTGTGCTGGATGGCTCGAAGTCAGCTTGATGCAACGTAGAGTCATCTGGGCTGAGGAACCTCAATTAAGTAAATGCCTCTACAAGATCAGGCAGTCGGCACGCCGCAGCATTTTCTTAAATAGCAACTGTTGTGGGAGGGCCAAGCCCATTGTACCACACATGGGCTGGTGGTCCTAGATTCTATAAGAAAGACTGAGCAAGCCATGAAGAGCAAGCCAAAAGCAGCATTCCTCTCTGGCCTCTGCGTTACATTAGGAAGTGTAAGCCAAATAAACCCCTTCTTCCCCAACTTGCTTTTTGGTCGTGGTATCTCATCACGGCAACAAAAACCCTAAGACAAGTTAATTACTTATAGTTCTTTGTCTGTGGGATGGGTACCAATGACATTTCCCTAATCCGTGTGAGCATGTTATGGCGTTCTTACTTCTGCAGATCTTGCTTAAGCAGCCACATTGTTTTATCATGGGTGGAGCTTTCCTGTCATTTCTAAGAGACAATCTCAACAGTAGATTTCTTGGTCCTCTATCTCTTGGTCTTTTCTTCTCCCTCTTTCATGATGTTCTCTAAGCCTTAGATACAGGAGTTGGGCAGTAACTATATCAGTTGGGGCTGGTCACCTCCTTCTCTGCATTTTGAGCCATTGTCTAGCTGAGGCAAAGGCAAGTTTCTTTGATGGGGGCTGGGAGCTAGCTATCTTGCATGGCTCTTCTGCAAGGCGTCCATGACCTGGCTGGGCTGAGAGGTCGGACATGATGCTTGAGAGATTGGAATCTGTTCTTTCTCTGTCAAATGGGTTTGGTGTTTATGTCAGTTATCTGACCGTAAACCCGTGACTGTTTCTGGGCTCTCAGCTCTGCCTCACAGATCCTATTGGTCTGCCCAGGAGCCACACCATTGTCTTGGTTTCTGCAGCTTCTTCATAAGCTTCACAGTCAGGACTATGTGAGTCTTCCACTTTGTTCTGCATTTCCAGGTTCTTTGGCTTGAGCAAGATCCTTTTGCAATTATCATGGGTAACCTTCCGCAGCAGGATCTCTGGTTGGACTGTGCTAAGTATGAGGTGCTGAGGGCTCAATCCCAGAAATATAACCGTTCCCTTTGGTCTAGCATGGCTTTTTAAAAAATTATTTCACAAATGTTTTTGAGATTTTTTTTGTTGTTAAATTTATTCCTAATTATTTTATTCACTGAGGCTACTGTGTGAGCAGTTTTTGGAGGTCTCATTAGCACTGGCTTTGCCAAGTTCATTCCAAGCCTACAAGCCATAGACCTCATTTGCTCTTTCTGATGGCTTTTCAGTGGCTTCCTTGGGATTATGTCTGCAAGATTGTGTCACCTCACAGACAGGAGCTTTACCTTTCCTGGTGGAGTACAGAAGCCCTGGCCAGAGCTGCTCTGGGCCTGGCAGTTGGAGGATAAAGACTCAGAGATGATGTAACAGTGAGGAAAGCAGGTTGAGCAGTGGATAAGTGGCCCCTGTGTCCTTGTCCTTGACAAGCTGTGTGTGATTCCTGCATAATCTTCCTTCTCTCCTTTCAGGAAAGTGTCCATTTGGGTTAAATGCATATGACAAGCAGATATTTCAATATAGCTCTGATTTACTATTGGGCACTTTAGCAGTGCCCAGATGGACATTTCACCCCTATTGAACAGTGTTCATTGTGCTAGAAGATACTCCACATGACACTGGAGGAGAAAATTGATGTTGGTATCACCCAGCTCTAAACCCTGTGACTACAGCTGTGATCTGACCGTGAGCTCTACTGGTAAATAGTGGCACAAATGTCATGGGAATAACCAACCATTATTTAAACATGGATTTAAGGCAGACTCCATGAGATGGCCAAGAACCTAAGACTCAACAGATCATGGGCCTAAGGAAAACCTACTAAGGAAATTTTAAAAAATATATGGAATTGGGCACTTTAAACTTGAACCAACTACAAGTGAAATAGTACTGGGGAACTGAACCACTTTAGACTTCAGCGCTGACTTGGGCAAAGCTGGTACCTGAAGGAGGATCTAGTTCAGAGCTGGCTACAGTGAGCATTCAGAAATGGGAGCCACTATTTTGTGTCTTCAGGGGGATTTCAGGTTGTTCTAGGAGGATGGCCTCAGGATGGGCCACTTCAGCCAAAGAGGATAACTCTGTTCAGCTGTGTGGAGTGCTTTTCTTCTGCTTTATCTTTATTTTAAATTATACTGTAGAGAAACTTAAGCATATGTAAAAGTAGACCAAGTAGCCTAATCCCACCATGTGTACCCTCACCTAGCCCATCGGTTCAGAGTGATCTTTTGTCTCTTCTGTACTTCCCTTCCCATGGGAGGCTGAAGCAAATCCCAGACACTTATTGGATTTGTGCTTGCTCCAATCTGTCCACTCTGAGGGTGAAATCTAATTAGAAATGATCTCACTGTTATCCCTGCCTGTTATTATGACAATCTCCAGTGGAAGCAAAAAAAAAAAAAAAAAGACTGAGGGAGGGCTCTTCTACACCAAGGAGAACAAGTCACATTCCCTGGAGAGGGCTCCTGCTACCCACCAAGGCGCTAAGCACTAGCTCCTCCATTCCCATGTCCTTTCACTCGGTGGTTCTCAGCATCCCACTGACTCAAAGACAATACTTCTGTGTCTGCAAGGAACAGCACTATCAATCTGAAAGAAAATTTGTGTGGCAATTTGTTACAGCAACTGGGTCTCTCCCCTGTGAGTAGAGCCTACCTTCAGGCCTGTGTGGCCTATGTGTTCCTTTGGAATCCCAGGAGGATGAGTCTGTCTCTCTTAACTTCTCTCTCCCGTCTTTCTGTCTCTTTCTCTCTGTGTCTCTCTGTCTCCTTCTTGGACTGGCACACTGAGGGGTTTCTCTCTACTCCTTCACACATGCCCATGGGATCAGGGGAGGGGAATGGGAACCCTGGCTGTCTTTTTCTCTAGTGCCCTTTGACCGGGACCCAGATCAGTCATTCCGCAGCTGTGTGGTCTACTCTGTCTCAGCTGGCTTGGGCACTGCCAGGCACCATGATGGCCACAGCAGAGATGCTGCCTTCCTGAACGTGGGATACACAGGGTTGCCAAACTCTGGCTCTGTCTTTTGGAAGGACCAGGTTCTCCAGACCTTGCTCCAGAGAGCCAGCATTTGTGCATTTTTATTTCAGCACCTGGAACAGCTCCCGCCATACCGCCTGTGCTGGGGACATTGGGGGTGGGGTCCTGCTAGCTCATCTGATGGCCCTTGTTCCTAAGAGGATGGAGTTTTCTTCCCAAGTGTGTGGGTGACCCACTTGCCCGCCGCCCCTGGGGTGTGCCTCTTGTCTGGTGCTTGAGCTTAGCCTCTTTGGCCACTGCTACTTCCTCCTGCCATCATGATGCAGCCCTTGGGTTCTGGGACAACTGGCTATCTGGAGGGTGAAGAGGGCAGAGTGCTGGTCAGGGTAGTTCTACCCTGATTGGCTGGCAGAAACTATGGAAGAGAGCAGCCAGCATTGTCCAAGGATATCATGGTAGCCCCGGAGGCCTTGGGATGAGATTTTCCTGTTAGGAAAGACTCCAAATCGTCGCTGGGAGGTATGATTTGTGTCCCCGGCTGGTAGGACTGGCTGTGATGGGTAGGTGGCAGTTTGGGGGATGGAGAGGGCGCTTTATCAATGTGTGATTTGAATGGATTGAGGATGTGGAAGTGACAGCCCGGCCGTGTGAAGTTGCGCTGGGGTCATACACGAGGCACGCATGTGACACAGGCTGACAGTTCCCTGTGGGAGAAGCCGAGTTTCCCCTCACGTCTGTCATGGTTTTCACGGTGCTGTGCGTTCTGATGTTGGGCAGAGGGCTAAGGACCCTGGGGCTGAGGTCCATTTCCAAGGCCCTTGACCTTCCCATGACTGCTTAGTAATTGCTCTGCCCCTCGGAGGCAGAGGAGAGAGTGACTCCAGCTGCTGCTTTGGTTCAGGGTGTCTGGGAATCTGTGACTAGATTCAGGATGTGGGTCTCTCACACACACAGGGAGACGTGAGTGGCATGCCGGGAGGGAGCTTCTGATTTTGCCTTCCTTACAGCAGAGTTCTGACAAAAAACTGAGCTGAGTAAGGAGGGAGTGGCGGAGGACAGTGCCACCAGAGCGTGACATCATTAGTGCACAGAGAGTTCTGACTCTACTGGGACTAAAGAGAGACCTGCTTGCTGCATTTGCTATTTTCTTCCTTTTTTCCTTTTCCTTTCCCTTTCCCCTTTCCTTTTCTCGTTCTTTCCCTTTTTCCTTTCTTCCTTCCTTTTCCTCCTCCTTCCCCCTTCCTCCCTCCCCTTTTTGAGACAGGATCTTACTGTTTGACTCAGTTTAGCCTCAAACCCGCTGTATAGACCAGTCTGGCCTTGAACTCACAGAGCTCCACCACCTTCTGCCTCCCCACTGCTGGGATCATAGATGGATTCCACCATGCCTGGCCTTTGCTTGCTAGTTCTTGATGGTGACCCATCTCCTTTCTGCCCTGTGGCTGACAACCCAACAGCTTTATGTATCACTCAAGACTGAACACCAAACCCGTACACTTCGACAGAGTTCCCTGCTGGGGGAGGAATTGTAGATAAGGAGGGGCTCCCACATGGATTTTAGCAGGTATAAATACCCAGTAAAATCTCAGGAAGGAAATGCAGGTTTGTTTGTTTGAGCTAGGATCTTACAGTGTATCTGAGGCTGCCTGGAACTCAAAATCCTTTTGCCTCATCCTCCTGAGCTCTGATAGTGAGTTCATTATCACACTCAGGTCCAGGAATCCCTTAAGTTAATTTTCCCATTTGCTTGGTCAATCTGGAACTGTGTCACAAGAAAAACAGAAAATAAATGTGATCAACAATGCTAAGGAGGTTTTTAGCCTCATTAATAGTCAGAGAAATAGAAATTGAAATATTAATAATCAGAAATGTAAATTGAGGCAAACAATTTTAAGCACCAATTTCATGTCATTCTGCATGCAAGGAAGTAGACACTATTGTCAGTGGCTAAGTATGTTTATAGGGCAGTGTAGCAGCCCTTCTAAAAATTTTAAATTGCAAAGAATCTAACTATGTCAAAGTACTGGGTTATAGTATATGTTCAAGGAATTCATCCTACAGAAACACCCATTTGTGAACGCATTCATCTTTGTAACAAACATAGCATTTGGAATGTCTGCAGCAGACAGTTTAACTCTCCTGGGCAGGTCCTGGGTTGTTTGTGGCCAGATGTGACACTGGCCCCTGCGGGCAGGTGCAGTGCAGAATTAATCTGGTTATGCTAGAGGCCTAGAGCATGAAAATGGGAACACGTTGCAGTCGGGGGTGCAGAGGTGAGGGCATCAAGTGACCTCCACGCAGAAGTTGCCCTTGTGTCTCATGGTACAGACCCCACTGAGTGTACCATGCTGGGTGAGTATGTGGCCGAGCCCCCGGGGCCCAGTCACTGGTGGGTGAAAGTGAGCAGGGCACCATACCTTTCCACCAGGGCTCTGAATGGGATTTTCAGGCTGACATCCCGCACTCTTCTGTCTTCTACCCTAGCTGGTGGCAGCCATCGTGTTCATCAGCTTTGGTGTGGTGGCGGCGTTCTGCTGTGCCATAGTCGACGGCGTGTTTGCAGCGCGGCACATCGTGAGTACCGCCTTTGACGGGCACACAGTCAATTGCTAAGGCTCAGTGTCCGTGTGAAAAACAAAATTTCTGTTACGGAGCTGGGCTCTGACCTCTTCACATGGGCTTCAGGTGGACTGCCATTGCTGTCCTTTTCTTGCTGAGTCTGGCTCCAGCGACTCGAATCCTCTGCCTCCCACAGGTCACATATGCACAGCAAACACCAACAAGGAACACACAAATACAACCATGCATAGCAGGCACAAGCACACATACCACACACAGCAGACATGGACTTCCCCCACACAGCGGTTCTAAACACACACACACCACACACAGCCCAAACATACAACACCCACCAAGCACACTCACACACACCATACATAGGAGACATGAACACGCAGCAGATACAAAC